>OX451740.1:41793483-42180053 GCA_948472305.1 Vicia faba
CCTCTTCAATTTCAAGATTTTTGAAAACAGTTTACAGATTCTTCCCTACAACGGATGTCAATCTACCAACTTGTTCAGACTCTTCTCAACTTCTGAAAATAGTTTACGGACGCTTCCCAACAACGGATGCTGCTCTATTGCTTATTCAATCTCAGATATTTTACAGATTCTCCAGACATGGATGTCAATCTATTGCTCATTCGGACCCCCAATTCAGAGATGTTCCAAAACATGGATGCCTTTCTGATACTTGTCCACTCACCATTGACATACAGTTCAACACTTCCAAATGGCATCTTTAAGCCCATTTCCAGATGGCATCTATAAGCCCATCCTCCTACCAGCAGTCATCAGATGGCATCTCTAAGCCCATTCCCCGACAAGATTCTATCGCACCAGATGGCATCTTTAAGCCCATCACCAAATGGCATCTTTAAGCCCATTCACCTCTACCATCACATCGCCGAGTGCAAATTTTCTGGACACTTCAGTGTCCAATCTTCTTTTACCTTCAAGTCGCGAAAGGCAAACTTGTCAATCTAACTCTTCAGGTTCAAGAAGATTGAACAGGGGCAACTGTTGTACCCCAAAATTTGCCCTCGCATTTTTCCACAAGAAATAACAACTTCGGGCTTTTCATGATCTTTCAAACTGGCTCAAGAATCGGTCAAACTGACTTTTCTCGTCAGTCAAACAAGATTAGGGTTTTACTGATTTTCAGGGCTCTGGAATGCTGCACACAGTTGGCTTAGGGTTTTGGTTGACTTTGACTCAATTTTGATCAGGCGAACGTTCTTTGGCATTTAATCAGGAATTAAGGTTTCTATGGGCATATTCTCAGAAGGATTTAAAATTCCACAGCACTTTGCAAGTTATTCCGAGATTCGGGTTGAATTCGCATTGTTTTGATTTAATCAGTAAAAGAAGGCAGTTGGTTTGAATTCACCAGTCAAAAGATATACGCAGTTTGGATTTACAGTGTTTGGTAAAAATCAGTGAAAAGGGGGAATGCGTCTGATCAATCGTTGTGATTAACTGTTATTTTGCTTTGAACATTGGAAGCGTCAAGTTTATTAATTGGTCAATACTAAAATATTGTTTAGTTAATTATTTATTATTCTAAAGATTAAATAAGTTGGAATTTAGTTTCAATTTATTTTAATTTAAAGAACTATAAATAATAAATAAACAATTGAAGGAGAGAAGAATTAATTAAATAAAAGGACTTTTTATTTATCTTTAAGTCATTTGTATAATTGTTTTGTTTACAAAATGTTGACAAAAATAATGTTACATTTATTTAAAGCTAAATAAAAAAACTATCCTAATTATTTTTCTAATCTTCAAATCTTCATCCACTATCCCTCGCTCCAGTGCTCCATTTTTTCATCTGCAAAAGAAAAGAGAAAAGTCAAATAACAGTTAAATTGAATTGAAAAGACAGATAAAATTACAGTCATCATTAAGGGCCACTGATGGGGATCAGTTAACCCTCTCTGCAAATCACGGGATTTCTCCCGGTTCACAAAGAGGGACGAGTTTTATTTGCTAAAATATGAATGCACAAAAGTCAAATTGCACGATTCAAAGTGTCAAACTGCATAGTTCAGAAGCAAGTTCAAACCCAACTAAAAATCAAATTGCAACTTTCTGTCAAAAAATGCCAAAAGGTACAAGTTACTGCACAAAGGTATCCAGGCTGTCAATAAGAAGATATGGCAAGATATCAAGCAAGCACAAAAGCTGTCAAAAGAAAAGAGATAAATATGCAGAGAAAATGGGATATGCAAGCAACTACACTCATTTTCATCATTTCCCCATGTGGCCCTTTCAGAAAGTACAAAAGCATAAACAATATTTAATGCAAGACTGTACTGGAGAGAGAGGAAGAGGAGAGATAGAAGAGCAGGCTTAGGCTTTAGGCTTGAGAGATAGAAAGAAAACATATAAAACAAAAGATGAGCACAATGGATAAAGGGAGGGAAGTATCAAAAGCCTGCTGAACCTGTCAAGCAGGACAGAGCAACTAGGCCTTAAAGCATAACCTGATATCCTGTCAACAAGGGGAGCCATACCAACAGATGCAAAAGAAGCAGAACATTAACCAAGGTAAAAAAAATATACAAGCTACTGAAGCATAAGCCTTAAGACTTCACAAGCCTGAAAACCTGCTAAAAACCTGCATATGCCAAACCTGCCTGAAGCAAACCAACAAGCATTAAGCCTCAAGCCTCACCCTACTATCAAGCCATAAAAACCTGCCTGAAGCAAACTTGCCCACGGCATAAACCATAAAACACCAAACCAAAGCCTAACCACTAAAAACCTGCATATGCCAAACCTGCCTGAAGCAAATCAACAAGCATTAAGCACCAAGTCTCACCCTACTGTCAAGCCATTAAACCTGCTAAAGCTCAGGCCTAAACCAGCATTAAAACCTGTAAAGCCTCACAACCAGATAACACAAAACCCTGTCCTGCCTATAATCAAACACAAGGCCCTCAGGATACCATCATTGGGCCAGCAACCAACCTTCCAAAAACAATAAACATTCCAAAGGCAAATCGTTCAAAGCAACATAAAGCCTCAGAAAATCTTCTTCATAGGCAAACGCATAAGGCAATCCAACTCAAAGGCAAGGAGAAAGTCATTAAGCAAGCATACAGAAGAGGCAAGCTCAAGGCAACAAGTCAGAAGAAGAGAGAAAATCTAAGGCAACACAAGAAGGCAGAGAAGATACAGAGGCATCTCAAGGCAACAACACAGACATCCAACATAGGCAACAAAGGCAACGAAAGCCCTCAGGAAGTCCATCATAGGGCAGAAAAAGAAGCAACAAGCATATAGTAGGAGAGAAGAAGAAAGAAGTGAGTTTCAAAAAGGGGTTTTCAGTTCGTCACAAATCATCATGAAACCCTAGGCAAAAGAGAAAAGTACAGAAATACCAAGTGTCGTCCAAGCAAGCATCACGTGTCTTCGCCTCTCCTTCCGCCCTTGGCCTCCGTAGCAACCACGACCTCCTCCTCCGCCTCCAGGTAACGTGTCCCATTTATCCTTCTTTCAAAACCTCAAACAAACATTGAAAAAAAACTTGAAGTTAAAATCAACAGGATTAGACAATCGTAACATGCACATTTGTAACAAACCCTAACGAATTAAAATGGTTACCTAATTCTGTCGCCTTTGACGCTGTCGTTGGAGGGAAGGGGAAATGGAGGAAGCTGGTGGCCATGGGCTGAAGCATACAGAGGCATGCATGAGGAAGACGAAGTTGAAAGCGAACGAACGCCGCTGTTGTCTCAAAACCCTAAAGCTTTGTCCCAAATGAAAACACAGCCAAACCCTAAGAAACCCTTGTCTCAGTAACTGGGCCTAACCCATCCAAATGCAAAACCCAAGCGTATTCCAACTCACACCCCCACCTCTGAAACGACTAAAGCCCATTCAGACCCTTTCTCTTAACCATTTTTTAAAAACAAGTCCTTTTGTTAATAAATTAATACAAACCATTTTATGTAACCCTTTGTAAACCATATATTTTTTCTCTAAACTTAATATATTTGTTACAATAATACATTAACATTAATACATAAAACACATTTTTATTTAGAATATCTAATTTAAATTTTCTTTGTACATAATAAGTAAACATACATTTTTGTATAATTTAATTTCTTAACATTTAAATATTTTTTGTACATAAATAACAAAAATACATTTTTTTTACATCATATAATTAAAATTGAAAACACTTTTTCTTTTAATTCAAATATTCTTACTAATAAATAAAGATACCCTTTTTTTTATTAGAACTTAAAATATTCAATTAAAACATTTCTTTTTGTACATATTAAGAAAATACAAGATTATTAATTAAATTAAATAGACGTTTAATTTTTCTTTAGGTCAAAACAAATACTTAACAATACTCAATACACATTAATTTCACATTGTCGCCACCTGTAAATAAATACATACGCATATACTTGTACACTTACACAATATATTTACATTGCTCCTATACACATTTGTTTATCTTATACATTGATATACGTCATTTACATTTAATCGCAAATTCGATTTGGTTGTAACTTATTGGATACTATAAGTCTCATCCCCATTCATAAATTTGTACCCCCACTCCCGGATACTTATTTTGTAATAGCGTAGACTTTACATTCTCGCAATTTACCGCTTTCAATTATACCATGGTTAGACCTAGGGTTTGCATGTACATAAAATCAAACGCTAGATAACCTAATACAAGACAAATACATGAAATCAATGCACAATCACACTTACACCCTCTAGGGTAATCCCACATGTTGCCTTCCAAAATGGGCCATGCTTGCACGTCGAGTATCTTTGGCAAAACAAATTCAAATGATCATAAGTCCCTCGATGACGCTTTCGAATGTTGCCTAAAAAGAATGATCATAGTACCTTCAAAGCAAATTGCCGAAGACACTTGGCACCATTGCATTCATGGTCCATACGATGACCCGCGCCCGTCCCGAACAAACTTCCTAAACGCAAGATTGTCCACCAAATTCAATGGTGGAACAAAATTGTTAAAAAGGGTTGAAAACATAAAGAAAACCTTTGAGTACAATAGGGTAGATAAAACTCTTAGTTACTTGAGATCAACTTGCAAAAACACTTGCCTTCTTTTCAAAAACCACAATCCACAACACTTTCAAAACAAACTCTCAAAAACATTTGAAACATCTTTTCGAAAAGATACACGCCTTTGTAAAATATTCGAGTAAAGAATTGTTACAAGGTTAGCCTAAGACAAGGCATCTTCTTCCAAAACATTTTCAAAAAACACTCACACATACACCATTTTCAAGCAATCGAAAATCAAGGCAAGTGATCTAAAAACCAAGTAACTAAGAGCTCATGGATAACCATGGATGAAAAGGGTGTTAATACCTTCCCTTTTCATAATCTACCCCCCGAACCCACGAAATATATCAAAAGGTTTTTGCTGTGCTTTTTTAACCTTTCCTTTAGGATAAAATAAAAAGTCGGTGGCGACTCTTGCTCAACCGCACAAGTGCGAATACGAACGCAAAACTCCTAGTCAGTTCTCCCACCGTATCACAAAGGTTTTTGAAGATAGCCCATGTGCCTCAAGAAACCTCAGCTGATCAATTCTAGGATTGTGTAGCCAGCCTTACCGCCGACAACGGCCTGGGTTTCTCTGATGCTGACCTGACTCCGAAGGGAAGAAAGCACAATGACGCACTGCATGTGTCAGTTGAATGCCGAGGAACCACTCTCTCCCATGTCTTGGTCGATACTGGTTCTTCCCTAAACGTGTTGCCTAAGAAAGCTCTGGACTGATTGGATTGTGAAGGCTTGAAGCTGAAACCAAATAATATCATTGTCAGGGCCTTTGACGGGTCTAAAAGAATGGTGCATGGGGAGGTCGACATTCCCATCAAGGTAGGCACTGAGGTGTTCAACTCTACATTCTATGTGATGGACATCCGCCCATCATACTCTTGCTTGCTAGGAAGGCCGTGGATTCATAATGCTGGGGCAGTCACTTCTTCTCTACATCAGATGCTGAAATACCCTGTTAAGGGTAAAATCATAACCGTACACGGTGAGGAGGAGTACATGATCAGTCATCTGAATTCCTTTCGGTCTGTGGAAGTGGATGGAGAATTCATCGAAACACCGTTCCAACACTTCGAGGAAGTTTCTCCCGAGGTTGAAGTAGCAAAGGCAGTAGCTGAGGTACCCAAGCAGGTGGCCAGGATGGCATCTCTGAAAGACGCAAAGGCTGGTATGAAGGAGGGGAAGAGCACAGTGTAGGGACAGTTGCTTGACTTTCCCCACAAGACAGACAAGTTTGGGTTGGGGTTTACCGTTGCAGGGCAAAAGGCTATGCGTCGCTCAAAAATTGAAAAGGCACCCATAAAGATCTCTCCTCATGGAATCAATGCTTTGGAAGACGAAGACGAAGAGGGTAACGTTGAAGATTGGATCTTCCCAACCATTGAAGGGGGACTGCACAACTGGGAGGCGAAAGACTTTGTTCCCATTACTTTCATCAATCAGTAATTTATCTTTCGAACATTTCCTGTTGGTCTGTAATAATTACTAAAACAATCCGCACACTACTTTTCACCTCATGCCTTGCCCGGGGCATGTAGGTCCATTTGTAAGGGCTTGATTCTCTTCATAACCATATGCCATGTTTAATGAATCATTGGACGTTTTTCATTTATAAACTGCTGTGTTCATTTTCTTTCCTTTTGCATTTTTTTGTTTGTTTAAGGATGGCTATCCCTTACACACACCCACACTCACAAATGCAGGTACCCATCCACTCCGGATTCCATGGGTGACTATTCTGTTGTATCCTTCAATAACTCTGAAGATTTGGTCAATCAGGCTGAGTACGAAGATGACGAAGATTGTGAAGTGTCGGGAGAGTTAGCCAGACTTCTACAACAAGAAGAAAGGGCCATCTTACCACATGAAGAGTTGTTGGAAACCGTCAACTTAGGGACAGAGGAAGACAGGAAAGAAGTCAAAGTGGGTGCCAATCTGGAACCAGGTGTCAAGGAGCGCTTAATACAGCTGTTGAATGAATACGTTGAAATCTTTGTCTGGTCTTATGAAGACATGCCAGGGTTAGACACAGATATCGTGGTTCACCGTCTCCCTACAAGAGAAGACTGTCCACCGATCAAGAAAAAAGTCCGCCGAATGAGGCCCGACATGTCTGATAAGATTAAAGCTGAAGTAATGAAGCAATTCAACACTGGATTTCTGGCTGTTACATCCTATCCACAATGGGTTGCTAACATCGTGCTAGTACTTAAAAAAGACGGCAAGGTCAGAATGTGTGTAGACTATCGGGATTTGAACAGGGCTAGCCCTAAAGATGATTTTCCGCTACCACATATCGACATTTTGATTGACAACACGGCTCAACACAAAGTGTTTTCTTTCATGGACGGATTCTCGGGCTACAATCAGATTAAAATGGCCCCCCTAGGACATGGAGAAAACAACCTTTGTTACACAATGGGGTACCTTCTACTACAAAGTGATGCTGTTCGGACTGAAGAACGCAGGGGCAACTTATCAACGCGCCATGGTAGCTTTGTTTCATGATATGATACATCATGAGATCGAAGTTTACATACACGATATGATAGCTCGATCACAAACAGAGGAGGAACACCTTGAACATTTGCAAAAGCTGTTTTCCAGGTTGAAGGAATACAAACTCAGGCTGAATCCAAGTAAGTGCACTTTTGGAGTTAGGTCTGGTAAACTTCTGGGATTTATTGTCAGCAACAAAGGCATTGAGGTCGATCCAGCAAAAGTAAAGGCTATACAAGAAATGCCTGCCCCCCGTACTGAAAAGGAGGTTAGAGGATTCTTGGGACACTTGAACTATATCGCCAGGTTCATCTCTCACCTGACGTCTACCTGTGAGCCAATTTTCAAACTATTAAAGAAAGATCAGGTAGTCGAATGGAACGACGATTGCCAAGTTTCTTTTGATAAGATCAAGGAGTATTTGCTAGAACCTCCTATTCTGATGCCACCCGTCGAAGGAAGGCCGCTGATCATGTATCTGACTATTTTGGACAACTCAATGGGGTGTGTACTGGGCCAACATGACGAGTCTGGTCGAAAAGAGCATGCCATTTATTACCTTAGCAAAAAGTTTACCGACTGTGAGACTCACTACTCACTGCTCGAGAAAAATTGATGCGCTTTGGTATGGGCTGCTCGCCGACTAAGGCAGTATATGTTGACTCATACCACTTTGTTGATTTCCAAAATGGACCCGATCAAATATATCTTCGAGAAGCCTGTTTTATCTGGAAGAATCGCTAGATGGCAAATGATCCTGACTGAGTATGACATCCAGTATACTACCCAAAAAGCTATAAAAGGGAGTGTACTAGCTGACCATCTAGCTCATCAAGCTATCAAAGATTATCAATCCATGAGATTCGACTTCCCGGACGAGGACATCATGACTTTGGACAACATTGAAGGTAACGGACCGTATGACGGACCTGAAAATGGATCCCGATGGACCCTGTACTTTGATGGTGCTTCAAATGCACTTGGAAACGGTATCGGTGCGGTACTCATTTCCCCAGAAGGTTTCCATACACCTTTCACTGCCCGACTTTATTTCAGCTGTACCAACAACATGGCCGAATATGAAGCTTGCATCTTTGGTCCCAAGGCTGCTATAGACTTGGGGATCAAATCTTTGATCGTATTTGGGGACTCGACTTTGGTTATCAGTCAAATCAAAGGAGAGTGGGACACCAAACATCCTAATCTTATCCCATACAAAGAACATGTCCTGACGTTGTTGCCTCATTTCAAGCAGATCACCTTCGAGCATTTCCCGCGAGAAGAAAATCAGTTAGCAGATGCTCTGGCTACAATGTCTTCCATGTTTAAACTCAACTGGGATAACGAGGCTCCCCAAATCACCATCGAGTGAATGGATGAACCTGCGCATTATCATGAGATTAATACCGAAGAAATAGTGGAACAACCCTGGTTTCATGAAATCAAAAGGTATCTCTAGACTAGAGAATATCTCGAAGGAGCTTCCATCAATGACAAAAAGTTCTTAAGGAGATTTGCGGCCAAGTTCTTCCTAAGCAATGGTATCCTTTATAAGCGCAGCCATGATTGTGTTTTACTCCGATGTGTAGACAAAGCTGAAGAAGAGTTAATCATGACTGAGATACACAGCGGCACATTTGGCACCCACTTGAGCGGACATACGATGGCTAAGAAGATTCTAAGGGCAGGCTATTACTGGTCTACCATAGAGGCTGATTGCCATCAACATTCCCGTACTTGTCACAAATGACAAGTCTATGCCGACAAAATACATATTCCTCCTATTCCTCTCAATGTTCTGACAGCTCCTTGGCCATTCGCAATGTGGGGCATTGACATGATTGGAGAGATCAAGCCCACGACATCCAATGGACATCGCTTCATCCTGGTCGCCATTGATTATTTTACCAAGTGGGTTGAAGCAGCTTCCTTTGCCTCTGTTACCAAGAATGTGGTCGCCCGCTTCATCAAGAAGAATCTCATATGCCGGTATGGTGTCCCTGACAGGATCATCACAGACAACGGTACAAACCTGAACAATACTATGATCACCGCTCTATGCGAACAGTTCAAGATTTATCATCACAATTCATCTCCCTATTGGCCGAAGATGAACGGTGCTGTTGAAGCTGCAAACAAAAACATCAAGAAGATCATTCAGAAAATGACAGTCACCTACAAGGACTGGCATGAGATGTTACCGTTTGCTCTGCATGGATATCGTACCACGACACGTACTTCAATAGGGGCAACCCCATTTTCTTTGGTATACAGCATGGAAGCTGTCCTACCCATGGAAGTTCAGATTCCTTCTTTAAGGATTATGAAGGACGCTGGTTTGAGTGAAGACAATTGGATTCAGACCCGACTTGATCAACTCAATTTGATCGACGAGAAGCGACTCACTGCTATTTCCATGGTCAGACGTACCAAAAACGGATGATCAAGGCTTTCAACAAGAAAGTAAGACGTCAAGTATATCAAGTCGGAGATCTTGTAATTAAGTGGATCATCTTGCCGCAAAGTGATCCCAGAGGCAAATGGACTCCTACTTATGAAGGACCGTTTGTGATCAAGAGCATATTTTCCGGTGGTGCAATGATTCTGACCACCATGAACGGCGACGATTTGCCACACCCTGCGAACACAGACATAGTCAAAAGATACTACGCATAAAACAACCCGACAAGTCGAAAACCCGAAAGGGCGACTTGGGCAAAAATGGGCATCCCGGTGAACCGAAAACCCGAAAGGGCAGTTCAGGAAAAAATTAGGGATAAAACAAAAAAATCTGTACACCCGGCAAGTTGAAAACCCGAAAGGGAGACTTGGGCAAAAAAGGGTTTCCCGGTGGATTGAAAACCCGAAAGGGAGATCCAGGAAAAAGTTAGGGAATTAAAGTGTATGACTATGTCTCGTCGGATCACTTTAAAAAACAATCTCTTCATCAACAAGCTATGAGCTTCTGATCAATCCAATCATCGGCGGACGAAGCATTGAATGGACAAGATATTCAGAGTTGTGAAGGCTATAACAGAATGGAATCCCATGGAATTGTTACACATAGCCATCTTTCTTTTGTATAAAATTTTCAATTTTTTACGACAACATCCTCTTACTAGGATGTCTGTCTCCTTTGTACAAAGATACTCATAAAAAGTTAATACAAACACTTTTCCAAATACAGAAATTTGCTTTGTCTTCCTTTTGCTTTTTTACACTTATGTTTTATTTGAGAAACGTCCAATGTTTTGTTAAATCGGCATATGCATTTGAACATAATCATTTTCTTACAAATCAAGAAAGATGATTGCTGATAGGTTGAAGGTACAGATAGATATCTTGATGCCCTTTCAGAAGGAATCTCCAGCGGAATTAAACTCCAGATTCCTCAACAAAGTTAAAATCCAGAACTTAATTCCCCAAACAGAGTTAAACTTCAGGATCCTCAGCAGAACAAAAGCTTTCTCAAAGCTGATTTCCCCAGCCAGAGAGCCTTCCAGAATCTAATTCCCCTCAGAGTCAAGTTTCAAGATCCCCAGCAGAGCTAAAACTTCCAACTATCAATCCCCAGCGGAACCAGATTAGTGAACATTCTCCCCACAGAGATACTTCCCATCAGGTTGAAGATTATCAGTCTCACTCCTCCAGCATGAGTCTCCCAGGTTCTGAACTCCCCAGTAGAGATCATCAGAATTCCCATTCCCCACAAGTCACCAAGGATTTTCAATCCCCAGCAATGGTCCTAAAATCCCTCAACAACTGAAGATCTTGCTCCCCAAGCAATCGGCAGTCAGCAAGGATTTCTCACCCCCAGTAATCAAAGGATTTTCAATCCCCAGCTTAGGTTATGGGTTTATTTCCCCAACATTTGTAAAGGATTTATTCTCCGAAGAAAAATTACATTTCAAGTTGAAAGGTCGTTCAAAATTTCCTTCATCACCTGCTGGAAGTTACGATAATCATCAAAAATTCCTTCATCTCCTGCTGGAATTCAAGGTTGTTCAAAATTTCCTTCATCACCTGCTGGAAGTTACAACCACCAACAAGATAACGGACAACTGAAGCTCCTAAAAATCTGTTTCTCTCAAGAATGAAGACTCTCATCCTTAAAACCTCAGAAGATTGATATACTCCCAATTTCTGACCCTTAACAGAATGAAGACTCTCATCCTTAAAACCTCAGAAGATTGGTATACTCCCAATTTCTGACCCTTAACAGAATGAAGACTCTCATCCTTAAAACCCCAAGAGATTGGCATGCACCCAATCTTATGACCCAAGACCTGAAGGAAGATTCTCATTTTGGCTTCCCCAGTAGATTGGCATACACCCAACCCCCTGATATTCCCAACAGAATGAAGATTCTCATTCTCAAAGTGGCATACAACCTGAATTCCTGATATCCCCAACAGAATGAAGATTCTCATTCTCAAAGTGGCAGATAACCTGAATTCCTGATATCCCCAACAGAATGAAGATTCTCATTCTCAAAGTGGCAGATAACCTGAGTTCCTGGTATCCCCAACAGAATGAAGATTCTCATTCTCAAAGTGGCAGATAACCTGAGTTCCTGATACTCCCAACAGAATGAAGATTCTCATTCTCAAGGTGGCAGATAACCTGAGTTCCTGATACTTCCCAAAAGAATGAAGATTCTCATTCTCAAAGCGGCATACAACATAAACCTGAACTTCTTCCAGACATGAGTAAGCTTTTTTTCTAGAATCCTGAGTTTTACTTTTCAAACAGGATAGCTACTTTTCAACAGTATGGATATTCCCCACAGAATTCTTATTCCCCAAGCAGAATGAAGACTCTCATTCTCAGTTCCTCACAGAGTATTCAGATATTCTCTAGTGAAGATCCCCTCAAGGCAGGAATCCCCAGTAGATTGGCATACAACCCAAACTCCTGATTCCCCAACAGCGGTCCTAGGACTTCTCATTTTCAACGATCAAAGGATTTTCGATCCCCTGCAGCAGTCAAGGATTTACTTTCCCCGGCAGCAGTCAAAGATTTCATTATCCAGGATTCATCTATCCTCAGCAAGACAGCTACTCAGCTTACATGCACATTCATTACATTCATATATCATAAACATTGATATAACATATATATTGCATCATACATTTCATGCAACATAATTTTGTGTTTCAGCTAATATTCTACCATTTTCAGGATAAGATTAATAAGCTTCGACTTCTGAAAACAGTTTACGGATGCTTCCCAACATGGATGCTGATCTATCGCTTATTCAGCTTCAAGACTTCTGAAAACAGTTTACGGGTTCTCCAGATACGGATGTTAACCTATCGCTTGTTCAGATCCAAGACTTCTGAAAACAGTTTACGGATTCTCCAAACATGGATGTCAATCTATTGCTTATTCAGACCCCCAGTTCAGAGATGTTCCAAAACATGGACACCTTTCTGATACTCATTTCTTTCACCTACAACATACATTCCAGATGGCATCTTTAAGCTCATCCCCTGATAAGATTTTGTCACATCTCCAGATTTCATCTTTAAGCCCATCTCTAAATGGCATCTTTAAGCCCATCCCCGCATCCATGTTTTGACGAGTGCAAATTTACGGGCACTCTAGTGTCCAATCTCCTTTTACCTTCGAGACGCGAAAGGCAAACTTGCCAATCTAACTCTTCAGGTTCAAGAAGATTGAACAGGGGCAACTGTTGTACCCCAAAATTTTCCCTCTCATTTCATCAACTTTTTCTCATCACAAGACTCTTGGAGCTCAAGATCAAGTTAGGGTTTGCTCTGCTCAAGACCCCTCCTTGCACTGTTGACCCAAATTAGGGTTTGAGTTTGCACAGGGATGTTTTGACCTAAAATATCCAAAGTGACTTTCATGCTTCATGTTGGACTCACAAGTTTATCCATACCAAGTTTCAAGCCTTGATTCCAATCTTTGCCCAGTCAATTGGACAGTTGATCTAGAAATCAACTGTATTGGGAAAAAGTCAACTGTGGCCAATTGACAGTCAAACTTCATGATTTTTGACCCACATCAACATTATGAACTCACATGAACCTTTTCGTCAAGTTTGGATCACAATTCCACAAGAAATTTGATCAGATCACCCAAAGGGCAAAATGGTCATTTTTAGGGTTTTGACTGCACAAAGGCAATTTTTGACTGTTTGACCTAACCAATGGCAAACCAAGCTCATATATGGACTCAAGGACTCAATGGAATTGTCTTTACCCATTCAATAAGTTCAAAAGATCTCAAATGCATAGGATTGACAGATGAATTTTTCAGTCAACTGATCAAAATTTGACTGTATACTGAAAAGTCAAACTTTGACTTTTTGGTCAAAATCAAGTGCCAAGATTCATTTTTCATCAAGACATGTCAAATTATGAAACTTGTTCATCAAGAAACCCAAAATTGCAAATTAGGGTTTTAAAATGAAAAAAATTCATAACTTCGAAATTTTCTAAGTTATGAAATTTCCTTAATTTTTCCTAACTTTGTCCCATTTTTTCACCAAGATGCAATTGGATTCAAACAAAACTTGAAACATGAAAGTTGTAGTCCATTTCAAAATCTACAACTTTTATTCACAAAGTTTTCTCAAAGAAAGCTTGTATCTCAAGTTATGATTTTTGGAACAAGGGTACAAAACATTCTTAACTTAGAGAAATTTTGCCCTATTCTAGGCAGGATTTTTGTCCAACTTCTTGGCCATTTTTCACATGGTTCCACTTGTAGTTTCAATTTGCATTATAAATATGGATTATAGTACACATTCCAAGCTTTCCAGATTGTCCAAGAACTTCTCAAACACCCTTGTGGTTAGAGAGAATCGAATTTGCAAAGTTGGCCAAAACTCACTTTTGTTCATGACCAATACATGTTCATAGCAAATGGCATTTTCAAATCAGCTTGGTTTGTGATAGCTTGCAGGCCTCTAAACCCTTTTACACTCCTTAATTGAATGCAAATCCACTTAGCTAATGCATTATTTTGTTCATTTGGATATTGCACACAAAATTAACCCTTAAATGGAAAAAGGTAGAATGCCATTTTGATAAAGTTATGCTTTATGTCAAATACCAAATCCTTGAGGCATGGGGCCAGATCTTAGAGCCAAATCAAATCCACAAATCCCAGTTATCAAGAGTCTAACTTGCAGCATACATTAGGGCATGGTACTGGCTTGTAACACAACTTACACTATCTTTGCTTACAATAGAAGAAACCTTGCAAACTCAAGCCAACTTCCACTTCCTGTAAACACAGCCAAGAAGAAACCTTGTGAACCTTTTCCATACATCAAGCCAAGCCTAAAACACGATTGAACCATCCCTCACACTTCTTAATACTCAGAATCCCTGTTTTGCTGCAAAACAGGGCATTCTCTGCAGATTGACTTGCCTAGCATTATCCACTCGTGCATTTTTGCCCAAACAAGTTCCAACATATTCCACACCATCCACACAAACTATTCCAATCCCTAAACACAAGCTGTAACTCCCCTAACCTCAGTTTCCATTTTCATTTTTCAGTTTTGCAGGTGAACTTCCATAGCACGATACAGAGTGATTCAAAGCAAGCTAGGTGTTGGATAAGCTTCCTTGGACTTCAGGCAAGCTATACAGAAGCTCAAACTCCATTGAAGTTGGCCACATTGATGTATACGATTCAAGCTGAAATAGGTAAAACCATGGACTTCTATCTCTCAATCTAGGAAGAGTTAAGCTTAGGTTTGTGAATGAAACATGTCCTACTCATAGCCCTGAAGCCATACATATGATCACTTTTCATTTATGTTAAGCATGCTGTGAGAATTTTAGCCATGAACATGAGGGAAAAATTAGGTTAAAATTTAGGGCCAGAGAAATTCTCTCTGGCCTTTGAGAGTTAATCCAAGTTGTTTACATGTTTGAATTCGTCTTTTGATGCTCTACAATGTTTGTGTTATGAGTTTTGGCTAAAAATCAAGAAATCAGGAGATGGTAGTTGTACAAGGAAACGCACGTTTTTTGATTCAAAAGGTTGCTGGAGGTTGAAGACAGAGTTGGCTTGGGCTGGGCCTGAGCCAACTTGCTTTTTGCACCCCTTTTTTCCATTTGCACCCCCCTGGCCCATTATGTGAAATATTTGTTATTTTTGCATTTTTCTTTTTGATTCTGACTTAATATTTTTGTTCAAACATAAAAAACACTAAAAATATTTTTCCACATTTTTTTGCATTTATTTGGCATTTATTTGTTTTATTTAACATATGTATGTAAATAAATATATTTCCTTTTCATTTTAAAACCTTAAAAATAATACAAAAAATATTTATTTTTAGTTATTGTTTTTTATTTACATTTTTGAAAACATTTTCTAAAATATACATTTTGGTAAATAATTAATATTTTATTTTTTGTACATATTTAGCATATTAAATATATATAATATATACTTATACATATTTTATTAAATATTTAGGGTAAAAATACAAAAATAATACCTTTTATTTTTTATTTAATATTTGACACCAAAAATACTTTTTCTACAATATACTTCCTTTTTTTTATATTATTTTTTGTATAAATTAATATATATTGTGCATAATTAATAAATAATACTATTTATTCAAAAATTAGGGTTTTGCCCTAAACAACAAAAATAACCAAAAATTGAATTTTCTTATTTTGTTTATACTTCAAACATGAAAACCTTTCTACATACATAACAAAAATCATTTTTGTGCATAATACATTTTGTATATTTATTGTATTTACTTAAATATTGTACAATTAAATATTTGTATCCTATACTTTCGATATGGTTGTAATAACTTAGATTTTATTTCCTTGTCAAATATTCCCAATGCAAATTTGTACCCCCTCCCTATATCATGTTGTAATAGCTTAGCATTTAAATTTTCGCATTTAAAAGCTTTCAATTATGCTATGCTTAGACTTAGGGCTTGTATGCAAAATCAATCATCCAATAGCTCGACCTAATTCAAGATAAACATGCATGAAAAACAAACAATGCACACTTGCACCCTTAGAGTTACTCCACTTGTTGCCTTCAAAAATGGGCCATGTTTGCATGTCAAGTACTTTGGCAAAACAAACAAAAACAAACAAAATGATCATAGTCCCTCGATGACGCTATCTTGTTGCCTAAACAAAATGATCATAGTCCCTCAAGAAAATTGCTAAAATACTTGACATTATTGCATTCATGGTCTATACGATGACCCGCGCCCGTCCCGTTAACATCCTAACACAAGGTTGTTCACCAAATACAATGGTGAAACAACACCGTTAAAAGGGTTAAAACATGAGAAAGATCTTTGAGAAATTTAGAGTAGATAGCTCTTAGTTACTTGATCAAACTTGCAAAACAATCCTTGCCATTTTTCAAAACACACATCACAACACAACTTCAAAACAAACTTTCAAAAACATTGAAACATCTTTTCAAAAAGACAAACACCCTTGTAAAACATTCAAACAAGAATTGTTACAATGGTTGCCTAGACAAGGCATCTTTTTCAAAACATTTTCAAAAACCACACACAAAGCACCATTTCAAACAATTGAAAATGCAAAGTAAGTGATCTAAGCAAGTAACTAAGAGCCCATGGATAACCATGGATATAAAGGGTGCTAATACCTTCCCTTTCTATAATCTACTCCCCGAACCCAAAAAAATATCTCAATGGTTTTTCATGTGCTTTTTAACCTTTCCTTAGGATAAAATAAAAAGTCGGTGGCGACTCTTGCTCAACCGAAACATTTGCGAACACAAACGCAAAACCTCAAGTCAGTTCTCCCACCGTATCACAGACTGCAACATACATTTTGAACAGATGTCCTACAAAGAAGCTAGAAGGAATTACTCCAGAAGAATGTTGGTCTGGTGTGAAGCCTAGCTTGAGTCATATGAAGGTATTTGGATTTATTGCACATAGACATGTGCCAGATCAGTTGAGAAGAAAACTTGATGATAAGTCAAGTCAAATGATTCTAGTTGGATATCATTCGACTGGAGGCTACAAGTTGTTCGATCCAGTGAAAAAGCGGATTGTGATCATCAGGGACGTGATCATAGATGAGTTTAAATAATGGGATTGGACTGAAAATATCAAGAAAGAATCAGTGGGAATCCTTCTTGAAGAGCCAGAAACTCAAGTCGAAAGAGAAGTTTGACAAGAGGAACCAGCAGATATACCAAGTACAAGCAGGCCTCAAAGAACAAGACGCATGCCTGCAAGATTACAAGATTGTGTGATTACATCAGATGATGTAATAGATAATGAAGGTGAGTTGGTACATTATGCTTTCTATGCAGATGTCGAACCCGTAAATGCAGCTGAAGCATTAAAGGATTCGAAGTGGGTGAAAGCAATGAACGAAGAAGTAAAGTCTATCAAAGACAACAACACTTGGTCACTTGTCGAATTGCCTCAAGGCAAGAAGGCAATTGATGTCAAGTGGGTATACAAAGTGAAAATGAATTCGAAAGGTGAAGTAACTCGAGACAAAGCAAGACTTGTAGCGAAAGGATTTATACAGAAAGAAGGAATAGACTTTGATGAAGTTTTTGCACCTGTTGCTAGGATTGAAATAATCAGGTTGGTTGTTGGTCTAGTAGAAATAAACAGTTGGCACATATGTCAGATGGACGTGAAGTGTGCATTCCTAAATGGACCCTTAGATAAAGAAGTCTATGTTAAACAACCAGTTGGGTTTGTGAAACATGACGAAGAAAGAAAGGTGTACAGGCTACATAAAGCCCTGTATGGATTGAAATAAGCTCCAAGGGCTTGGAATAAGAAAATTGATAGTTTTCTAAGGGAGAAGGAATTTGTGAAGTGCACAACTGAACATGGAGTATATGTAAGAAGAAGCAAGAGTAAATTGCTTATACTATGTCTCTATGTAGATGATTTGTTGATAACAGGTAGCTGTAAAAGTGAGATCGAAGACTTCAAAGGTGATCTCAGCAAGGAATTCAAAATGTATGATTTGGGTGAGATTTCATATTTTCTTGGTATCGAATTCTACAAAAGCAGTAGAGGTTTGATGATGCATCAAAGAAGATATGCAGGAGAAATTCTCAAGAGGTTTGAGATGGAAGAATGCAACTCAACTTCGACACCTGTAGAACCAAGACTGCAACTGTCGAAAGATGCAGATGAAGATGATGTTGATCCAACCCAATACAGAAGACTTATTGGATCATTGAGATACCTTTGTCATACAAGGCCTGACTTAGCATATAGTGTAGGTATGGTAAGTAGATTCATGCAGAAGCCAAAGGTATCACATCTAGCAGCAGTGAAGAAGATACTAAGGTATCTCAAAGGAACTTTCGATTATGGCATTTTGTTTCCTGCAGTTGATAAAGGAAAAAAATGCAAGTTAGTGGGATACACTGATTCGAGTTGGTGTAGTGATGCTGAAGATCGAAAGTCAACAGCAGGATATGTGTTTATGCTAGGTGGTGCACCAGTTGCTTGGAATTCAAGAAAGGAACCAGTAGTGGCATTATCATCATGCGAAGCAGAATACATAGCTGCTTCTCTTTGTGCATGTCAAGCAACTTGGATGGTGAACTTAGTCGAAGAGATAACAGGGAAAAATCATGGAGCAATTACCATGAAGATCGACAGCATGTCAGCTATCAATCTGGCGAAGAACCCAATAGCACATGATTGAAGTAAGCACATCGAAATGAGATTCCATTATCTTTGAGAGCAGGTAGCAGATGGGAAGATAAATTTGGAACACTGCAGAACTGAGAATCAGATTGCAGACATCATGACGAAGGGAGTGCAAGTCGAAGTATTCAGAAAGCTAAGAGCCATGATGAACATAGATGGTTTAGACACAATGAATTAGGTGGTGTGTTAAATTGTAATCCAATGTGTCGAAACTATGTGTCGAAAAGATTTGATTTGTTTTAGATTTAAATAGATTTGATTTAAGTCTAGAATAGATTAGATTTGATTTAGCAACAAAATAAATATTTTGGGCTTTGGGCTTAGGGTGTAAGCTCAGTTATAAATAGACGGAGTAACCCCTATTTTTGTAAGCAAGTCAAGCAAGTTGTATTCATAGAATTTGCAGTTGCAAGTGAATAACAAAGTTTTCACAGTTTGTGAGCAGAGAGAAACTCTGCAAAAATTATTTGCCTTGTCTTCTTTTCTTTGTTTGTCTCATAATTAATCGTCATTGTAGTAGAAATTCATCATAGTCTTTTGGTGGATTTCCAACAGGTTTCACTATTGCTTTAAATAACATTACTAGTGACCTTAATGTGAACAAAGCAGGCATGTCTATTTGAGAGAGTTTGCTTATGAAATGTTTGTGATTGAATTTTCTTGGAGACTATGTTACCATGTTGTTGTTGAAAAGTTGTAATTTGATTGTAGACTTTAATTATAATTATAATGTTAAGATGTTGAAGACCTTAATTTTAATTGTAATGTTACCAAACTTGAGGGAAAATTGTAGACTTTAATTCAAATTTCAATGTTGATGGAAAATTATAATGTTGTTGTTGGAAAGTTGTAGGAAAATTGATGGAAAATTGTAATGTTGATGTTGGAAAGTCGTAGGAAATTTTCAATGTTGATGTTGTATTTTATGTGTTTTGTTGCGGATTCGTATTTAGGTGAAAAAATCTAAACCCAACAAATGTGGGCATAGATGTTATTTTGCCACCCGAATAATCTTTAAGTTTTGATTTGGATCCGGATGATGATTTCGAGTGCGGGTTTGGATAGTATGAAACCCGCACCCGACCTTACTTGTTATCATCCCTATATTTAATAGAAAAATGACCACTTATTACGCCTAATCATTAGTAGTAGCTTATGAGCTCCTAAAATAAAAATAAATAAAATATTTTTTCAGTAGCTATCTAATTTCTAACATCTTCATTCTTTATCCTCCCAGTCAAAGTTATCTTTTTTTTAAACTTCACTCATGCTTGAACTTGAGAGTGCTAACCACTCTAAAAAAAAAAGCTTTATTTTTTTTGTTTATTCACTTTTCATTTTTTCCTCTAGTGACTTCTCCACCCTCGTCTATGTAACTAGCATCCAACGAAGTATAAATGGACACCCATAATAATTTCAACAACCAATTTAAATTTATAATAAGTATATCTAACTTCTTCCAACATAGCAAGTTTATAAATGCTGAAATTCAAAATACTTTTATCATGTGTGCAATATCATCCTTTTAGAATGTTGTATAAATTTAATTAATTTATTTTATGATGCATTCTTATTAACTCACTTTTTTACTTTATCTATATGTTTGATCCTTTCAATTTTTATAACTTTTTTGATTAAAATTCTTCGATACATAAAATCCATATTATTCTACATGTATTAGTATTGTGGAATTTTTAAAAGTTGGAGCACCATTTTCTCTCATAACAAATTCAAGAAATCCATCATTATAAAATTATAAAATGTATGTTCAGATCCAAATTTGTTTTTTACGATGTGTACTTTTTTAAAATTAAGTCACTTTCAATTAGTTTTTAAAATTATAAATGCATTTATAACAAGATTGTTTTGTTATTTAATGTATGCTTCGCGTTGGTGGAAGTTCTTCTATATTTAGTTATTTTATAATTAATATTTATTATTTCAATCTGTTTTACTAAGATAAACTTAATCTCAATAGATAAAAGTACTATACAAAATTGTTATTACTATAGTTTCACGTGATGTATTAAATTTGAAAAGTACTACACAATTAATTTGTCAATGTTTTCTTCTGTGTTTGAGAAGAAAAGTTGGTAGACTCAAATCCACACGTGAAGTAATTAATTTCATATGCTGCAATTCCAAATTAATTCTTCTGGCTAGAATTAATTCTAGAGAAAAAAATCAATTATATTCAAAAACACTCAAATGTATCAATCAATTCCATGTCTATAATCACTTTTTCCTCTCATGTACGCATTTAGTTTTAGTGTACAATAATAGCATGTTTAACACTAATTGCGAAGCAATAATTACAGTGACTCTTAATTATGAAATTTCAAATTAGAGAAAAAGCTACAAAGAGAAACATACCCCTGGTGAAGTTGCTAGTGTGAAAAAGAATTATCATATCATTTTCAGGATGTGATTATTATCTCTTCCTTTAACATGAAACAAAAGAAAATTCCTTCCATAATTGTACCTAAAAAATACAGTTGAACGGCTTTAAACTGTAACAAAACTACTGTCAACCTGATCAAATAACCAATTTGAAGACGGCAAGTGCTCACAATTTAACTCATGTGGTTTTAAAAAATCAATCATGAATTAAAACCATAATACTTTTTGGATGACACCAACTCCAAACCATATATCATCGGTGTTCAACGATACTAGAAATTGACTTGAAGCGGTTCAAGAATTTGCTAACTTATGAATGAGACTAAGTCAATTAGCATCATAGTTATCAAATAACACACAATAGTATTACAGATTTTAACCTTCTCAAATTCTGGCCCCAGTTCAATAACAAGGTTTTCAAGATTGGTCCTAGCTGGGTTTCGGATGAAAGATCCATCTTTCAAGGTGATTGTACCTGACTAGAATGGATCGTCAAGGCCTTACGTCGAGTTGGGGTTGAAAGCGAGATGGAGGGTACCTGCAAGACACTCTGATGTCAAAATAAGTTTCAAGGAGAGTGCAAGCAAGTGTGAGTATGAGTATGAGAGAATGAATACTTGACCCTCTCAAATGAGTGTATGTATAGTCTCCAACGTTGGGTCAAGGTCCCCATTGTTGGGCCACAATGAGGCCCAATAATAAAGACTGTCAGGGCTTACGTGTGTATATAATCCAGCAAGTGGACTCCCCCTGGTCAACTGCTCCGTGAGAATAAGTGTTGGACCCGTGATTTCCAGAGGGCAGTTAAGATGACAGTGATGTAGACACGTGGGTCACGTTCTCCAACAGATGCGTGGGGAGTTGCCTAACGGTCCTTAGCTTGGGTTGCTTGCCTTTGGGCTTTATACAAGGGTGTTGGATTGGGTCTTCCAACTGTGGGGCGAGTGCATGCCCAGTCCAGATCAGGAGCCCCTAAATTATTGCTCTTAGGTGAAAGGGTGATGACTTTGAAGATGTGACAAACACAAGGAGGGGGGTTGAATTGTAAAACTTAAATCAAATGTGCAGACAACACTGTATTTTTATCCTGGTTCGTTTGATCTCAAACTACTCCAGTCCACCCGTCAAGGTGATTTCGCCTCTCTCCAACGAGGTCTTAATCCACTATATTCAATAGGATTACAACAGTCTACTTTAACAACTGTTAAAGCCTTCTTGAGTCTAACCACAGACCGATTTATCTCAAGGAAATTCTCTTATAGATAATTGAACAAAAAGTGTGTTAATGTTTTCTAATAAAACTATATGTCACAACTGTGATAATACACAATATTAAGCTTGGAATAAAAACTGGATTGCTAGTGCTTTTGAATAGGCGTGGTTTGAAAGCTTAGCAAGTTGTATGAGTGCGTGCGTGTAGATTATTAGCCTTTTCTTTTCTCACACTGACTTGTTTATATAGCCAAGGCCAAGATAGTTTGTTGTCCATAAATCACTTTCAATGATAATAACGTTCTTTCCTTTTTGAGAAGATCTTCTCTTTGAATAAAGCCGTTGGTAATTAATCTGTCTTGAATGCTTAGTAACGCTTCAGAGTATTCTCTGCTTATGGTAATCAGAGTGTTCTTGGCTTTAACTGATGCTGACGCTTCTGAGTGCTGATGACTTGGTAAGGATCTTGATCAGAGTCAGAGTATTTTATGCGCAGATTCTGGTCATCAGGCTTCAACGTATGATCTGGTAACTTCAGCGTGTAGCACATGTTATTGATCTTCTGATACTGACATATCTTCTGATCTTCTGATGCTGATATGATCTTCTGATGTTGATTCCATCAGAACTTCTGTAAACACAAAACATAATTTTAAGTAGCATATATGTCTTATATATATAAATCTTACAATTTATTTATTCTTGTATTTTGTTATCATCAAAACTCTAATTGAGGGTTGTAGAATCAAACTATGTTCTAACAATCTCCCCCTTTTTGATGATGACAAAAACCAGATTTTTTTCAATTAAAAGTAAAGAATAAAAGGTATCAGAGATTAAAAAGAACTAACGAATAAAGGTATCAGAGATTAAAAATAAAGAATAAAAGGTATCATAGCAACAAGAGAAAACTCCCCCTGAGTTGATTACTTCCCTTTAATTCCATGAGTCTTTGAGCATCGGAACCTTACTGTACTTTACTGTTTCTTTCGTCAGAATTTTGTACCTGTTCAAGCTTTTCAGAAGAAATAAATTCAAATAGATCAGAATGTCAGAATGTTTGAGACTTATGTCTCAGTAATCCGTTATTGAAAAATATCATTCTTTCTCCCCCTTTTTGTCAGTTATCAAAAAGCACAAATAATCAGAGCTAAGATGATCAGAGTTAAAAATGCATTTATATTGAAAAACTGAAGCAATGATAAGTTCAGAACATGTAAAGATATTACAGATAAACAAGTTATAAAAACAGGAAGGAAATTTCTAAGAAGGAGGAGGAAGTCGTGTGAACTGTGTGAGGTGTGTTTAAATAGATTTCTAAAAAAGGTTTTGAAAACATAAGCGTTAAGAGAGAGAAATTAATAATGATTATTAGCATTTAATGATAGCTGATTTTAGGGGATTCAGAAAGATATTTGGAACGGTTACCCATGACATGTGTCTCAATGCATCCAATCAGCGCTTTTTCCTTTTCAGAAACGTGAACGCGTGTTCAGCCTCAGAAAATAGCTGATGACTGGATGACACTTGTTTGCTTGAGTGAACAGCATATCTCTATCCTGGAGATGAAGCGCTCAAATCTTCATGGATAGATTCTGATACAATCTGCACTTCTAAAGTTCTGAAAGAGGATTGATCAGTAGTTCACAGAAAAATAAACAAAGTTCTGAAGGTTAATATATAGAATCAAAACAATTTCATTCTGGGCAGAGCTTCATACTGAGATGTTTCAGAATGAAGTTGAACCTATCTTCAGAAAGAGGTTTTGTAAAAATATCAGCCCATTGATGGTCTGTGAATAAATTTTAAATTTTAAATCCCTTTCTGAATATAGTCCCTAATAAAATGATGTTTTATTTCTATATGCTTAGCCCTAGAATGTAAAATTGGATTTTTGCTGAGACAAATAGCAGAAGTATTGTCAGAGGATAGGAATGTTACTCTCAAAAATTTGGAAGTCCTCAAGTTGACTTTTCATCCAGAGCATTTGTGTGCTGCATCCAGCTGTTGCTATGTATTCAGCTTCTGCTGTTGATAGAGCAATTGTGGATTGTCTTTTGTTGGACCATGAGATCAGATTTTCTCCCAGAAATTGGCAGCTTCCAGAAGTGCTTTTACGTTCTACTCTGTCTCCAGCAAAATCAGCATCACAATATCCTACTAAGCTGTAATCACTTGATTTTCTATAAAACAAACCCAGATTAGTAGTACCTTTCAGATACTTGAAAATTTGCTTAACTGCTGTTAAGTGAGATTCTCTAGGATCTGATTGGAATCTTGCACAAATGCATACACTGAATAAAATGTCAGGCCTTGAAGCCGTCAGATAGAGAAGAGAACCAATCATACCTCTGTAGACCTTCTGTTCTACCTTTTTACTTACCTCTTCTCTTTCCAGAATGCACGTGGGATGCATTGGAATCTTTGATGGCTTACATTCTGAGAGATCAAATTTCTTCAGAAGTTCTCTGACATATTTGCTCCGATGAATGTAAGTTCCTTCTGGGGTTTGATTGATCTGAATGCCCAGAAAGAATTTCAGTTCCCCCATTAGGCTCATCTCAAATTCTTCCTGCATACACTTAGCAAACTTTCTTCCCAGAGAAGGTTTAGTAGATCCAAATATGATGTCATCAACATAAATCTGACATACTAGAATGTCATTCTTAACTGTCTTACAGAATAAGGTTGTATCCACTTTCCCTCTGGTGAATTCCTTTTCTAACAGGAAGTTACTTAGTATTTCATACCAAGCTCTGGGAGCCTGTTTCAGACCATACAGTGACTTCTTTAGTTTGAAAACATATTCTGGATTTTTGGAACTTTCAAAACCAGGGGGTTGGTGCACATATACCTCTTCTTCTATATAGCCATTTAAGAATGCACTCTTAACATCCATCTGATACAGAGTGATGCCTTCATTCACAGCAAATGAAATTAAGAGTCTGATAGATTCTAACCTGGCGACTGGAGCAAAGGTTTCTGTATAGTCTATCCCCTCTTGCTGACTATAGCCTTGTGCTACCAATCGTGCTTTTTTTCTGATGACTTCACCTTGTTCATTCAGTTTGTTTCTCAACACTCATTTTGTTCCAATGACGTTGAATCCTTTTGGTTTAGGAACTAGATCCCATACGTCATTTCTTGTGAATTGATTTAGCTCCTCTTGCATTGCTAGAATCCAGTCATTGTCCAGAAGTGCTTCATCAATTGTTGATGGTTCAATTATAGAAACAAGTCCCATGAGGGATTCTTCAGAGTTTTTGAAGCTAGCCCTTGTTCTGATAGGATCTTCCTTTTTTCCTAAGATTGTTTCTTCTGGGTGATCCATGCTGCTTCTGGATGGTCTTTTCTGAAGTTGATCAACAGAAGGTGTTGGATTGCTTGCAGTGCCTCTTTCTGATGTTGAGGGAGTGTCTCGGTTAAGAGCTTCTGATGATATGTCTTTAGTACCTGTTGAAACGACCGACTGAAAATCATCAAAACAATGAAGTCGCCATCGAACGTCTTTTATCCCACATGTAGGGAAAGGTAAACATCGAGAAAACCTGAGAAGGGAGAAGTCACGGTCTTGCGACCGAGAGATCGGGTAAGAGAGTATGTTACGTGAGGGGAAGGTATTAGCACCCCACACACCCGTAGTACTCTACGGTATCCACTCTTGTTATTTATCTTCTGGGTGTGTTTAATCTATGCTTACTGTCTACTATACTACTGGAGGGAAAATGCATGCAAAAGAAAGGAGAGAGAATGTAGGGAAAATAAAATTGTGCTCGCCTGGGCCCTACCCCAATGCCTACGTATCCTTTTTGAGGAATCAGAGCTACTGTAGTTCGGCTCACATGTTTTTGTTTGTTTTATGTTTTTTATGGACAATGTTAATTCTGCCTTCTTCCGCAGCTCGACCTTTGGAGACTTATGCGTTGGCACAAAAGTAAACTAATCATGTCCTTACCTAAAAAGGGTTTTAGAGAGAAGGTGCTCGAGCGTACAAGATGGTTTGAATTTGTTTTGTATTTTTGTTACCTTGAAAAAGGGTTTAGGTATGATTAGCATGTTTTTGATTTTGCTAAGAAAAGAAGTTTTTGTTTTAGATGCAAGGATGCAAAAAGGGAAAGAAAAGAGTCTAAGGGAGACTAGCCTATTTCTAACCTAATGTTATTATACAATGGTAGCCATATGTCAAGGATGAATGAAAGGGGAAATTTCTACCTAATGTTAGCATGTGTGGCTTACAACCTAAGGTCTAACTTGCGTCTGAACGGAGCAAGCGCGTCCTAAGGGAACATGGTATGTACAAGGATAAAGCAAGCAAGCCAAGTAAAAAAGAAGCACACCTAAAAGAGATCCTGCCTAGGTTAGCATGTCGAAGAAAAGTCTAAAAAATATCCTATAGGGAGCATGCAATGAGAGCGAAGTCGTGATCTCAATTACTAAATTGAGTGAATCATCGATCGACAAGAAATAAAGGAAAGCGATAAAATCCTATAGGGAGCATGCACTGAGAGCGAAGTCGTGATCTCAATTGCTAAATTGAGTGACTCATCGATCGACAAGAAAGTAAACAAACACAAGCACAACACATATAGCAAATGAAGTGCGGAATGCCTGCTACAGGTCTTTAAACAGCGACTTCGAGCGCACACTCTTTATTCCCTACTTCACATGATATCTAGAAAGCGGCAAAGTGCGAAAATGAGGAACAAAATGAGGTCGCGATGATACCGAACGGAGAAGGTCCGTTGCCTCTTCAAAGCCACACAAGTGATAAGAAAACTCTACCGAAAGCTGCTCCGCATGAGTGATCATAGAATTAATCTCTAAGCATTCCATATTGCAAAAGTTGCATTAATATTCTATCACAAAATCTCATAACAAAAATGATTATTAAACATGAAAATAATAAAAAAAACTCTAATGAAAATTCTAAAGAGGAGTCCTAAAGAATTATAAAACGTTCTAATATTTTTGCATCATTTTTATTATCAATTAAGAGAAAACTTAAACTGAAATAAAAAACTGAAATAATAAAAAGAAGCTAGAAGAGTCAGGGGGTGTATTATTGAGCCTAGGAGGTATGCTACATAAGTAGAAAGTGATAGGCCCATTAGGCTTGATCCACAAATAGGTTATTTTTACAAATCAGAAAGTTAATAAAAATTGCCTTTTGGGCCAAGGGCAAGGGTGGATTGGTCCACCAAAGCATCAAACCTGCATCCATAATACACTCAAATATTGTTTAATATTGCTTAATTATTGAGTTAAAAGTTAATCAACAATTTAAACAAAAGGTGGAACGAAGCTTAGACAAGAAATTAGGGTTGAGTTTTATCCCCTTTCAGGTTCTTCCCCTTCTTCTCGTTCAGCGGCGGTGGCACCGTCTATCCGCATCCGTCCTCAGACTGTTTACTTCACCGTGAAGCCTTTTCTATCTCTGTCTCTTTCAACATTTTCGTCTCAAAACAGATTCGAGCACCGCCGTTCTCACCGATTGTCATCACCTTATTTTTCTTCTTCGTTTCATCACCTCCGAAACAAACGCCAATAGTTTACTCCTCAACCGTGGGCACTCTCATCAACCTCTCCTCTCCGTTTCTTTCGATTTGAATTCATGGTTCAACTTTTGTTTCACCGCCAAACATCTTCATCCGTTCGTCCTTTCTTCATCGGAGTCTTGAAAATAAAATGTAGCTTTGGAGCTTATGAATCCAGTCATATATCACAAACATTTGCACAAGTTGTTATGCGAATCGAAGCGAGAAAAGTACCAATTGCAGCGTACCGGTCAGAGTTTGTATGACACATCTTCGACGGTGACTTCAACGACGGGAAAACCAGAGGTAACATTATTACCTCCTTAATTTCTTCATACTCCTATCTTCTTCTGAATCTTCTTCTACTTCCGCATTCTCTCTGAAATTTCGAATTGCATTTTGCGGTGTTGTTGGTTATACAGATTCGTTGTTATTGTGGAAGCAACAAGATGTTGTTGCAGCTTCTTGAAGATATGAAGCAGTTGCAGATGAAGTTGATGCAGAATGAGGATTTGCAGAAGATGTTGGTGATGAAGATCAAGAAAGGTTGAAGGTGAAGAAGATGAAGATGGTGAATGTGATGGAAAAATGGCGCATGGATGAATGTGGACGAAGGTCCTAAAGATGGAAAATGACTAGAATCACGGAGTGCAGAAGAAATTATAAGGTGAACACAGAGAATTGATGCTTGAAGATCAAAGAAGGTGATGCCAATTGTTGAAGGTCTTTACAGAGGGAAGACTAGAGAATAATTTATAGTTCAGTTTTTTCTGTTTTTCTCTCTGTGTAAATAAATCGTGAAATCCCTCCCTCTCTTTGCCTTTGATTCTGTTAGAGTTAGTTTGTTATGATCTGTTAACAGTTACAGCCTTTGAATCTGTTAGCTGTTAGTTTGAAAGTTAGTTAGGATTGAAACAAATCTAAGCCCTTGATTTTAGTAGTTAGTTAGAAGAATCGATGGTTAGGATGAAAGATCTGAATATGCTAATAACTGTCATGAATTCTATTAGAAGCTGCTGAGCTGGGATTTTAACAGGGGCCTTTATTCTGTGTTTAATTCTAAACATTTGTTGGCTTTTAAATTGATGTGGAAAAATGGTCTGTTGTTTTAGAGATTCGGTTTTCCTGTAGTGAACTGATTTTCATGATCGGTTTTGTATGCTCTAGGGACTCACTTTTCTGTCGAATGCCGGACTGTGGCTTATAAATGGAATATGTTTGGATTTTTTGAAATTAGTTTGATATTGGCTTGACATTGCAAGTTTGTGTACTAGCGGTAGTGTAAGCGGTTCATGCTTATGACAGTTTATTCAATATTTTTGCAGGTTTGGTTCATATCAGGGCTATTGGGAAGCAAAGGCAAAAGGAAAACACCAAGTGAGGATTTGAATGAGTTTGGAGATGATATGAAGTTGGAACAAAGACGCATAACACGAAGTTTTGGAAGCTTGAAGTTTGGGTTAAAGGTTGAAGCATGAAGAATGATTGAAAATTAGGATAGGTTTTGGTAAAAATGTATAGATGTTATGTACAATTGTAATGGAATTTGGACTTGTATGTATTTGAATACACATTGGAATGTATGTTGACTTTATTTCCACATAATGAAATGGCTTTTGTATGAATTCAAATAATCATGGTATGGATCCAAAATATTTGCGAGGGAATCACAGAGAGACTTGAATCTTTAATGAGTTCTTGAATGACTGTTTCGATGACACTTTGATTGTTGGATGAAACAAATGAGTTTGATACATGCCTTTTTATTCTAAGAAATCCCACACAAATACTTAAGAACTTTTATTCACCCCAAATCCTCTTCACATATTAATGAACGAGTTCCAATCAAATTACAACTTCAATGAAGGGCTAATTCAATTCACTTCCTCAATATAAACCAAACTTGTGTGTCAAGCAACAAGTATTTGTAATAATGACACCTTGATTACAATCCACATCTAGTACCATGTCCCGACTATATGAGCACTAGAATAACGACGTCTTGGACCCCTGAAGAAGATATTCAAGATGACTTTGAACTTGGACCGTAGCTCACATAGTCTTTACTTAAACCTTTAGTGAAACCCTAGTGATGCTGCCCTTGACGAGGATGACAGCCTTATAGCTTGATGCGGGGAAAGTTCACAATAATTAAGAATCCAAACCCTAGTTCCATAAACCACAATTACTGGGAAACCAACTGATTCAAGCCTGAGTGAAGATGAGGACCATCAAAGCCATAGAAACCCTAATTCCATCATATCACTGATTCCATGCCAAATTATGTTTTTAGCGAATGTATGCAATGTTAAATGACCTAATGGAGATATGTACATGAGAAAAGCGCGATAATGCATAAGCCAGATAAAAGTAAAAGGGTAGGACAAATTTGGGGTATTACAGCTGCCCCTATTTAATCGTCTTAAACCTGAAAGTACGATTGGCACATGCCTTTCGGAAGTTCAAGGTTGAAGATGATTAAATATCAATGCCAAAAATTTGTCCTGAGAGAGAGAGTAAGTGTTTTCTTTATTTATTTTTGTGTTATCTACTGGGGAAAAGAAATTTGTTTTTTCAACGAAGAGACAAAGATTGGACTTGTAATGTGGCTTGATGCCAATACAAGACAAATGTTTGGAATGAAAAGACAGCGGACGAGGTCTACGGGCGACCTACGATCCTAAGGTGACACATGAGAGTGATTTGACAGAGAACCTATCCAAAGGGAGATCTCAGGTTCTAAGACAAAGTAAATGGAAAGAACCTAGCCAAGAGGCGATCTCAGGTTCTAAGACAAAGTAAATGGAAAGAACCTAACCAAGAGGCGATCTCAGGTTCAACGATGATTTGAGGGAAGAACCTAGCCAAGAGGCGATCTCAGGTTCGACGATGATTTGAGGGAAGAACCTAGCCAAGAGGCGATCTCAAGTTCGACGAAGGTTTGAGGGAAGAACCTAGCCAAGAGGCGATCTCAGGTTCGACGATGATTTGAGGGAAGAACCTAGCCAAGAGGCGATCTCAGGTTCGACGATGATTTGAGGGAAGAACCTAGCCAAGAGGCAATCTCAGGTTCAACGAAGGTTTGAGGGAAGAACCTAGCCAAGAGGCAATCTCAGGTTCGACGATGATTTGAGGGAAAAACCTAGCCAAGAGGCGATCTCAGGTTCGACGAAGGTTTGAGGGAAGAACCTAGCCAAGAGGCGATCTCAGGTTCGACGATGATTTGAGGGAAGAACCTAGCCAAGAGGCAATCTCAGGTTCGACGAAGTTTTGAAGGAAGAACCTAGCCAAGAGGCGATCTCAGGTTCGATGAAGATTTGAGGGAAGAACCTAGCCAAGAGGCGATCTCAGGTTCAACGAAGGTTTGAGGGAAGAACCTAGCCAAGAGGCGATCTCAGGTTCGACGATGATTTGAGGGAAGAACCTAGCCAAGAGGCAATCTCAGGTTCGACGATGATTTGAAGGAAGAACCTAGCCAAGAGGCGATCTCAGGTTCGACGAAGGTTTGAGGGAAGAACCTAGCCAAGAGGCGATCTCAGGTTCGACGATGATTTAAGGGAAGAACCTAGCCAAGAGGCAATCTTAGGTTCGACGGTGATTTGAAGGAAGAACCTAGCCAAGAGGCGATCTCAGGTTCTAAGATGATCTGAGGAAGAACCTAGCTTATGGGCGATCTCAGCTTCTAAGATGATCTGAGGAAGAACCCAGCCTACGGGTGATCTCAGGTTCGACGATGATTTGAGGAAGAACCTAGCCTACGGGTGATCTCAGGTTCGATGATGATCTGAGGAAGAACCTAGCCTACGGGCGATCTCAGGCTCTAAGATGATCTGAGGAAGAACCTAGCCTACGGGTGATCTCAGGTTCGACGATGATCTGAGGAAGAACCTAGCCTACGGGCGATCTCAGGTTCTAAGATGACCTGAGGAAGAACCTAGCCTATGGGCGATCTCAGGTGCGACGATGATCTGAGGAAGAACCTAGCCTACGGGCGATCTCAGGTTCTAAGATGATCTGAGGAAGAACCTAGCCTACGGGCGATCTCAGGTTCTAAGATGATCTGAGGAAGAACCTAGCCTACGGGCGATCTCAGGTTCGACGATGATCTGTGGGAAGAACCTAGCCTACGGGCGATCTCAGGTTCGACGATGATTTGATGGAAGAACCTAGCCAAGAGGCAATCTCAGGTTCGACGATGATTTGAAGGAAGAACCTAGCCAAGAGGCAATCTCAGGTTCGACGAAGGTTTGAGGGAAGAACCTAGCCAAGAGGCGATCTCAGGTTCGACGATGATTTAAGGGAAGAACCTAGCCAAGAGGCAATCTCAGGTTCGACGGTGATTTGAAGGAAGAACCTAGCCAAGAGGCGATCTCAGGTTCTAAGATGATCAGAGGAAGAACCTAGCTTATGGGCGATCTCAGGTTCTAAGATGATCTGAGGAAGAACCCAGCCTACGGGTGATCTCAGGTTCGACGATGATTTGAGGAAGAACCTAGCCTACGGGTGATCTCAAGTTCGACGATGATCTGAGGAAGAACCTAGCCTACGGGCGATCTCAGGCTCTAAGATGATCTGAGGAAGAACCTAGCCTACGGGTGATCTCAGGTTCGACGATGATCTGAGGAAGAACCTAGCCTACGGGCGATCTCAGGTTCTAAGATGACCTGAGGAAGAACCTAGCCTATGGGCGATCTCAGGTTCGACGATGATCTGAGGAAGAACCTAGCCTACGGGCGATCTCAGGTTCTAAGATGATCTGAGGAAGAACCTAGCCTACGGGCGATCTCAGGTTCTAAGATGATCTGAGGAAGAACCTAGCCTACGGGCGATCTCAGGTTCGACGATGATCTGTGGGAAGAACCTAGCCTACGGGCGATCTCAGGTTCGACGATGATTTGAGGGAAGAACCTAGCCTACGGGCGATCGCAGGTTCTAAGATGATCTGAGGAAGAACCTAGCCTACGGGCGATCTCAGGTTCTAAGATTATCTGAGGAAGAACCTAGCCTATGGGCGATCTCAGGTTCTACGATGATTTGAGGAAAAACCTAGCCTACGGGCGATCTCAGGTTCTAAGATGATCTGAGGAAGAACCTAGCCTACGGGCGATCTCAGGTTCTAAGATGATCTGAGGAAGAACCTAGCTTATGGGAGATCTTAGGTTCTAAGATATTCTGAGGAAGAACCTAGCCTACGGGCGATCTCAGGTTCAACGATGATCTGTGGGAAGAACCTAGCCTACGGGCGATCTCAGGTTCAACGGTGATTTGAGGGAAGAACCTAGCCAAGAGGCAATCTCAGGTTCGACGGTGACGGTATGGGAAGAATCTAGCCTACGGGCGATCTCAGGTTCGAAGAAGGTCTATGGGAAGAACCTAGCCAGGAGGCGATCTCAGGTTCTACGATGATCTATGGGAAGAACCTAGCCTACGGGTGATCTCAGGTTCGACGATGATCTAAGGAAGAACCTAGCCTACGGGCGATCTCAGGTTTGATGATGATCTATAGGAAGAACCTAGCCTACGGGAGATCTCAGGTTCGACGATGATCTAAGGGAAGAACCTAGCCTACGGGCGATCTCAGGTTCAACGATGATCTATGGGAAGAACCTAGCCTACGGGCGATCTCAGGTTCGACGGTGATTTGAGGGAAGAACCTAGCCAAGAGGCGATCTCAGGTTCTACGATGATCTGAGGAAGAACCTAGCCTACGGGAGATCTCAGCTTCTAAGATGATCTAAGGAAGAACCTAGCCTACGGGCGATCTCAGGCTCTAAGATGATCTGAGGAAGAACATAGCCTACGGGCGATCTCAGGTTCGACGATGATCTGAGGAAGAACCTAGCCTACGGGCGATCTCAGGTTCTAAGATGATCTGAGGAAGAACCTAGCCTACGGGTGATCTCAGGTTCGACGATGATCTGAAGAAGAACCTAGCCTACGGGCGATCTCAGGTTCTAAGATGATCTGATGAAGAACCTAGCCTACGGGTGATCTCAGGTTCTAAGATGATCTGAGGAAGAACCTAGCCTACAGACGATCTCAGGTTCGACGATGATCTGTGGGAATAACCTAGCCTACGGGCGATCTCAGGTTCGACGATGATTTGAGGGAAGAACCTAGCCTTTGGGTGATCTCAGGTTCTAAGATGATCTGAGGAAGAACCTAGCCTACGGGCGATCTCAGGTTCTAAGATGATCTGAGGAAGAACCTAGCCTATGGGCGATCTCAGGTTCTAAGATGATCTGAGGAAGAACCTAGCCTACGGGTGATCTCAGGTTCTAAGATGATCTGAGGAAGAACCTAGCCTATGGGCGATCTCAGGTTCTAAGATGATCTGAGGAAGAACCTAGCCTACGGGCGATCTCAGGTTCGACAAAGGTCTATGGGAAGAACCTAGCCAGAAGGCGATCTCAGGTTCTACGATGATCTATGGGAAGAACCTAGCCTACGGGCGATCTTAGGTTCGACGATGATCTAAGGAAGAACCTAGCCTACGGGCGATCTCAGGTTCGACGATGATCTATGGGAAGAACCTAGCCTACGGGCGATCTCAGGTTCGACGATGATCTAAGGGAAGAACCTAGCCTACGGGCGATCTCAGGTTCAACGACGATCTATGGGAAGAACCTAGCCTACGGGCAATCTCAGGTTCAACGATGATCTATGGGAAGAACCTAGCCAGGAGGCGATCTCAGGTTCGACGATGATCTATGGGAAGAACCTAGCCTACGGGCGATCTCAGGTTCTACGATGATCTGAGGAAGAACCTAGCCTACGGGCGATCTCAGGTTCTAAGATGAAAACATGGGTTACGACATGATGATTATTTAGATAAATGACATGGACGAGTGTTTAGGGAACTGGTTACCAGACAAGAAATGGGTTTAGAACGACAAAGCGTATTGATTTTGTTTGGCATTGAAAAGGTGAAGGTCACTGATTGGGGATTTTGGGCATGATACCCTCCTGTAGGGATGTATTGTTGTCTTTGAATAATTCAGGTCTTTTGTGTAAGGTACCTGATTTGGCTTATGTTTCGTATGCATGTTTGAATTTATTTTTCCGCAAAGATCCATTCTGATGGATCGGCTACGCGCTTTTTAGGATGTAATGTTATGCAGTGATAAATATATGCAGTGTGAAGAAATAAACTTCATGGGGATAAGAGTAGGCTTGCTGGGAACCATTGCTCATCACTGGGGATGTCAATATATATCGACGCTGGAAGTTTGCAATACCAAAGATCGCTGGGGATACTGATAAGAGTAGACACTGGGGAGCTCTTGAAGACCAAAGATCGTTGTTGACTCTGTTGAGGATTGAATTGCCGACGAAACGAGTCTTCAGGTACGATGCTGGATTCTGAATCATACCGTTGGGAAGAGATAAGCTGGCCAGACTTCCAAACATCCTGAACCGTTGAGAGGATGATAGAACTGAATATGCCGAAGAATGGATACTGAACACCATGTGGATCCCTTCGAATACATGCTCCAAGTTTACGCACACTGGGGAATTGTTTCTTGAATCACTTGGGGAATACGATATGGGCGTGGACACTTACGAGTGCCCCGGCTGAGCTCTACGAATGCCCCGGTTTAGCTCTGCGAATGCCCCGGTTTAGCTCTGCGAATGCCGCGGTTCAGCTATGTGAATGCCTCGGTTTAGCTTTACTGGGGATGCTCTTGATTAACTCCACTGAGGATGAACTTGCGCGTGCTGAGTTTAAAAGACGATGCTAGATTTTCTGAATTCATTTGGGGAATCAGACCCGAAGTTGTTTGTAGAAAAATGAAGGCAGCTTCGTGCGCTGGCCAAGTCAGGTTGACTGTTATGATGCTTTTAGCTGATTGTAGTGGTCTCGTGCAACATAATTGGCTTGAGCAACTTTGCAAGTACAAATGAGGAATGCCCTTGTCTGGATGATCTCTGAGAAGCTTTATGTTGAATAGAAGACTAGAATATTCGTTCCACAATATGATATGAGGTAGCCTGCCCCAATGTCTTGAGTCACGAAATAAACTGCTCTTGATTACAGCTTTCTTGGAGAGATTTGTCGAATCTCGACGTAACCGCCCTAGGTTGAATGAATTCTGAATAGATCTCTCGACGTGATAGCCTTTGATTGATCGAGCTTGAAGAGAATTATCGACGCGATAGCCTCTGATTGATCGAGCTTGAATAGATTTATCGACGTGATAGCCTCTGATTGACAGCTTTGAAGGAATGCCCCTGATTTGGCTAAACTTGGAGAGATCGACTCTTGACTTGATTGCCTCAGATTGGCAGGCTCTGCTAACTTCATCCATGAATGGTACTCAGACTGTGAAGCACCAAGATGATTTCTCTTGACAGGATCACCGATTAACATCCTGCTGGATAAGTCATTTCTCTTGTGGCAGCTGACTCTTGCTTCAGCAGGGTATTCAAGCCTCTCTTCTCTGACAAGATTGAGCTCTTTGCCGATTGTTCATTGTGCAAACTTACTTGATGTCAATCAGTTGTTTTGTATGCAAAAGAATGTTTATTATGAGAATGATAATTCTAATGCAACACATATGTAAGTCTTGAAGTTTGAAAAAACTTTGAATGAAATGACGTCACAACTCTGTTGTGAACGAGTCACTAGCTAGAGAGAAACATTTGCAAATTGTTTTTTAAAGATAATGCAAGCATATGATGCCAACACAGATATTCAAACATACCTCTTAGAAGTCAGTTAAACGCTATCTCGTTGTAGCACGCTTTCGAATTGACCCATGCTTCAGTTAGGACTTTTATGGGTTGTAACGTGGCCTGGTTCACGGTTTTAGAAAAAGGATTTAAGGCTCAAAATTATTTGGTGACCACCCAATCTCCATGATGTTCTCCATTCCTACGTTCAGCTGACCCGGTACAAGCATTCATCTCTCTTGAATAGTTTGCGATGGTTGAGGAACCACTGTGGTTTCTTGGACACGACAGTCACTAACTTCTGATTTTGGTGTCTGATCAGACGACTTTGTTCTTTGATGAGGATTTTCATTGGTAATCCTTTTCTCGCCTTTTAGGCTTTATTCAATTTCTTTCTTGCTTTCCCTAATTTTTGCCTGGACAAATTCTTTTGAATTTCGATTTGGAAGTCCAACGGGATGCCCCAATTTTTGCCTAAGCGACTCGTTTTCAAGTTTCAACTTAGCGGGGATTTTTGTTTCTTTCTCATTCGTATTTTTTCGTTTTGAACAAGTCGTTGATCTTTGCGTTGTTTTGATTTGTCGGAAGTGATCGTGACTGCCTGAGTCTCTAGTAGATGATGGATAACCATTATTGTATCGTCATTTGTTTACCTTTTGACGTGCGAAGGATACTCATTGGGGTATCGTTAGTTGATGCACGTTGCTGATAGACAAAGGTTAACCATTATTGTATCCTTGGATGCACACTCTTGATGAGTTCTGAATGCTTGATCAAATTAGCTGAACACTACCCGCCCCAGGGTTGAAATGAGGGTTTTTTATGAATAGAAAGAAAACTCTTACTTCGAAGGCTCAGAGGGGTTGACGAGGGTCTATCTCCCTTATATCTTCGGTGTTTAGGAATTGAAATAAGGCTTGTACATCGTCAGCAGGGTCCTACTCAAAAGCGTACCAACCAGAGATTTTTGCGTTTTCAGATTGTCATCATCCTCCTTTGAATCTTTACCTAAGCATGAGACTAGGAAATCTGGCATCAATATGCAAGTAAAACATTTAAAGAGTGATAACGAATGGATGAGTAAAAATGAAAGGAACACTTAAAGACAAGCATACTTATTGCATTAAGATTTTCATTCAAAAATAGACAAGTTTCTATATACAAACAATGTTTAAACAAACAAGCAAGAATGCAAATGAAAATGTGGTAAAGAAGCCAATGATTGCCATTATTGAGGAGACTTGACTCCGTATGGACTTGCTGATTCTGACGAATTTCTGTAGTCTTGATGCTCGAGTGTGCGAGAGAATTCCCTTTCAGATCTGATGTGAGCACAACAGTCTCTGAATTGAGCCTGTCTTGGACTTGGTCTCTGGATGACATACCATCTGGCTTATCTGAGTATTTAATCAATTATCCTCCTGCTTGAAGAAATTTATGACTACGAGCCAAAGCTTGCATGTATATTGCTCGGATTGATCTCTGAGCATGTGTGGTGAGAAATCAGGTTGAACCTTTGAAGAGAACCCCAGGTCTGAATAAGAATCCCCAATCTTCGGGTACCTGTCATGAATGCATGAATATGCATGGGGTGCATGAATGGATGCCATGTCATGTTCTGTCATTTCCAAGGAATTTACGTGCTTTGATTTTGATTTTACGCAAGTAAGGAATGGAAGAGTTTAGCACAAGGCTTGCAAATGTGATTCCTTGGAAATAACAAAACATGTATGTTAAGCATGTGGTTAGCCATGTTATGTATGCAAAGGCATGAGATCAAAGAGGATAAAGGTTCCATCATTCCTGAATATGATTGTTGCACTGCTCTAAATCATGTGAGTATCATCAGATCAAAGGTTTGACATAGCTTCTGCACATATAAGAACCAAGTACCATGTGGATCTCCCATTGTACGGGGTCGAGGCTTCTGGAATATCGGATACTGTTGAGCATTTCTGAACAATGCTGGGAATACCAAGATTGAAGGCTTGAATGAACCTCCAAGTAAACAAGTCAGGAACTCAGAAAATAAATCTGAGAACCATACGGTCACCAACAGGATATAGCATCTGCATAAAGTCATAACAGAAATCCAGAACATAGCCATTAGAACCAATAGTCACTATCTGAGCATAGTCACCATCTGAGCATGAGTAACCATCTGAACATAGTCACCACCTGTACCTGTGATAAAAAAATTCCCTCCCCGCTCACGGGTGAAAACTAGGTCAGGGTAAGGCAATGGTAACTCAGAATCGAGGGTACTCCTGAAAAACTATCGCTGTATCACCTAAGTGAAAACGATAGCCCCTCATTTGTACCTCATCTGAGCATGGACGACATGGCGGCGATAGTGAGACCTAAGTCAACTAGTCGTTCATGTTCCACTCTATTCCTAGGGTTCCTATGGTATACAACTCTAGCCTGGGTATTGGGCCTTTTATCTCATAGTAACACCCACCCAATAAGAAGCAGATCCAGTACAACAATAGTATATGGAAGACAATAAAATGCAATGCATACGTATGCTCAAGTATATACAAAATGAATGAATAAACTGAAAGCGTAAAGATAAACACCCAAATGAAAGAAAGCAAGAGCTAGGAGCGACTCCGGGATGGACCAGCATTTGGTCGACCTGTCCCCAGTGAAGTCGCCAGCTGAAATGACCGGCTGAAAATCATCAAAACAATGAAGTCGCCATCAAACGTCTTTTATCCCGCATGTAGGGAAAGGTAAACATCGAGAAAACCTGAGAAGGGAGAAGTCACGGTCTTGCGACCGAGAGATCGGGTAAGGGAGTCTGTTACGTGGGGGGAAGGTATTAGCACCCCACATGCCCGTAGTACTCTACGGTATCCACTCTTGTTATTTATCTTATGGATGTGTTTAATCTATGCTTACTGTCTACTATACTACTGGAGGGAAAATGCATGCAAAAGAAAGGAGAGAGAATGTAGGGAAAATAAAATTGTGCTCGCCTGGGCCCTACCCCAATGCCTACGTATCCTTTTTGAGGAATCAGAGCTACCGTAGTTCGGCTCACATGTTTTTGTTTGTTTTGTGTTTTTTATGGACAATGTTAATTCCGCCTTCTGCCGTAGCTCGACCTTTGGAGACTTATGCGTTGGCACAGAAGTAAACTAATCATGTCCTTACCTGAAAAGGGTTTTAGAGAGAAGGTGCTCGAGCGCACAAGATGGTTTGAATTTGTTTTGTATTTTTGTTACCTTGAAAAAGGGTTTAGGTATGATTAGCATGTTTTTGATTTTGCTAAGAAAAGAAGTTTTTGTTTTAGATGCAAGGATGCAAAAAGGGAAAGAAAAGAGTCTAAGGGAGACTAGCCTATTTCTAACCTAATGTTATTATACAATGGTAGCCATATGTCAAGGATGAATGAAAGGGGAAATTTCTACCTAATGTTAGCATGCGTGGCTTACAACCTAAGGTCTAACTTGCGTCTGAACGGAGCAAGCGCATCCTAAGGGAACATGGTATGTACAAGGATAAAGCAAGCAAGCCAAGTAAAAAAGAAGCACACCTAAAATAGATCCTGCCTAGGTTAGCATGTCGAAGAAAAGTCTAAAAAATATCCTATAGGGAGCATGCAATGAGAGCGAAGTCGTGATCTCAATTACTAAATTGAGTGACTCATCGATCGGCAAGAAATAAAGGAAAGCGATAAAATACTATAGGGAGCATGCACTGAGAGCGAAGTCGTGATCTCAATTGCTAAATTGAGTGACTCATCGATCGACAAGAAAGTAAACAAACACAAGCACAACACATATAGAAAATGAAGTGCAGAATGCCTGCTACAGGTCTTTAAACAACGACTTCGAGCGCACGCTCTTTATTCCCTACTTCACGTGATATCTAGAAAGCGGCAAAGTGCGAAAATGAGGAACAAAATGAGGTCGCGATGATACCGAACGGAGAAGGTCCGTTGCCTCTTCAAAGCCACACAAGTGATAAGAAAACTCTACTGAAAGCTGCTCCGCATGAGTGATCATAGAATTAATCTCCAAGCATTCCATATTGCAAAAGTTGCATTAATATTCTATCACAAAATCTTATAACAAAAATGATTATTAAACATGAAAATAATAAAAAAACTCTAATGAAAATTCTAAAGAGGAGTCCTAAAGAATTATAAAACGTTCTAATATTTTTGCATCATTTTTATTATCAATTAAGAGAAAACTTAAACTGAAATAAAAAACTGAAATAATAAAAAGAAGCTAGAAGAGTCAAGGGGGGTGTATTATTGAGCCCAAGAGGTATGCTACAGAAGTAGAAAGTGCTAGGCCCATTAGGCTTGATCCACAAACAGGTTATTTTTACAAATCAGAAAGTTAATAAAAATTGCCTTTTGGGCCAAGGGCAAGGGTGGATCGGTCCACCAAAGCATCAAACCTGCATCCATAATACACTCAAATATTGTTTAATATTGCTTAATTATTGAGTTACAAGTTAATCAACAATTTAAACAAAAGGTGGAACGAAGCTTAGACAAGAAATTAGGGTTGAGTTTTATCCCCTTTCAGGTTCTTCCCCTTCTTCTCGTTCAGCGACGGTGGCACCGTCTATCCGCATTCGTCCTTAGACTGTTTACTTCACCGTGAAGCCTTTTCTATCTCTGTCTCTTTCAACATTTTCGTCTCAAAACAGATTCGAGCACCTTCGTTCTCACCGATTGTCATCACCTTATTTTTCTTCTTCGTTTCATCACCGTCGAAACAAACGCCAATAGTTTACTCCTCAACCGTGGACACTCTCATCAACCTCTCCTCTCCGTTTCTTTCGATTTGAATTCATGGTTCAACTTTTGTTTCACCGCCAAACATCTTCATCCGTTCGTCCCTTCTTCATCGGAGTCTTGAAAATAAAATATAGCTTTGGAGCTTCTGAATCCAGTCATAGATCACAAACATTTGCACAAGTTGTTATGCGAATCGAAGCGAGAAAAGTACCAATTGTGGCGTACCGGTCGGAGTTTGTATGACGCCTCTTCGACGGCGACTTCAACGACGGGAAAACCAGAGGTAACGTTATTACCTCCTTAATTTCTTCATACTCCTATCTTCTTCTGAATCTTCTTCTACTTCCGCATTCTCTCTGAAATTTCGAATTGCATTTTGCGGTGTTGTTGGTTATACATATTCGTTGTTGTTGTGGAAGCAACAAGATGTTGTTGCAACTTCTTGAAGATATGAAGCAGTTGCAGATGAAGTTGATGCCGAATGAGGATTTGCAGAAGATGTTGGTGATGAAGATCAAGAAAGGATGAAGGTGAAGAAGATGAAGATGGTGAATGTGATGGAAAAATGACGCGTGGATGAATGTGGACGAAGGTCCTAAAGATGGAAAATGACTAGAATCACGGAGTGCAGAAGAAATTATAAGGTGAACACAGAGAATTGATGCTTGAAGATCAAAGAAGTTGATGCCAATTGTTGAAGGTCTTTGCAGAGGGAAGACTAGAGAATAATTTATAGGTCTGTTTTTTCTGTTTTTCTCTCTGTGTAAATAGATCGTGAAATCCCTCCCTCTCTTTGCCTTTGATTCTGTTAGAGTTAGTTTGTTATGATCTGTTAACAGTTACAGCCTTTGAATCTGTTAGTTGTTTGTTTGAAAGTTAGTTAGGATTGAAACAAATCTAAGCCCTTGATTTTAGTAGTTAGTTAGAAGAATCGATGGTTAGGATGAAAGATCTGAATATGCTAATAACTGTCATGAATTCTATTAGAAGCTGCTGAGCTGGGATTTTAACAGGGGCCTTTATTCTGTGTTTAATTCTGAACATTTGTTGGCTTTTAAATTGATGTGGCGAAATGGTCTGTTGTTTTAGAGATTCGGTTTTCCTGTAGTGAACTGATTTTCATGATCGGTTTTGTATGCTCTAGGGACTCACTTTTCTGTCGAATGTCGGGCTGTGGCTTATAAATGGAATATGTTTGGATTTTTTGAAATTAGTTTGATATTGGCTTGACGTTGCAAGTTTGTGTACTAGCGGTAGTGTAAGCGGTTCATGCTTATGACAGTTTATTCAATATTTTTGCAGGTTTGGTTCATATCAGGGCTATTGGGAAGCAAAGGCAAAAGGAAAACACCAAGTGAGGATTTGAATGAGTTTGGAGATGATATGAAGTTGGAACAAAGACGCATAACACGAAGTTTTGGAAGCTTGAAGTTTGGGTTAAAGGTTGAAGCATGAAGAATGATTGAAAATTAGGATAGGTTTTGGTAAAAATGTATAGATGTTATGTACAATTGTAATGGAATTTGGACTTGTATGTATTTGAATACACATTGGAATGTATGTTGACTTTATTTCCACATAATGAAATGGCTTTTGTATGAATTCAAATAATCATGGTATGGATCCAAAATATTTGCGAGGTAATCACAGAGAGACTTGAATCTTTAATGAGTTCTTGAATGACTATTTGGATGACACTTTGATTGTTGGATGAAACAAATGAGTTTGATACATGCCTTTTTATTCTAAGAAATCCCACACAAATATTTAAGAACTTTTATTCACCCCAAATCCTCTTCACATCTTAATGAACGAGTTCCAATCAAATTACAACTTTAATGAAGGGCTAATTCAATTCAATTCCTCAATATAAACCAAACTTGTGTGTCAAGCAACAAGTATTTGAAATAATGACACCTTGATTACAATCCACATCTTGTACCATGTCTCGACTATATGAGCACTAGAATAACGACATCGTGGACCCCTAAAGAAGATATTTAAGATGACTTTGAACTTGGACCGTAGTTCACATAGTCTTTACTTAAACCTTTAGTGAAACCCTAGTGATGCTGCCCTTGACGAGGATGACAGCCTTATAGCTTGATGGGGGAAAAGTTCATAATAATTAAGAATCCAAACCCTAGTTCCATAAACCACAATTATTGGGAAACCAACTGATTCAAGCCTGAGTGAAGATGAGGACCATCAAAGCCATAGAAACCCTAATTCCATCATATCACTGATTCCATGCCAAATCATGTTGTTAGCGAATGTATGCAATGTTAAATGACCTAATGGAGATATGTACATGAGAAAAGCGCGACAATGCATAAGCCAGATAAAATTAAAAGGGTAGGACAAATTTGGGGTATTACACTTGTGAATTCAACTTCCATACCTGCAAGTAATTCATTCTGCTTTGACTTTTGAGAGTCAAGCTTATCATCAAAACGAACACTGATTGATTCTTCCACAATCTGTGTTTCTGTATTGTATACTCTGTACCCTCTTGAGCGTTCAAAGTATCCTAACATAATACACTTTTGTGCTTTAGAGTCAAACTTGTTCAAATAATTTTTTGTATTCAAAATAAAGCAAGTACAACCAAATGGATGAAAATATGAAATGTTGGGCTTTCTGTTCTTCCACAATTCATATGGAGTATTTTCCAGAATAGGTCTTATGGAGATTCTATTCTGAATGTAGCATGTTGTGTTTATTGCATTTGCCCAGAAGATCTTAGCAACGTTAGTCTCGTTGATCATGGTTCTGGCCATTTCTTGCAATGTTCTGTTCTTTCGCTCTACAACTCCATTTTGCTTGGGAGTTCTAGGACAAAAGAAATCATGCAGAATGCCTTTGTCATTAAAAAATAATTCAAAATCTTTGTTTTCAAACTCTCCACCATGATCACTTCTGACTTTGATGATTCTAAGATCCTTTTCATTCTGAACTTGGTTGCAGAAGGTGACAAACACAGAGTGTGACTCGTCCTTGTGTCTTAAGAACTTTACCCATGTCCATCTGCTATAGTCATCTACGATTTCTAACCCATACTTCTTGCCACTGACTGAAGCAGTTTTAACTGGTCCAAATAAGTCAATGTGCAGAAGTTCTAATGGCTTAGAGGTGGAAACAACGTTTTTGGATTTGAAAGCTGGTTTTCCAAACTTGCCTTTCTGACATGCTTCACACAGAGCATCTAAATTGAACTTCAGGTTAGGAAGTCCTCTGACCAGATTGAGTTTGTTAATCTGAGATATTCTTCTCATACTAACATGTCCCAATCTTCTGTGCCAGATCCATTGCTCGTTGTTAACAGACAGAAGACACTTTACATTCTGACTTTTTAGTTAAGAAAGTTTTATTTTATAAATGTTGTTTCTCCTCTTTCCATTAAATAGGATAGTCCCATCTTTCTGACTAACAGCTTTGCATGAATTTTGATTAAAGATTATATCATAACCGTTATCACTTAATTGACTTATGGATAACAGGTTCTGCATTAATCCATCTACTAATAAAACATTACTTATAGAGGGAAGATTTCCATTACCTACTGTTCCAGAGCCAATGATCTTTCCTCTCTGATTGCCTCTAAAACCTACGTGGCCTCCAGGCTTAAGTTCCAGGCTTTGGAACATATGCCTTCTTCCCGTCATGTGTCGTGAGCAGCCAGAGTCCAGGTACCATGATTGGTGTTTCTGCTTTGCTGCTAAAGATATCTGCCACATGTATTATTTTATCCTTAGGTACCCATATTTTCTTGGGTCCTGATTTGTTAGTTTTACCAAAACTCTGGTTAAATTTTGGTTTGACAGAATAATTACTACTTGTATATTTGATGTCATGTGTGTGCCCATATATAAAGTGTGAATCAAGTGAAGTGCGTTTTATAACTAAGTCCATGGCATTCTTTGGTGTAGGTACCTTACCTTGGTATCCTATTCCTTTTCTTCCATTTCTGCTAACTCCATAGATCATTGAAGCCATTTTGCTTCTATCTATGTTTTTAGCTAGAAACTTCTAAAAGCTGTGATCATACTCCTTGATGATCTCATCAGCATTGTTGGGAGTTTCAGGGATTGTTTCCTTCTGAGAGTTTTGTAATAGATTTTCTAATTTTGAAATTTTATCTTTTAACTCAGAATTCTCCAATTTGAGACTCTCAGTCTTATTAGAGTCTGAAGCAAGATTCCTTTTCAGGTTTCTGAATTTGACTCTGATCTGCTGATATCTTTCCAGAATTTCATTAAGGCTTTCAGCTAGTTCGGCCTTAGTAAAGTTTATAGCAAAGTCAGGAAATACCTCTTTTGTATCTGATTCAGAGTCTGACTCAGAAGCTTCAATGTCTTCTGTTATGTTTGCTATGAGAGCTATGTTTGCTCTTTCATCATCTGATTCTGAGTCAGCTTCAGATGTGTCAGAATCATCCCATGTAGCCATGAGACTTTTCTTCTTTTCCTTGCCAAACTTCTTTTTGGGCTTTTCCTTCTGAAGCTTTGGGCAATCACTTTTGTAGTGCCCTTGCTCATTACATTCATATCAAATGATGTCTTTGTTGTTTGGCTTTCTGCTTCCTGAAGAGCCTTCAGATCTTCTGTGTCCAGAGGAGGATTATGACCTTTTGTATCTAGAGAAGGATTCATTCTGATTTTCTGATCTTCTGGGATTTCTGAACTTTCTTTGCCTCTGCTTCCATAATTGGTTCACCCTTCTGGAGAGGAGAGATAGTTCATCTTCTTCTGATGAAGACCCATCAGAGGTTTCTTCTACAGCCTGCAAAACCTTGGAGTCAGATTTTCTGTTAGATTTTAAAGCTAATGGCTTACCTTGCTTTTGAGGTTCATCTGCTTCTAGCTCTATCTCGTGACTTCTGAGGGAGCTGACAAGTTCCTCCAGAGAGATTTTGTTGAGATCCTTGGCTAGCTTAAGCGCTGTGACCATTGGCCTCCACTGTTTTGGCAAGCTTCTGATGATCTTCTTAACATGATCAGCAGTGGAATACCCTTTGTCAAGAACTTTGAGACTAGCAACAAGAATTTTAAATCTTGAAAACATAGTTTCTATGGATTCACTCTCTTCCATCTTGAATGCCTCATACTTCTGAATGAGCGCAAGAGCTTTGGTTTCTTTGACTTGAATGTTGCCTTCATGCGTCATTCTCAGAGAGTCAAACATATTCTTTGCAGTGTCTCTGTTTGATATCTTCTCATATTCTGAATAAGAGATGGCGCTGAGAAGAATTGTTCTGGCCTTGTGATGATTTCTGAAATCACGCTTTTGCTGATCAAACATTGCTTTCCTGTCAATCTTCTGACCACTTCCATCCACTGGGTGCGTGTATCCATCAGTCACCATGTCCCACAGATCAGCATCATGGGCCAGAAATAAACTTTCAATTCTGTCTTTCCAGTAGTCAAAGTTCTCTCCATCAAATACTGGAGGTTTGCCACTGAATCTGTCTCTTTCTTCATTGTTGTCATTGCTGATGTTTTGATGTGGTCCTGCCATTGTGTTTTTCTGACGCTGGATCTTGTACTGACACGGTTAAGTGTTATGAGCTCAGAACCAGGCGCTCTGATGCCAATTGAAGATGTGAAAAACACAAGAAGGGGGGTTGAATTGTAAAACTTAAATCAAATGTGCAGACAACACTGTATTTTTATCCTGGTTCGTTTGATCTCAAACTACTCCAGTCCACCCGTCAAGGTGATTTCGCCTCTCTCCAACGAGGTCTTAATCCACTATATTCAATAGGATTACAACAGACTACTTTAACAACTGTTAAAGCCTTCTTGAGTCTAACCACAGACCGGTTTATCTCAAGGAAATTCTCTTACAGATAATTGAACAAAAAGTGTGTTAATGTTTTCTAACAAAACTATATATCACAACTGTGATAATACACAATATTAAGCTTGGAATAAAAACTGGATTGCTAGTGCTTTTGAATAGGCGTGGTTTGAAAGCTTAGCAAGTTATATGAGTGCGTGCGTGTAGATTATTAGCCTTTTCTTTTCTCACACTGACTTATTTATATAGCCAAGGCCAAGATACGTTGTTGTCCATAAATCACTTTCAATGATAATAACGTTCTTTCCTTTTTGAGAAGATCTTGTCTTTGAATAAAGCCGTTGGTAATTAATCTGTCTTGAATGCTTAGTAACGCTTCAGAGTATTCTCTGCTTATGGTAATCAAAGTGTTCTTGGCTTTAACTGATGCTGATGCTTCTGAGTGCTGATGACTTGGTAAGGATCTTGATTAGAGTCAGAGTATTTTATGCGCAGATTCTGGTCATCAGGCTTCAGCGTATGATCTGGTAACTTCAGCGTGTAGCACATGTTATTGATCTTCTGATGCTGACATATCTTCTGATCTTCTGATGGTGATATGATCTTCTGATGCTGATTCCATCAGAACTTCTGTAAACACAGAACATAATTTTAAGTAGCATATATGTCTTATATATATAAATCTTACAATTTATTTATTCTTGTATTTTGTTATCATCAAAACTCTAATTGAGGGTTGTAGAATCAAACTATGTTCTAACAGACTTAAGTTCAGTTTTTATGGCCGGGGAGAATTCGCTCGAGAAGGGAGGTCGAAGTCCTCTGAAAGGAAATGAGTTGTTTTCCGTGTCGGGGACAACCTGTTTGACCGTGTCGGAGATCTCGTGGACAAACGAACTATGAGACCGACTGGGTCAGTTGTTTGTCCGGTGTCTGACATGAGTGTATAAGCTACGGGGAGCTTCTACAAACTCCTTTTCGACGTGCCTGTCTTCAAGGGGTTATCACAATGTCGAGCGTTATTTCGCCCTTGAGGCAGATTGTAACACCCCAATTCTACCCCAAGCAAATTATGCAAAATAAATTAGAGTTATAAAATTTTAATCATACAGATGAATCAGGATGTCACAAATTCTTCTAACAAATTCATTGCATTCTGTGATCGGTGGAAATAGAACTGACTGTTTTTTAAGCTGGTTTCGCGAAATGTCACGGTAAGCAAGAGTCGCCACCGTCTTTTATGTTCTCCAACTTGGAAAGTACAAAAGCATAGCAAAATTCCTTATTCAAGAATGTTTCTCGGTTTGGGAGGTAGATTTATAGAAAGGGAAGGTATTAGCACCCTTTCTATCCGTGGTTATCCACGGGCTCTTAGGTACTTGCTCTTTATGTTTTCAAAAGATGTTTGCTTTTCAAATGTGAGTGGGTTTTGAATAAGTTTCGTTTGAAAAATTTCTAAGTAACTCTTGTATCTGTCCTCAAGAGTGTATGAAATATTTGTTTGAAAACTTTTGAAAGTGTCAGTGTGAAAAGATGTTTTTGTTTTTAGAAAGAGAGCAAGTACCCAGGAGAATCTACCTACTCTAAGGAATTAGGCTGTGTAAGAGTCCTTTAGATAGTGCTATCCCACCATTGAGAGGTAGGTAGCACCGTCGTGGGAGTTGTTCGGGTCAATTCGATTATTAGGGACAATATGGTCACCGAAGCAATAGTAGGACGCCTTAGAAGTAACCCTAATGTCCTAGATCCTTTTTTATCCGAGGCAACCGTTTCGAGGCGACTGGATCTTTTAGACAGAAGGGCGACCTCTAAAACACCCTATACTTGACGACCACGTTTGAGGCAACCAGTGAGGCGTACCCTAGGGGTCGTATGTGCATGTGTGTTGTTCTTCAGTTAATGTTTGTCTATGTTATTTGTGAGCAACGGATTGATTTTATTATTCATACAAGTCTTTCATGCATTTTTTAACAATTAGGAGTGCGGAAAATAAATTGCAGGAAGATAAATCTAGCTATTACAAGGCGCGGGTCTATACATCGCCAAAAACAAAAACCCGTTTTGGAAAATAAAGTGCGAGAATTTAAATAAGGCGATAAAATCCTAATTAACTATTACATACTCTGTACAGATACATAAATATAATCAAAAGAAATTAAAGCACGAAAGAAGATTGAACCGGGAACGCCTTAGGGTTTTGACCCTTTTTAGAATTAAATTAAACATTAAACCTAATTAACTAATTAATTATTTAATTAAAGAAAAAATGTTTTTTGTGTTTTTTTATATTTTTAATGAAAATAAAATAAAAGGAATTAAAAGTTGTCAAAAGAAAGACCTAATTCTAAATTAATTTTATTTATTGTGAAAAGATTAAAATTAAACCTAATTAAACAACTAAGTTAATTAATGTTAGAATTTATTTACAAAAATAATTAGTAGTGAAATTAATAAATAAGAATAATAAAAATATTATTTTTTTTCTGATTTTTTGTGAAAATGCTAATTAATTTATTAATTAAATAATACTAATAATAATTACTAAAGAAAATAAAAAGAAAAGGAAAATAGAAAAAGAAATAGAAACCAATGGGGGTGTTGAAGGCCCAATGTGGAGGTTAAGCTTGGAAATTTAGGCCCATTAAGCACAAAGCCCTTCTGACTTTTGGAATTTTCCTGGAGCGTGGGTTGACCAGGAGTATGGTGCTCGTCCAATCCAGGCCTTTGGATATGCTTCTGAGGCCACTTGGCACGCTGATTGCTTGAGATGTATGGTAGAATTTTTCTGGAATGCTGCATGGGAACATGTTAGAAAAAATTGAAACAAGCGTTTGGCGGACCTGGGAATCGAACCCAGGTCCCAGTGATCATTGCCAGCGCGTCCTTCCACTGAGCTATTTGATTCAATTGATATAACAATAAGAAAATAATATTATATGGAATAAACAAGTCATGTGCTGAAAAAAAGAAAAAGTAGCGCGCATATTTAAATCATCCAGTAGCAAGCTGACACGCCCTTCGTCTTCATCCTGTAACCTGCAAAACAAAAGCAATTAGCGGGGGTTTTTAACCCCCACAAGATGAAACTGTCAATAATAGTGAATAGGATCCTAGGCCATATAAATATTTCGCGAGCACAAATTCATGTTCGTCTGGATGTGACGAATTCAACCATGGGTCTCATTGGTTCTGATTTTACTTATGCTGTAAAGCCCTAAATTGAGATCTTTGAAAACCTAGAATTCGTCCATGGTAGTTTACGTTTCAGGGCACCATAATGCAATTAACCTATATCATCAGCTTCAGAAAGGTCATAGCAATGCAAAGCAACAATTATATCATGTTAAATATGCAAGAATTATGAGTTTTGATTCTAGGAAAATTAGGCAAACTGTGTGACTAAAGTGGGCGATTCTTTGAGTGTTGGAGCTTGTTTGTGATTGCAAAAGGTTCCTCAGTGTCCCAGCAACGTATTGGAATCACTCTAAGGCTTTGAATTGATCTGCAATATGAAAAACAGTTTTTGGTTTTCTTTTAATTTTTGGAATTTGTTTATGGCTCTGTAGCAGATTTTGCACGTGAAAAGTATTAGGTTTTGGTTCAGCATATGTATGGGAATGCATTTAGGTCAGCATCTGAGCTAATGATACATTGTATTGATGTCTTGAGATTTTGGTTATCACCATTAAAGGACTTTCCAAACTTGGTTCAAAACCATGATTTTGTGCACAAAATAGCCTTACACGAATTTGGTAGTTGGCATATGTTGTATGAAAGCCATTCAAACCACAAAGATGCCATTTAATTGATTTTTAGATTTTATTTGAATTTTTATGGATTTAAAATGAATTAAATCAATAATAATTAAATAAAATAGAAAAATAATTATTTGGTCTTGAAATTGATCATTGGACACGTGGGTGACATGACAAAGCTGAATCAAGTGGAAGAAAGTGGGCCCTTTTGTCAAAAATTGAAGTTTTAAGGATAGTTGACTTTTGCCATTTCACAAAAATTTCTCAACTTCTCCAATGCATATCTTGCTCAATTTTGATCATATGAACATGTTCTTGGACATTTTGGAAAGGTCTTGAAGTCCTCTAACCAATGACTTTGGTCCCATGTCATTTGGATTTACCAATCTCAAGTTATGGTCTTTGACTTAAAATGCCTTTTTGTTGACTTTTGAAAATGACCTATAATGTTGAAATTGATAACTTTTTGTGAGAGCATTTCTTGGACTTGGAATGTGAAGATGAGTTGCAGGAAATGTCCTCCCCTTCAAAATGAGCATTGGATGGGATTTTTCTGATGAACCATGAAAAAATTATGCCTTGGTCAAGTTACAGTTGACTTTTCAGCTATCCAAAAATGGAAACTTTTGCATCTTGATGATTTTTGAGCCATTCTTGTGGAATCATGATCAAGACTTGATCAAATGATGATTGTGGCTTCAAAATAAGATGTTGACCAAATTTTTTGACTTTTGACTGCCAAATGACCATTTTACCCCTGTAGTTGGTTGTGGAGCAACTAGGGCTTTTGACTGTGCAACTTGATGCTATGAGTCTTGAAACTTGGCATGTAGATGCTTGACAATGTATATAGGCATATGGGACTTGATTGGACCCTTGAAAACCTCAACTTCCTTGAAGGAACCAAAACCCTAATTTTGACTGGCTTAGGAGGATGGTTGACTGTGCAACCCTTGAGTAGACTTGAGCAAATTGAGATGATGCTTGTCAAAACTTTGAAGAATATGGGAGGGCAAATTTTGGGGTACAACAGTTGCCCCTGTTCAATCTTCTTAGACCTGAGGATGTAGATTGGCTTGTGTGCCTTTCGTGATCCGAAGGTGGAAGATGATTGAACACTAGAGTGCCCAGAAATTTGCACTCACATAGTAGAATATCAGCAACGTGATGTCGGGAATGGGCTTATAGATGCCATTTAGAGAGATGGTGGATAGGAGGATGGGCTTATAGATGCCATTTGGAGATGTGACAAAACAGTTGTGGAGATGGGCTTATAGATGCCATCGGGGGTGTCGATCGCGTAAGAGATTCCTTAGCGAGAACTTGCGTGCTTTGAGAAAGGAAGATGGTTTCCTGGCCTATTACAGGGGTTGATCTTCAAACTCTTCATGTAGATATGCCCTGGATAGATACAGGTATCGAATCCACAATCAATCGCTCACAGATATGCCCTGGCTAGATACAGGAATCGAATCTCTAAACTCTTCATGCAGACATGCCCTGGCTGGATACAGGTGTCGAATCTACAATTAGTTACTCACAGATATGCCCTGGCTAGATACAGGAATCGAATCTGGAATTGGTCATCTACAGATATGCCCTGGCTAGATACAGGAATCGAATCTCTAAACTCTTCATGCAGACATGCCCTAGCTGGATACAGGTGTCGAATCTACAATCAGTTAATCACAGATATGCCCTGGCTGGATGCAGGTATCGAATCTGGAATTGGTCGTCTACAGATATGTCCTGGCTGGATACAGGTATCGAATCTCTAAACTCTTCATGCAGACATGCCCTGGCTGGATACAGGTGTCGAATCTACAATCAAATACTCACAGATATTCCCTGGCTAGATACAGGAATCGAATCTGGAATTAGTCGTCTACAGATATGCCCTGGCTGGATACAGGAATCGAATATCTAAACTCTTCATGCAGACATGCCCTGGCTGGATACAGGTATCGAATCTACAATCAATTACTCACAGATATACCCTGGCTGGATACAGGTATCGAATCTGGAATTAGTCGTCTACAGATATGCCATGGCTGGATACAGGAATCGAATCCCTAAACTCTTCATACAGATATGCCCTGGCTAGATACAGGTGTCGAATCCACAATCAATCACTCACATATATGCCCTGGCTAGATACAGGAATCGAATTCGGAGTTGGTCGTCTACAGATATGCCCTGGCTGGATACAGGAATCGAATCTCTAAACTCTTCATGCAGATATGCCCTGGCTGGATACAGGTGTCGAATCTACAATCAGTTACTCACAGATATGCCCTGGCTAGATACAGGAATCGAATCTGGAATTGCGACGGTTGATAGTAATCATCTTTGGATTGACCTTTTTCCTGAAAAGGCAAAACATCAGTTGTATGCAATGTCATGATGTATGAAATGCATGATGTCATGATGTTCTCAATGAGATAGTGTCGTATGCACTTTATCATGTATGTAAGCAGGATGTATGAAATGCGATATGTTTATGAATGTACTTTCGTCTAGGAAAATAAATCCTTGACGAATGCCGGGAAGTTGAATCCTGGGCTGATGTTGAAGAGTGGAGTTCTTCGTTTTCGCTGGGGATGATGGTTGCAAGGATAAACCGGTAGGAGAAAATGACTCCGTTGGGGGATAAACTTGGCGAAGAGATTACTCTGCGGGGAATTACTCTGTGGGAAGAGATACTTTGCTGAGGTTTTGATGATAACTCCGCTGGGGATTATGTTGATAAGCTCTATTGAGAGATTTGATGATGTCCGCTGGGGGTAGGAAGAACTTCACCGAGGACGATCTTTCTGTGGTAATTAGCTGAGGATAACCCAGTTATACCCTGGTGGGGAAATAACCTTTGAATAAAGCCGGGGAGATGTGTTCGTACTCTGCAGGGGATAAGCTTCCAGAATCTACTGGGGATAAGCTTCCAGAATCTATTGGGGAGGATAATTCAACTCTCCTGGGGAAACTTTGGACTGTACTAGGGAAGTGGCTCCACTGGGAGTATCTGTATTCCGTCGGGGAACAATCTTATATTAAGACTGTCGGGGATGCTTGCTTAGGAACATATGTATACTCCGTTGGGGAATATTGAGATTTCCTGGGGATACCCAATTTCCTTAAGACTGACAGTAGACTAACTCTGCTTGGGGAGAGTGTTGCTGACTTGCTGGAGACACTGTGCCTTTTCAGGGCTGATGGGAGACCAACTCTGCTCGGGGAGAGTAATGCTGATTGGTCTTACTCTGGGGGGAGTGAAGGTATCCTGGTTACATTCTTCAGCCGAACTCACCTTGGTACCTTGGTGGACGGAGCAACTAGACCGCTTAGACAACTCATTATTGCCCCTGTTTCTGATGTCACCTGTAATTAGTCCTTTGTTTCGTATGCAAATATTTATGAGTTAGCAATTAGTGTCAAATGCATATATCAAAAATGAACATTGGACGTTCTTCGCAAAACAAAACAGAAAAAGGAAAGATAATTGGCAATTTGTCTGAAAAAGTGAATTTGTATTGATTTTTGAATTTGCCTGTAAATAGGCGTTTATGTACAAGAGGCTGACATCCTAGTAGGAGAACACCGCCGAACAACATAGAGTTTATACAATTTTGTGAAAAGGAAAACAAAACAGCTATGTGAAAAATCCACTGGGTTTCAACTCTGCTATCGCCTTTATGTCTTCAAGCGTCTCATCACTTTGCTGCTTAGTTGAAGATGAAGCTGACTGATCGATGTCGTCTGAACCTGATAGTTGATACCGAATTCTGGATACAAGGTGATCCAATGAGACATAGTATTACGCTTATCCCTAACTTTTTCCTGGACCGCCCTTTCGGGTTTTCAGTCCACCGGGATACCCATTTTTTCCCAAGCCGCCTTTTCAGGTTTTCGACTTGCCGGGTGTACAGATTTTTCCATTTCGTCCCTTATTTTTGCCCGAACCCTTTTGGTTCGCCGGGAAGCCCTTATTTTTGCCTAGGTGTGTTAACCTAGCGGGTCTTTTGATTCATGTGTAGTATCTTTTTACTATGTCTGCATTGCCGGGGTGAGGAAGGTCGTCACCATCCATGGTGGTTAGAATCATAGCTCCTTCTGAGAAGATATGTTTAACCATAAATGGCCCTTCGTACGTAGGGGTCCATTTGCCCCTGGGATCACTTTGAGGAAGAATGATGCATTTGATTACCAGATCTCCGACTTGATACTCTTGTCGTCTGACTTTCTTGTTAAATGCCCTGATCATCCGTTTTTGGTACGTTTGACCATGACAAATAGCAGTGAGCCTCTTTTCGTCAATTAGATTCAGTTGATCAAGAAGAGTCTGGATCCAGTCATCTTCGTTCAAACCTGCATCCTTCATTATCCGGAGAGAGGGTATCTGAACTTCGATAGGCAAGACTGCCTCCATGCCATAGACCAAGGAAAAGGGTGTTGCCCCTGTTGACGTCCTTGCTGAGGTACGGTACCCATGAAGAGAAAATGGTAACATCTCATGCCAATCTTTGTAGGTCACTGTTATCTTCTGCACAATCTTCTTGATGTTCTTATTTTTCGCTTCTACAGCCCCATTCATCTTCGGCCGGCAAGGAGAAGAGTTGTGGTGCTGTATCTTGAATTGCGGGCAGAGCTCAGTGATCATCTTGTTGTTAAGATTGGTACCATTTTCCGTAATGATCCTCTCTGGTATGCCGTATCGGCAAATCAGATTTTGCCGAATGAACCGTGCCACGACGTTCTTGGTTACCGTAGCATAGGAAGCTGCTTCGACCCACTTCGTGAAGTAATCAATCGCTACCAGGATGAAGCGATGCCCGTTGGATGTTGTAGGTCTGATCTCGTCGATCATATCAATGCCCCACATTGCAAAAGGCCAAGGTGTTGTCAGGACGTTCAGAGGTACTGGAGGAACGTGTACCTTATCAGCATAGATCTGGCACTTGTGACACGTCCGAGAATGTTGATAACAATCAGCTTCCATTGTGGACCAGAAATATCCTGCCCGAAGGATTTTCTTTACCATAGTATGCCCACTCGAATGTGTTCCGAAGGTACCTTCATGTAGCTCTGCCATGATCCTTTCTGCTTCAGTCTTATCCACACAACGCAGTAAGGTCGAATCATGGTTTCGTTTGTACAAAATGCCGTTGCTGAGGAAGAACTTCGCCGCGAACCTTCTCAGAAACTTTTTGTCATTAACGGATGCACCCTCGGGGTATTCTTGAGCTTCCAAGTACCTCTTCACTTTGTGATACCAAGGTTTTTCAGTTACCTCTTCAGTCTCAAGATCACAGCAATGTGCAGGTTCATCTAATTTCCATATAATGATCCGGGGAGCCTCGTTGTCCCATTTGACTTTGAACATAGAAGACATCGTAGCTAGCGCGTCCGCCAACTGATTCTCCTCTCTTGGGAAGTGTTCAAAAGTTATCTCCTCGAAATGGGGGATCAGCGTCAACACATACTCTTTGTAAGGAATAAGATTTGGGTGTTTCGTATCCCACTCGCCTTTGATCTGATTGATCACGAGAGCGGAATCTCCGAAGACACTCAGGAACTTGATCCTTAAGTCAATTGCAGCTTGAAGACCCATGATACATGCTTCATACTCCGCCATGTTGTTGGTGCAGTTGAAACATAGTCGGGTAGTGAGTGGAGTATGAGTGCCTTTGGGGGATATGATCACAGCGCCGATGCCATTACCCAAAGCGTTTGAGGCTCCGTCAAAGTGCATAGACCATCGGGATCCTTCCTCAGGTCCTTCATCTGGTCCAGGTATTTCACAATCAGTCACTACCATGATATCCTCATCTGGAAATTCAAAGTTCATAGATTGGTAATCGTCCACTGCCTGGTGTGCCAAATGGTCTGCCAATACACTTCCCTTGATTGGTTTTTGAGTCGTGTACTGGATGTCGTATTCTGTCAAGATCATTTGCCATCTTGATATTCTTCCGGACAAGGCAGGCTTTTCAAATATGTACTTGATTGGATCCATTTTTGAAATCAACAGAGTAGTGTGAGTCAACATATACTGTCTCAGCCGGCGAGCAGCCCATACCAAAGCGCAGCAAGTTTTCTCGAGCAGTGAGTATCGGGTTTCACAGTCGGTAAACTTTTTGCTAAGGTAATAAATGGCGTGCTCTTTTCGGCCAGACTCGTCATGCTGCCCCAGCACACACCCCATTGAGTTGTCCAGTACTGTCAAGTATAAGATTAGAGGTCTCCCTTCAACTGGTGGCATAAGAATGGGTGGTTTTTCGAGATACTCTTTGATTCTGTCGAAAGCGGCCTGACATTCATCGTTCCAACGTACTACTTGATCTTTCTTCAGTAGCTTGAAGATTGATTCACAGGTAGCAGTTAAATGTGAGATGAATCGGGCAATGTAGTTCAATCGTCCTAGAAAGCCTCTGACTTCTTTTTCTATCTTGGGAGTTGGCATCTCTTGTATGGCTTTTACTTTGGCAGGGTCCACTTGAATACCTTTGTCACTCACGACGAAACCTAGTAGTTTTCCAGATCTCACCCCGAAGGTGCACTTGTTCGGGTTCAACCTCAGCTTGTACAATTTCAGACGGTCAAATAGCTTCTGTAGATGGTCAAGGTGTTCCGCCTCAGTTTGGGACCTTGCAATCTGTGATCGGTGGATCTGGAACTGACTGTTTAACGCTGGTTCGCGAAATGTCGCGGAAGCAAGAGTCGCCACCGTCTTTTATTTTCTCCAAATGGAAAGGACAAAAGCACAGAAAAATTCCTTATAGAGATTGCTCTCGGTTCGGGAGGTAGGTTATAGAAAGGGAAGGTGTTAGCACCCTTTCTATCCATGGTTATCCATGGGCTCTTAGATACTTGCTCAATGTGTTTTCAAAAATGTTTTGTTTGCTTTTCAATGTGGGTTTAAAAAAGTTTCTTTGAAAAATTTCAGATCGACTCGTACGTCAGAGTGTTTGAAAAGTTTGCTTTGAAAGCTTTTGAAAAGTGTTCGTGTGAAAAGTCTTTTTGAGTTTGTTTTGAGATTAGAGCAAGTATCCTTGAGAACCTACCTACCCTAAGGAATTCGTCTGTGTAAATGTCCTTTGAAGTAGTGCCATCCCACCATTGAGAGGTAGGTAGCACCACCGTTGGAGGTGTTCGGGTCAATTCGAGTTTTAGGGACGTGGTGATCACCAGAGCAATGGGAAGACACCTTAGAAGCTACCCTCATGCCAGGTTCCCGGATCATGAGGACTTACTAAGACGTCCTCTACTTGACGACCACCTTTCGAAAGGCAACAGTGAGGCGTACCCTAGGGGTGGTGTGTGCGAATTGTGTGTCATGTTTCAGTTATTTGTCTTGTCATGTTTATTTGTGATATACGCTTGATTTTAATTAGGGCCATTCATTCTTGCATGCATATTTAACAGTTATAAAGTTTGCGAAAAATAAATCTAAGGCTATTACAAATGGCGCGGGTCCACATCGCCAAAATTAAACCGGACCCGATTTGACTGAAAAATAAATAAAGCGAATAAAAGTGCGAGAAATAAAATTGTTACAAGGCTTTGGGGCATGTACATAATTATAATAAGCGACAAAGTAAAATGCGCGAAACAAAATAATTAAAGGTATGGGCGTTGGACCCTTTCATAAGAAATTAAAGTTAATAAGAATTAATTAATTAGAATTAAATGTTTTTGGTATTTTATGTTTTTTAAGATTTTAAGGAAAAATAATTAATTAAAATTAAAATGAAGCGTCAAACCCTAATTCTAATGTTTTTTAAGTTTATTGTGAAAATATTGAATTTTTAACCTAATTTAAATCTAAGTTATTTATATACATTTAATTATACAAAATAAAATAAATAAATAAATAATATTGGTAGAAAAAAGAAAAAATTAAAAAAGGAATTGAAATTGTTAATTAACCTAATTCTATATTTTTTGTGTTTTTATGATGAAAAGAATTAACAATAAACCCTAATCTAAATTAACTAATTAACATGCAAATTTTTATGAAAAATAATTATAATAAATATATATTATATTTTTGCCTTTTCTGATTTTTAATGGAGTTTTTGTATTTTGTAAAAAAAAAAATAGTTAATTAAATTGAGATAATAAATTAAATAAAATTGCAATTGAAAATAAGATAAAACAATGAAAAGAAAATGCAAACCAGGGGGGGGTAGCCCCAAAATTGGAGGTAAGGCCTTAGCACTTCAGGCCCATTTGTGTTATGGCCTTGCTGACTTTTTTGCTAGCCTGCTTCAGCGTTGACTGGAGTTTATTGCGCTTCTTAAATCCATGCCTTTGATTTGGTCGTCTGGGACACGTGTGTGCTTGGATCAGGATGGCATATGGTACGTCTCCATAGAAGCGCTGCATAGGAACTTACGTTGAAAAATAATATTGAAATTGGCCAGACCTGGGACTTGAACCCAGGTCTTTGATGTTACCAACACATGTCCCTGCCACTGAGCCGTTTCAATCACATTTAATATATAATATCATACAAATAATATAAAAGAAAAGTGGAACAACGCTTGGAACGCGCGCGAATTTTTTAAATCCGCCTATCATGCTTCGCCACGAGGTCTTCGTCCTCGTTTTCCCTGAAACTAAAACAGATAGGCCACGGTTTTTGAGCGTTGTTTTAGAGGGGTTTAAAGAAAATAACGATTAGCTCATCTTTGAATATAAATTCATCGTGAATACATGAATCTTTTCGTCTTGGTGTACTGAATGCAATGGTGGTACTGGGATGGTCTAATTTTGCCTCCATTAAAAATCCCTAATTTTGAAACCTGCAAACCCTAAATCTCATTCATGGCATATTCGCATATGTGGCACAAAAACACAATTGAATACGTTGGTTAGCTTAGAAACATCATTATGAGCATGAATACATAAATAAAGATGCAAAAAGATGCTTGAATTATGCTATACGATTTCAAAAGTTTTGCTTTACAGTTTGAGTTCTTGATACCAATTCCTGGAGCTTTTGTGGTTGATATTGATTGGAATACGATCAGTGAATCACAAGGAAGCTTTTGGGATGGAAATCAAGGCTTGAATCGACCTCTAGAGTGCTTTTCAGTTTTGCACTTTTTTGCCAAAAACTCCAAGTTTGTTCAATGGTCTTTTGCGCAGCTTTTTGTCCAATGCAATTAGGTTTTGATTCCTGATCATATAGTGAAGGCATTAGGTCAATAAAATTGAACAAAATCTCATGAATTCAATGATTTGCATATTTGATTTTGTAAGATCTTTTCATATCTTTTTTCATGTGAAATTTTATGTCAATTAGCTCCAATCAACCAAATCTTGCCATAATTGACTAAGCACGAGATATTGAGAGTAGAATGTGCACAAAAAGATTTTTTTAGGTCAAATTTATATTTTCTACATATTTAAATGATTTAAATGAATTAATATTAATATAAATTCAAATAAATAATTAAAAATTGAGAAAATACTTCCCCTTGGGCTTAATGGTCGTGCATAGGCTTGGCATGAAGAAACTTGGAAGAAAAATGGGCCCATTTGCTTTTTTGGATCATTTGAAGTAAAGTTGACTTTCAAATATTTCCAAAAATTTCCCAACTTCCACAAGGCATAAATTGCTCAATTTTTAAGATTTTCACATGTTCTTGGACATTTTGGAAAGGTCTTTGAGTCCTCTAACCAATGCCTTTGGTCCCATGTCATTTTGATTTACCAATCTCAAGTTATGGCCTTTGACTTAAAGTCCCTTTTTGTTGACTTTTGAAAATGACCTATAATGTTGAAATTGATAACTTTTTGTGAGAGCATTTCTTGGACTTGGAATATGAAGATGAGTTGTAGTAAATGTCTTTATATTCAAAATGAGCTTTGGATGGAATTTTTCTGATAATCCATGTGAAAGTTATGCCCTGGTCAATTTCAGTTGACTTTTTCAGCTGTCCAAATATAGTAACTTTTGCATCTTTGATGATTTCTGAACCAAATTTTGAGAATCATGATCAAGCATTGATCAAATGATGTTTGTGGCTTCAAAATGATATGTTGACCAAAAATTTGAACTTTTGACTGTCAAATGACCATTTTGCCCCTACAGTTGACTGTAGTGCAATCTAGGGTTTTGACTGTGCAATCTTGAGCTGAATGCCTTGAAACTTGATATGAGGATACTTGACCATCTTTGTAAGCATATGGGACTTGATTGAGCCTTTGAAAACTTCATTTCCTTGATCAGAACACAAACCCTAGTTTTGACTGTATAGGAGACAGTTGAACTGCATAACCCTTGGGGAATTTTGTGACTTGACTTGGCAATTTCTTGAAGAATATGGGAGGGCAAATTTTGGGGTGCAACAGTTGCCCCTGTTCAATCTTCTTAGACCTGAGGATGCAGATTGGCTGACGTGCCTTTCGTAATCCGATGGTAAAAGATGATTGGACACTAGAGTGCCCAGAAATTTGCGCTCACATAGTGGCAGTGATGGTGGAATGGGCTTATAGATGCCATTTGGAGATTGCTGGATAGGATGATGGGCTTATAGATGCCATCTGGATGTTGATCGCGTAGGAGATTCCTTAGCGAGAACCTGCATACCTGCAAAAGAGAAAATGAGTACCTGACACGTTGCAGGAGCTGATTTTAGATGCTTGGTATAGATGTGTCCTGACTGGTTACAGGAGCTGAGTCTGGAGCTTCAAACGCTGATGAATGAACCAGGGATGGTTACTGCCTTAGCATGGATGGTAAGAGAACCTTGGGCGACTTTAACTTCAACAACGCTCGTTGAGAAAAATCTTGGGTGTCTTTAACTTCAACAACGCTTGTTGAGAAAAATCTTGGGTGTCTTCTACTGGAATAAGAATCAGGGAGATCTTAGGGTCGATCTGACTGAACCAGAGAGGCCTTTGACTGGGTAGGAATCAGGAAAATCTTAGGGTCGATTTAACTGAACCGGACAAGGTCTTGGAATATCTTCAACTGGATAAGCATCAGGGAGATCTTAGGGTCGATCTGACTGAACCAAGAGAAGGCCTTTGACTGGATAAGCATCAGGAAAATCTTAGGGTCGATCTAACTGAACCAAGAGAAGGCCTTTGACTGGATAAGCATCAGGAAAATCTTAGGGTCGATTTAACTGAACCGGTCTAGGTCTTGAAATATCTTCAACTGGATAAGCATCAGGGAGATCTTAGGGTCGATCTGACTGAACCAGAGAAGGCCTTTGACTGGATAAGCATCAGGAAAATCTTAGGGTCGATTTAACTGAACCGGTCTAGGTCTTGAAATGTGATTGAGACTTTAAAATGCATCTTTCCTGAAAGGTAAAAGTCAGTCATATGCAATGCATGATATGGATCAAGCAATGATGTTCTCAATATAAAGGAGACTTGCATGATGCAGTGCGTTATGCATGCTATGATGATGTATGTGAAGTTTTATGTATGTTTTAGTCTAGGAAAGTGAATCCTTGACGGGTGCCGGGAAGTTGTATCCTGGGCTGACGTTGAAGAATAGATTTTGCTTCCGCTGGGGATGATAACTGCAAGAATACCGGTAGGAGAAGATAACTCCGTTGAGGAATAAACTTGGCAAATGAAGAGTCTGCGGGGAGAAAAGATACTCTAGCGACTATGCTGGGAAGCGGTACTCTGTGGGGATAGAGATGCTTTGCTTGAATTATTGAGAATGACTTGCTGAGGATGCCGTTGTTGTATGAAGTGTTGACGGACTTCGCTGGGGTAAGAAGACTTTGTCGACGACGCTCTTTCCATGGCTTTTGGCTGAGGATAACCCAGTTATATCCTGTTAAGGAAATAACTCTTTAAATAAAGCCGGATGACGCGTTCGTGCTCTGTGAGGATAAGCTTCCAGAATTTACTGGGGGTAAGCTTACTGCTTGGGGAGATATGAATTCCAACTTTCCTGGGGAAACTGGGTTGGACTGGACTTTTTGGGGAAGTGATTCCTTTGAACGTTGGTATGCCGCCGGGGAACAATCTTTAGACCAAGACCGCTGGGGATGCTTGTTAAGAATATATGTATTGCTGCTGGGGAATGTTTGAGATCGGCTGGAGGATACTCAATTTCCTTGATATTTGATGATTTGCTTGGAGAGGAATGTATTGTTGTACTCTCTGGGGAACTAATATGTACTGGTCGTGTTCTTTAGCTGAACCTACCTTGGTACCTTGGAGGATAGAACAATTGGATTGTTTAGACAACTCTTTATTGCCCCTGTTTCTAGTGTCACCTGCAATTAATTCCTTTGTTTCATATGCAAATATTTATGAGTTAGCAAATTATTGTCAATGCATATATCACAAATTGAACCTTGGACGTTCTTCGCAAAACAAAACAGAAAAAAGAAAAACACTTGGCACGTTTCACTGAAAAATATATTTGTATTGATTTTTGAATGGCCTGAATAGGCGTTTTGTGTACAAGAGGCTGACGTCCTAGTAAGAGGTACGCCGCCGATCAAAAGAGTTTATACAAGTTTTGTACAAAAGAAAATAAAACAGCTGTGTGAAAGATGAATGATCCACTGGGTTTCAACTCTGCTATTGCCTTTATAACTCCGAGCGTCTCATCACTTGATGACCTTGGTTGAAGGTGAAGCTGACTGATCGATGCCGTCTGAACTTGATGTAGATACCAGATTCTGGATGCAAAGTGATCAATGAGACATAGTTTTACGCTTTATCCCTAATTTTTGCCTGGACCGCCCTTTCGGGTTTTCAGTCCACCGGGATACCCATTTTTTCCCAAGCCGCCTTTTCAGGTTTTCGACTTGCCGGGTGTACAGATTTTTTTATTTTCATCCCTTCATTTTGCCCGAACCCTTTTGGTTCGACGGGAAGCCCTAATTTTTGCCTAGGCATGTCAGCCTAGCGGGTCTTTTTTATGCGTAGTATTTTCTAACTATGTCTGCATTGGCGGGGTGAGGAAGGTCGTCACCATCCATGTTGGTTAATATCATTGCTCCTCCTGAGAACATATGCTTAACCACAAATGGCCCTTCGTACGTAGGGGTCCATTTGCCCCTTGGATCACTCTGAGGAAGGATGATTCTCTTGATTACCAGATCCCCAACTTGATATTCCTGCGGCCTGACCTTTTTGTTAAATGCCCTGATCATTCGTTTCTGATACGTCTGACCATGACAGATAGCAGCAAGTCTCTTTTCGTCAATGAGATTGAGTTGGTCAAGTCGTGTCTGGATCCAATCATCTTCGTTCAGATTTGCATCCTTCATTATCCGGAGAGAAGGAATTTGCACTTCGATCGGCAAGACTGCCTCCATGCCATAAACCAGAGAGAAGGGAGTTGCCCCGGTTGACGTCCTAGCTGAGGTACGGTACCCATGCAGAGCGAACGGTAACATCTCGTGCCAATCTTTGTAAGTCACTGTCATTTTCTGCACGATCTTCTTGATGTTCTTATTTGCTGCTTCTACAGCCCCATTCATCTTCGGTCTGTAAGGAGAAGAATTGTGGTGCTGTATCTTGAACTGTTCGCAAAGCTCAGCAATCATCTTGTTGTTCAGATTGGTACCGTTGTCTGTAATAATCCGCTCAGGGACGCCGTACCGACAGATCAGGTTGTGCCGAATGAACCGTGCCACGACAGTCTTGGTTACTGTAGCATAGGATGCTGCCTCAACCCACTTCGTAAAATAGTCAATCGCCACTAGGATGAAGCGATGTCCATTGGATGCCGTAGGTCTGATCTCGCCGATCATGTCTATACCCCACATTGCAAACGGCCAAGGCGCAGTCAGAACATTCAGGGGAACCGGAGGAACATGCACCTTATCTGCATAGATCTGGCACTTGTGGCATGTCCTGGAGTGTTGGTAACAGTCAGCTTCCATTGTGGACCAGTAATATCCTGCCCGTAGGATTTTCTTAGCCATAGTATGTCCACTGGAATGTGTACCAAAGGTCCCTTCATGTAGCTCTTCCATGATTCTTTCCGCTTCAGTCTTATCCACACAACGCAGTAAGGTTGAATCATGGTTTCGCTTGTACAATATGCCGTTGCTTAGGAAGAACTTGGCTGCGAACCTCCTCAGGAATTTCTTATCATTGATAGAGGCGCCTTCAGGGTATTCCTGAGCTTCCAGATATCTCTTCACTTCGTGGTACCAAGGCTTCTCAGTCACCAATTCAGTTTCGAGATCACAACAGTATGCCGGTTCGTCCAGTTTCCAGATGATGATCCGGGGAGCCTCATTATCCCATTTAACCTTGAACATTGAAGACATTGTAGCTAACGCGTCCGCTAACTGATTCTCTTCTCTTGGAAAGTGCTCAAAGGTTATCTCTGTGAAGTGGGGAATCAGGGTCAACACACATTCCCTGTAAGGAATCAAGTTTGGATGTTTCGTATCCCACTCTCCTTTGATCTGATTGATCACTAGAGCGGAATCTCCGAAGACACTTAGAAATTTGATCCTTAGGTCGATCGCAGTTTGAAGACCCATGATACACGCCTCATACTCCGCCATGTTGTTGGTACAGTTGAAACACAGTCGGGCAGTGAGTGGAGTATGAGTACCTTGTGGAGATATGATGATGGCGCCGATACCATTTCCCAAAGCATTGGAAGCTCCGTCAAAATGCATAGACCATCGGGATCCTGGCTCAGGTCCTTCATCCGGTCCAGGTACTTCACAATCAGTTACTATCATGATGCTTTCATCTGGAAACTCGAAGTTCATTGATTGGTAGTCATCTATAGCTTGATGAGCTAAGTGGTCTGCCAATACACTCCCCTTGATGGCTTTCTGGGTCGTATACTGAATGTCGTATTCCGTCAAGATCATTTGCCATCTTGCGATTCTCCCAGACAGAGCAGGCTTTTCGAATATATACTTTATAGGATCCATTTTTGAGATCAATAAGGTAGTGTGAGTCAGCATATACTGTCTCAGCCGGCGAGCAGCCCATACCAAAGCGCAGCAAGTTTTCTCAAGCAGTGAGTATCGGGTCTCACAGTCGGTAAACTTTTTGCTAAGGTAATAAATGGCGTGCTCTTTTCGGCCAGACTCGTCATGCTGTCCCAGCACACACCCCATTGAGTTGTCCAACACTGTCAGGTATAGGATCAGAGGTCTCCCCTCAACCGGTGGCATAAGGATAGGTGGTTCTTGGAGATATTCTTTGATTCTGTCGAAGGCAGCCTGACATTCATCGTTCCAACATACTACCTGATCTTTCTTCAGCAGCTTGAAGATTGGCTCACAGGTGGCAGTCAGGTGAGAGATGAATCGAGCGATGTAATTTAGGCGCCCTAAAAAGCCTCTGACTTCCTTCTCTGTCTTGGGAACTGGCATCTCTTGAATAGATTTGACCTTAGCAGGGTCCACTTGAATACCTTTATCACTGACCACGAAGCCTAGCAACTTCCCAGATCTTACTCCGAAGGTGCACTTGTTCGGGTTCAATCTCAGCTTGTACAGTTTCAACCGGTCAAACAACTTCTGCAGATGATCTAGATGCTCTTCCTCAGTCTGGGACCTAGCGATCATGTCGTCCACATACACTTCTATCTCATGATGGATCATATCGTGAAATAAGGCAACCATGGCACGTTGGTAGGTTGCCCCAGCATTCTTTAATCCGAACGGCATGACCTTGTAACAGAAGGTACCCCACTGAGTAACAAATGTAGTCTTTTCCATGTCTTCAGGTGCCATCTTGATCTGATTGTAGCCTGAAAAGCCATCCATGAAGGAGAATACCTTGTGCTGAGCTGTATTATCAACAAGGACATCAATGTGAGGTAAGGGGAAGTCATCCTTGGAGCTGGCCCTGTTCAGATCCCTATAATCAACACACATTCTGACCTTACCGTCCTTTTTAGGTATCGGCACCACGTTAGCAACCCACTGAGGGTAAGAAGTCACTGCAAGGAAACCGGCATCAAACTGTTTCATGACTTCGGCTTTAATCTTCTCGGACATCTCTGGGCGCATCCGACGAACCTTTTGTTTAACTGGAGGGCAGTCTTCCCTAGTCGGCAAATGATGGACAACAATATCGGTATCCAACCCGGGCATGTCTTCGTAGGACCAGGCGAAGATCTCCATATAGTCATGTAACATCTTGGTTAACCGTTGCTTCACGCTGAGCTCTAGGTTGGCACCAATCTTTACCTCTTTTCTATCTGCCTCAGTTCCCAGGTTTATGGTTTCCACTGGCTCTTCATGGGGTTGAATTGCCCTCTCTTCCTGAAGCAACAATCTTGCGAGCTCGCCAGGCACTTCGCAATCATCTTCACCTTCGTCTTCGGCTAAGTTGATCGGATTTTCGAAGTCATAACTGGCATTAGCAGAGTTGTTATCAGTGAGATCCAGAGTGGATTGGAACCTGTATGAGTGAGTGTGTGTGTAAATACAGCTGTTTTTGAAAATTATGTAAAAGAAAGACAGAAAAGGAACACAATATTTGCAATGCGAAAAGTACGTCCAAGATTTTCATTCATGGTATATGAAATGACAATTTGTATGCCCTCACAAATAGAACCACGGTGCCTCGGGTAAGACACCGGGCCATAGAGTTTATCATTGTTTATTACAAAATAACAAAACATAGGAATTCATTACTTAGTAACAAAAGAAACAGGGAGATTATCCTTTGCGCTCCAATTGTTAAGTCCACCGTCAGTTGCTGGGTAGATCCAGCTATCGAACTCAGCTTCATCAACTTCCTCTTCATCACCAATAGCATTAACTCCATGAGCAGGCAGGGGAGCTGTCACCACATTAGGCTTGTCAGATGCCTCAAACTGTACCTCCTTAGCGTCAATGAGGTCCTGCAGCTTGTTCTTTAGTGCCCAACAGTCATCGGCAGAGTGCCCCGGGCTTTCTGAATGGTAAGCACAACGAGCATTCGGGTTGTACTTGGGAGATGCTGTATTTGGGAACTTTGGAGCCTCCCTGACAGTCACCAAATTGGTTGCGAGCAACTGTGGCAGTATCTGCGACAAAGTCATGTTTAAACGGGAGAATTCTCTCCGGGGTCTTTCCACCTTCTGAGTATTGTTTGGCCGGGGAGCGGCAGCAGGCTTAGCAATCATTACCGCACTGACAGATTGGCGGTGTTCATTTCTCTCTGATCTCCTGGAACCATATACAGCGCTAGACTCCTTCTTGAAGGGTTTCTTCTCAGCACTGGATGATACAGCCTTTGCAATCTTCCCAGATTTCAACCCAGCTTCAATCCTTTCTCCAGTCAAGATCAAATCAGTGAAACCAGCAGAAGAATTCCCAATGAGGTGGTTGAAAAACGGCCCAGATAGGGTCCCCAAGAACATGTCTACCAATTCCCGATCAGTCAATGGTGGCTGCACCCTGCCAGCCAGGTCTCTCCACTTCTGAGCGTACTCCTTAAAACCTTCGCTTGCGCCTAACTCCATACCCTGGAGTTGGGTACGTGTGGGGGCAAGGTCGGCATTATACTGATACTGCTTGTAGAAAGCAGTAGCCAGCTCCTCCCAGTTACGAACTTTGGTCCCATCCAGCTGATAGAACCATTCGAGATGAGTCCCTGAAAGACTCTCCTGGAAGAAGTGGATCCATAGATTCTTGTCCGCAGAGTACGGCTGAATTTTCCGAACATAGGACCTTAAGTGCAGCTTGGGACAAGACGCCCCGTCATACTTCGAGAAGGATGGTGCTTTGAATTTATGCGGGATAATTACACCAGTCGACAAACCCAGATCTCCGAAATCCAGCCCAGGTGCCTGTTGCACCTGCATAGCCTTCAACCTGTCCTCCAGTTGTTTGTATCTGTCATCTGCAGGAGGGTATTGCTCTTCATCAAAATCCGTCTCGTTGTCGGAGACGACCGGACTAGGAACCTTTACTTCTGCCTGAGAAGGACTCCTGCCAACAGAAGAACCAGCCTCTTCATGTTGCAGAGTATTACCAAACCTTCGGCCCGAGTTGAACATAACAGTTCTTCTCTTCTTCTTCTTCTCCTTCTTCAGGAGCATAGCCTTCAATTCTTCTTGGCCTTTAGCCAGACCCTTGATTAGTTCTTGGAATTGTGCATTCTGCACCTGGAGAGCCTTGATTGATGTCTCGGTTGATTCAGATCCGGGATTCATGATGGCTGAAATAAACAGCGAAGAACTGTAAGCAACCTGAAAAAGGGGAAGAACCTGCTATGCACATGATGTATGAAATGCGTATGGATTATGTTTTCAAAGACAATCGGGAATCAACTTTGTAAACAAAAAGGAACACACTTCATTAGATTCAACTTTGCAACTGAAATTATTCAACAAGTTGCCCTTAGGCGTTTACATGAAATGAAACAACTGGAAAGGAAATAAAAACTGCAAAAGCACATTCAGAATTCCTCATTGATCCCATGGTCTCCTCTTCTCAGTACGGAGGTAGGCATTCAGAGCTCTCTCATTCTCCAACTGCTTTGTCAGCTTCTGGATCTTTGATTCCTGCTCGTTGAACTTTTCCCGGTAAGAATCCCGCTCTTCTTGCAGTTGCGACCAAGATCTCTTCAATGTCTCATAATCAGTAGGTATCTGAGGAGGAAGGACAGTTGGAGGAACACCATCTTCGTCAGGACACTCGAGAATGACGGGTCTGACAGCTTCATACGGCATACCTAACTTCTGAGCACGGATGCGGACCCATTTGTAGTAGGCTTCCATAGGTAAAGAAGTCTTTGGCCCTAGCTCTTGTGGGTCAGCTTTATGAACCTTGTCCCAAGCCTTGATGAACCTACGACGCAGCTCGTCACTATCCACCTGAAACTCAAAACTGACGTGAGGCACCAACATCTCATGGGGGCCTGCTCTTCTTGCTCTTCCAAACTGACGGAGTGCTAGACATGGATTGTAAGAGATCCCTCCTTGAGTACCAATCAGAGGAACATTAGGATACTCCCCGCATCGATCAATAATAGCTATCTCATCCAAACCTCTGCAAGTCCAAATGATGTCTTTATCGGTGAGAGACATTAACCTGTGAGCCCAACCTCTTCCTTCTTGGTTCTTCAGTACGAACTTAGGGAGGTGCGAAATAAACCACCTCACCAACAAAGGGATACAACACCATAGGGTTCCTCGTCTTCGGGTAGTACGGGCATGAAGTTGTTGCAAGATGTCACCCAAGAGAGTGGGCACAGGGTTCTGAGACATAAAGATCCTAATGGACGTGACATTGATGAAGTTGTCAGGATTAGGAAACAGGACTAACCCATAGATTAGGAGAGCCAAGATGTCTTCATATGCCCTAAAGTCCAAGTCATTCCAGAAGCTGTTAGCTTTACCAATCAGAAACTTGGCCAATAAACCCTTAACTTCGCTTCTAGTTACCCAGTTGTCTGTTACCTCTTGATGGGTCAAAGGAAGAGCTGCAGCCACATCCTCAAGCCTGAGGGTCTTTTCCCAACCAGTAAAGGGAGTCTGATCCAAGATAGGGATACCAAGCAGATTAGAGAACTCTTCCAGGGTAGGGACCAGCTGGAAGTCTTGAAAGGTGAAGCACTGGTACTGAGAGTCATAGAACTGGGTCAGAACACTCATCAACTGTTGATCCCGCTTTGCAGTGACTAAACTGAGAAGAGAACCATGCCTTTGAATGAAGGAAGTGGTGTTTGGAATTCTGCTAACCAATTCATCAAGCAACTCAGGTGAACGAACAAATTTGAACCGGATAGTATTCCTTCGCACAGGCATCATAATGTCCTACAAAACAGAGCAAAGATGAAACCCTCTCGTCTTTGAAATGGTCAGTTCTTATGCAGGATGCATGCAATGCTCATGATGCTATGATGTTATGATAAAGCACACCACATACAGATACAAAGACAAACATGGTAAGGCACACAAGTCACACAAGGCAAGCCCCTAAAGTTTAGGCCAGCATGAGGTCTAGGTACTACCCTCTTTCAGTTTGTTGGTTCATACCTGTCCTAATCAAAAGTAACCGGGTTCTTAGAGGATCCCAATATCATTGACTACCCTCAATCGGTCATAACTCCAGCATCGCAATCTTTTCTTGCGGCCAGAACCATCACGAGAGTTTAGCCTCAATGGGCGTAGCATACTGCTACAATTCTAAAGGCCAAGTTGTGTCAATTAAGGTTCTAAGGTTGTTGGTGCTTAATGACTCCTTAGAAGACCCATATTCTCCTCGTTGCGACACAAGGGATATCGGTACAGACTAAGGTGCCACACCAACGTAGCCACTGCTTCACCTGTGTCGGTCTACGCCGGACAGGTCCCTCACAGCTTATGCTACCTAAACAGGGTATCCCCAGATCCGGGTTAGGATCTATGTATCTCCGATGCAACCCACAATAGTAAAGCAAGCAAAACAATACAAGTGAAAACACAGTTATGACCTAGCCCTAAGGTACACCTCACTTTATAAGATTTCCCCAGCAGAGTCGCCAGTTCTGTGATCGGTGGATCTGGAACTGACTGTTTAACGCTGGTTCGCGAAATGTCGCGGAAGCAAGAGTCGCCACCGTCTTTTATTTTCTCCAAATGGAAAGGACAAAAGCACAGAAAAATTCCTTATAGAGATTGCTCTCGGTTCGGGAGGTAGGTTATAGAAAGGGAAGGTGTTAGCACCCTTTCTATCCATGGTTATCCATGGGCTCTTAGATACTTGCTCAATGTGTTTTCAAAAATGTTTTGTTTGCTTTTCAATGTGGGTTTAAAAAAGTTTCTTTGAAAAATTTCAGATCGACTCGTACGTCAGAGTGTTTGAAAAGTTTGCTTTGAAAGCTTTTGAAAAGTGTTCGTGTGAAAAGTCTTTTTGAGTTTGTTTTGAGATTAGAGCAAGTATCCTTGAGAACCTACCTACCCTAAGGAATTCGTCTGTGTAAATGTCCTTTGAAGTAGTGCCATCCCACCATTGAGAGGTAGGTAGCACCACCGTTGGAGGTGTTCGGGTCAATTCGAGTTTTAGGGACGTGGTGATCACCAGAGCAATGGGAAGACACCTTAGAAGCTACCCTCATGCCAGGTTCCCGGATCATGAGGACTTACTAAGACGTCCTCTACTTGACGACCACCTTTCGAAAGGCAACAGTGAGGCGTACCCTAGGGGTGGTGTGTGCGAATTGTGTGTCATGTTTCAGTTATTTGTCTTGTCATGTTTATTTGTGATCTACGCTTGATTTTAATTAGGGCCATTCATTCTTGCATGCATATTTAACAGTTATAAAGTTTGCGAAAAATAAATCTAAGGCTATTACAAATGGCGCGGGTCCACATCGCCAAAATTAAACCGGACCCGATTTGACTGAAAAATAAATAAAGCGAATAAAAGTGCGAGAAATAAAATTGTTACAAGGCTTTGGGGCATGTACATAATTATAATAAGCGACAAAGTAAAATGCGCGAAACAAAATAATTAAAGGTATGGGCGTTGGACCCTTTCATAAGAAATTAAAGTTAATAAGAATTAATTAATTAGAATTAAATGTTTTTGGTATTTTATGTTTTTTAAGATTTTAAGGAAAAATAATTAATTAAAATTAAAATGAAGCGTCAAACCCTAATTCTAATGTTTTTTAAGTTTATTGTGAAAATATTGAATTTTTAACCTAATTTAAATCTAAGTTATTTATATACATTTAATTATACAAAATAAAATAAATAAATAAATAATATTGGTAGAAAAAAGAAAAAATTAAAAAAGGAATTGAAATTGTTAATTAACCTAATTCTATATTTTTTGTGTTTTTATGATGAAAAGAATTAACAATAAACCCTAATCTAAATTAACTAATTAACATGCAAATTTTTATGAAAAATAATTAAAATAAATATATATTATATTTTTGCCTTTTCTGATTTTTAATGGAGTTTTTGTATTTTGTAAAAAAAAAAAATAGTTAATTAAATTGAGATAATAAATTAAATAAAATTGCAATTGAAAATAAGATAAAACAATGAAAAGAAAATGCAAACCAGGGGGGGTAGCCCCAAAATTGGAGGTAAGGCCTTAGCACTTCAGGCCCATTTGTGTTATGGCCTTGCTGACTTTTTTGCTAGCCTGCTTCAGCGTTGACTGGAGTTTATTGCGCTTCTTAAATCCATGCCTTTGATTTGGTCGTCTGGGACACGTGTGTGCTTGGATCAGGATGGCATATGGTACGTCTCCATAGAAGCGCTGCATAGGAACTTACGTTGAAAAATAATATTGAAATTGGCCAGACCTGGGTCTTGAACCCAGGTCTTTGATGTTACCAACACATGTCCCTGCCACTGAGCCGTTTCAATCACATTTAATATATAATATCATACAAATAATATAAAAGAAAAGTGGAACAACGCTTGGAACGCGCGCGAATTTTTTAAATCCGCCTATCATGCTTCACCACGAGGTCTTCGTCCTCGTTTTCCCTGAAACTAAAACAGATAGGCCACGGTTTTTGAGCGTTGTTTTAGAGGGGTTTAAAGAAAATAACGATTAGCTCATCTTTGAATATAAATTCATCGCGAATACATGAATCTTTTCGTCTTGGTGTACTGAATGCAATGGTGGTACTGGGATGGTCTAATTTTGCCTCCGTTAAAAATCCCTAATTTTGAAACCTGCAAACCCTAAATCTCATTCATGGCATATTCGCATATGTGGCACAAAAACACAATTGAATATGTTGGTTAGCTTAGAAACATCATTATGAGCATGAATACATAAATAAAAATGCAAAAGGATGCTTGAATTATGCTATACGATTTCAAAAGTTTTGCTTTACAGTTTGAGTTCTTGATACCAATTCCTGGAGCTTTTATGGTTGATATTGATTGGAATATGATCAGTGAATCACAAGGAAGCTTTTGGGATGGAAATCAAGGCTTGAATCGACCTCTAGAGTGCTTTTCAGTTTTGCACTTTTTTGCCAAAAACTCCAAGTTTGTTCAATGGTCTTTTGCGCATCTTTTTGTCCAATGCAATTAGGTTTTGATTCCTGATCATATAGTGAAGGCATTAGGTCAATAAAATTGAACAAAATCTCATGAATTCAATGATTTGCATATTTGATTTTGTAAGATCTTTTCATATCTTTTTTCATGTGAAATTTTATGTCAATTAGCTCCAATCAACCAAATCTTGCCATAATTGACTAAGCACGAGATATTGAGAGTAGAATGTGCACAAAAAGATTTTTTTAGGTCAAATTTATATTTTCTACATATTTAAATGATTTAAATGAATTAATATTAATATAAATTCAAATAAATAATTAAAAATTGAGAAAATACTTCCCCTTGGGCTTAATGGTCGTGCATAGGCTTGGCATGAAGAAACTTGGAAGAAAAATGGGCCCATTTGCTTTTTTGGATCATTTGAAGTAAAGTTGACTTTCAAAAATTTCCAAACATTTCCCAACTTCCACAAGGCATAACTTGCTCAATTTTTAAGATTTTCACATGTTCTTGGACATTTTGGAAAGGTCTTTGAGTCCTCTAACCAATGCCTTTGGTCCCATGTCATTTTGATTTACCAATCTCAAGTTATGGCCTTTGACTTAAAGTCCCTTTTTGTTGACTTTTGAAAATGACCTATAATGTTGAAATTGATAACTTTTTGTGAGAGCATTTCTTGGACTTGGAATATGAAAATGAGTTGTAGGAAATGTCTTTATATTCAAAATGAGCTTTGGATGGAATTTTTCTGATAATCCATGTGAAAGTTATGCCCTGGTCAATTTCAGTTGACTTTTTCAGCTGTCCAAATATAGTAACTTTTGCATCTTTGATGATTTATGAACCAAATTTTGAGAATCATGATCAAGCATTGATCAAATGATGTTTGTGGCTTCAAAATGATATGTTGACCAAAAATTTGAACTTTTGACTGTCAAATGACCATTTTGCCCCTACAGTTGACTGTAGTGCAATCTAGGGTTTTGACTGTGCAATCTTGAGCTGAATGCCTTGAAACTTGATATGAGGATACTTGACCATCTTTGTAAGCATATGGGACTTGATTGAGCCTTTGAAAACTTCATTTCCTTGATCAGAACACAAACCCTAGTTTTGACTGTATAGGAGACAGTTGAACTGCATAACCCTTGGGGAATTTTGTGACTTGACTTGGCAATTTCTTGAAGAATATGGGAGGGCAAATTTTGGGGTGCAACACAATCATATCGTCGACATATACTTCGATCTCATGATGGATTATGTCATGAAATAAAGCAACCATGGCACGTTGGTAAGTTGCCCCAGCATTTTTCAACCCAAAAGGCATGACCTTGTAGCAAAAGGTGCCCCACTGAGTAACAAAAGTGGTCTTCTCCATGTCTTCAGGAGCCATCTTGATCTGATTATAACCTGAGAAACCATCCATGAAGGAGAATACCTTATGCTGAGCAGTATTGTCAACCAGAACATCGATGTGAGGTAGAGGGAAGTCATCCTTGGGGCTTGCCCTGTTCAAATCCCTGTAGTCAACACACATTCTGACCTTACCATCTTTCTTCGGCACTGGAACCACGTTGGCAACCCACTGAGGGTAAGAAGTTACTTCTAGAAACCCGGCATCAAATTGTTTCATAACCTCGGCTTTGATTTTCTCGGACATCTCTGGACGCATGCGGCGGACCTTCTGTTTTACGGGAGGACAGTCTTCCTTGGTAGGCAAATGATGAACCACAATGTCGGTGTCCAACCCAGGCATGTCTTCGTAAGACCAGGCAAAGATTTCCACATAATCATGCAGCATCTGAATCAATCGTTGTTTCACACTAGCCTCCAGATTGGCACCAATCTTGACTTCCTTTATGTCTGTCTCAGTACCCAGATTTACCGTTTCCACTGGCTCTTCATGTGGCTGAATGGCCCTCTCTTCCTGGAGTAGCAGTCTTGCAAGCTCACCAGGCACTTCACAATCATCCTCACCTTCGTCTTCGGCTAAGTTGATCGGATTTTCAAAGTCATAACTAGCAGTAGCAGAGTCGTTACCAGTGAGATCCAGAGTGGATTGAAACCTGTATAAGTGAGTGTGTGTAAATATAGCTGTTTTGCAATATATAAAGAAAGAAAGGGAGCGCAAGATTTGAAATGCGAAAAACGTCCAATGCTTTTATTAATGATATATGATGGTGACACACAAGAGCCCTCACAAATGACGCCACGGTGCCCCGGGTAAGACACTGGGCCATAAAGTTTAATAATATTGTTTGTTACAAATTCAAAACAAAGGAGTTCATTACTGAGTGACAAAAGTAACAGGTATGGAGTCTTTGGAAGTCCAATTGCTTGATCCACCATTGGTTGTTGGGTAGATCCAGCTGTCAAATTCAGATTCCTCCACTTCGTCATCATCCCCAATAGCATTTACTCCATGGTTGGGCATGGGAGCTGTCACCATATTAGGTCTCTCGGGCGCCTCGAACTGTACTTCTTTAGCATCAATAAGGTCTTGAACCTTATTCCTCAGAGCCCAACAATCATCTGTGTTATGTCCCGGGCTGTCATAGTGATAAGCGCAGCGGGCGTTGGGATTGTACTTCAGAGATGTTGTGTTTACAACCTTCGGAGCTTCCTTGACAGTTACCAGATTGGTTGACAGCAGTTGCGGCAATATCTGAGACAGAGTCATGCTGAGCCGAGTGTACTTCCTTTTGGGTCTCTCACCCCTTGGTTGGTTGTATTGCTGAGGAGAAGCAGCAGGCTTAGAAATAACCACCGCGTTAACAGCTTGGCGGCGTTCTGGTTTGTTCTGTTTCCTTGGACCATAAACAGCACTAGCTTCCTTCTTGAAGGGCTTCTTCTCAGTACTCGAGGAGGCACCTTTCTGTATCTTCCCCGACTTGATGCCAGCTTCGATCCTCTCACCGGTCAGGATCAGATCTGTAAACCCAGCAGAGGAATTACCAATCAGGTGGTTGAAGAATGGACCAGACAGGGTCCCCAAGAACATGTCCACGAGTTCATGGTCAGTCAACGGCGGCTGCACCCTGCCAGCCAGGTCTCTCCATTTCTGCACGTACTCCTTAAAACCTTCACCCGTTCCTAACGACATACCCTGGAGTTGGGTACGCGTGGGAGAGAGGTCGGAATTGTACTGATACTGCTTATAAAAAGTAGTAGCCAAGTCCTCCTAGTTACGAATATTGGTTCCATCCAGCTGATAGAACCATTCGAGTTGAGTCCCTGAAATACTCTCCTGGAAGAAATAGATCCATAAGTTCTTGTCTGCAGTGTAAGGTTTGATCTTCCTTACATAAGAGCGGAGGTGCAGTTTAGGACATGAAGCCCCGTCGTACTTCACAAAGGCAGGCGCCTTGAACTTGTGTGGGATCACCACCCCAGAAGATAACCCTAAGTCTCCAAAATCCAACCCAGGCACACGTTGAATCTCCATAGCATTTAACCGGTCCTCCAGCTGTTTGTACTTGTCCTCAGCAGGAGGGTACTGTTCATCATTGAAATCTGTCTCGGTGTCAGAGACCACGGGACTAGGAACCCTTCCCTCTTGGTGACTGCCTTCCCCAACAGATGGAGTAGTCAGCTCAGCTTCATTCTGCAGTGTATTCCCGAGTCTGCGTCCAGTGTTGAACAGCACAGTCCTCTTCTTCTTCTTCTTCTTCTTCTTCTTCTTCTTCTTCTTCTTCAGGAGCAAAGCCTTCAACTCCTGTTGTCCTTGGGCTAAGCTCATGACCAGCTCTTGAAACTGGGCGTTCTGAGCCTGGAGGGCCTTGATAGCTTGTTCAGTAGTTGGTTCAGGATTCATGATGATTGAGTGCTGAAATAAACAGCGAAGAAGATTAAGCAACCTGTAGAAAAAGGGTACCTGTTATGCACATGATGCATGATATGCTATTTATGCAATGCATTCAAGGGTTCAAAAGTTCAAGTTCATTGTAGACAAAAAGGAACACACATTGTATTAAGAAATAAGTTGTTCAGTACATCAGGGCCTCATGGGCAAAACATTACAAAATAATTAATCCCAAAAGACACTGCGCATCCTCTTTGGAGCAATGTAGGTGTTGAGGGTCTTTTCCTCGTGCAGTAGGCAGGTGAGCTCCAAGACCTTCTTCTCACTGGCATGTAGACTGGTTTCAAGAGAATTTCGTTCTTCCTTGAGTTGGGTCCAGCTCTTTTGCATTTCTTCCCAAGATGTTGGCATGTCAGGGTGTTGGATGGTGTAGGGCACCTCTCCTTCCACAACTGGCTCTTTGATCACAGGGAGAACATGAGGATATGGCATCACCAGCTTCTGGGAGCGGGCTCGTACCCACTTGAGATAAGGCTCCAGGGGGATGGAGTTCTTGTGCCCCAGTTTCTTGCTATCTACCCTGTCGGGCATCCTCCAAGCTCTGATGAATCTCTGGTGAAGTCCTTGTGCATCGTTGTCGAAGTCAAAAACTATGTCAGGAATCAACATGTCATGAGGGCCATCCCTCCGAGCATATCCAAACTGTCTCAAAGCCAGACATGGGTTGTAAGTGATGCCTCCTCTGATTCCAAGTAAAGGAACATTAGGGAACTCTCCGCAACGATCAATGATAGTAACATTCTCTCTGGACCGAGAACACCAATGTATATCAGCATATGTAAGGGTCATCAATCGTTGTGACCATCTCAATGTAGGTATAGGATTCCTGGATATGAAGATCTTGACAGCATTGATATCTATAAGCTGATCTGGATTCGGGAACAACACCAACCCATAGACAAGGAGAGCCATAACTTCTTCAAAGGCTTGTAGGTCAAGGGAATTCCAACATTCTTGGGCCTTCTCAAATAGGAACTTTGCCAAGAATCCTTTGATACCACTTCTAACTTCCCAATGTCCCTTGATATCAGATGGTTGTAGGCATAATGCTTTAGCAACCTCTTCAAGTTTTGGTTCCCTTTCCGTACCGTTGTAGGGTAGTTGATTAAGAATAGGAACCTTCAGAAGTTGAGAAAACTCTTCCAAAGTAGGCACCAATTGATAATCCGGGAAAGTAAAACAGTGGTGCAAATGGTCAAAGAACTGGAAGAGAACCTTTATCATATCTTCTTCAATGTTGGTGTTGACCAAGCTGATGAGTCTACCATGCCTTTCACTGAAAGAAGAGTTCTCGGGAATCCTGGATGTAAGCTCCTTAAGCTGAGGAGGGACCCTTACAAGGTTGATCTGAATTGTCTTTCTGCGGATAGTTCCCATGTCCTACAAAACAAGAACAAATATGAAGATTCGAACCCCTGAAGTGGTTAGTAAATGCATATGATGCTGTATGATGTTATGATGTTATGATAAAAACACACCACAAGTATTCACAAAAAGCAAACATGATAAGGCACACAAGTCACACAAGACAGCCCTTAGAGTTTAGGCCAGCATGAAGTTTAGGTATTACCCTCTTTAAGTTGGTGGGCTCAATACCTGTCCTATCAAAAGTAACCGGGTTCTAAGGAGCTCAATATCATTGGGTTGTTTTCTGTGTTCATTGTTTTGATTTAGCCACTGAACTGGCGATCAAAATATTCCAAGAAAACAACCCTCAACGAGTGTAGTATCGAGTATCTACCAACTTCGGACTGCACCAAAGTCGGTCATCTCACTACCCCTAAAGAGGCCAGGATGGTCAAGTAAGGTTCCTAAGGTCAGTTGATGCTTCACGACACCACGCGGCGGCCCCGTACTCTCCTTGACTTGACTCAAGGGTTACCGGTACTCACCAAAGTGCCACATCAACGTAGCAAACTGCTTCAACCGTGTCGGTATACCCCGCACAGTTCCCTCATAGTTTGTTGCTACTTTCTAAGAGGTATCCCCCAGATCCGGGTTAGGATCTATGAAACTCCCAAGACAGGCCCACAATTTTAGAGCAATCAAAGCAAGCAATTGAAAACATGATGATGAACTATTCCTAAGGTACACCCACTTTATTAAGTCCCCAGCAGAGTCGCCAGTTCTGTGATCGGTGGAAATAGAACTGACTGTTTTTTAAGCTGGTTTCGCGAAATGTCGCGGTAAGCAAGAGTCGCCACCGTCTTTTATGTTCTCCAACATGGAAAGGACAAAAGCACAGCAAATTTCCTTATTCGAGAATGTTTCTCGGTTTGGGAGGTAGATTTATAGAAAGGGAAGGTCTTAGCACCCTTTCTATCCATGGTTATCCACGGGCTCTTAGGTACTTGCTCTTTATGTTTTCAAAAGATGTTTGCTTTTCAAATGTGAGTGGGTTTTGAATAAGTTTCGTTTGAAAAATTTCTAAGTAACTCTTGTATCTGTCCTCAAGAGTGTATGAAATATTTGTTTGAAAACTTTTGAAAGTGTCAGTGTGAAAAGATGTTTTTGTTTTTAGAAAGAGAGCAAGTACCCAGGAGAATCTACCTACTCTAAGGAATTAGGCTGTGTAAGAGTCCTTTAGATAGTGCTATCCCACCATTGAGAGGTAGGTAGCACCGTCGTGGGAGTTGTTCGGGTCAATTCGATTATTAGGGACAATATGGTCACCGAAGAAATAGTAGGACGCCTTAGAAGTAACCCTAATGTCCTAGATCCTTTTTTATCCGAGGCAACCGTTTCGAGGCGACTGGATCTTTTAGACAGAAGGGCGACCTCTAAAACACCCTATACTTGACGACCACGTTTGAGGCAACCAGTGAGGCGTACCCTAGGGGTGGTATGTGCATGTGTGTTGTTCTTCAGTTAATGTTTGTCTATGTTATTTGTGAGCTACAGATTGATTTTATTATTCATACAAGTCTTTCATGCATTTTTTAACAATTAGGAGTGCGGAAAATAAATTGCGGGAAGATAAATCTAGCTATTACAAGGCGCGGGTCTATACATCGCCAAAAACAAAAACCCGTTTTGGAAAATAAAGTGCGAGAATTTAAATAAGGCGATAAAATCCTAATTAACTATTACATACTCTGTACAGATACATAAATATAATCAAAAGAAATTAAAGCGCGAAAGAAGATTGAACCGGGAACGCCTTAGGGTTTTGACCCTTTTTAGAATTAAATTAAACATTAAACCTAATTAACTAATTAATTATTTAATTAAAGAAAAAATGTTTTTTGTGTTTTTTTATATTTTTAATGAAAATAAAATAAAAGGAATTAAAAGTTGTCAAAAGAAAGACCTAATTCTAAATTAATTTTATTTATTGTGAAAAGATTAAAATTAAACCTAATTAAACAACTAAGTTAATTAATGTTAGAATTTATTTACAAAAATAATTAGTAGTGAAATTAATAAATAAGAATAATAAAAATATTAGTTTTTTTTCTGATTTTTTGTGAAAATGCTAATTAATTGATTAATTAAATAATACTAATAATAATTACTAAAGAAAATAAAAAGAAAAGGAAAATAGAAAAAGAAATAGAAACCAATGGGGGTGTTGAAGGCCCAATGTGGAGGTTAAGCCTGGAAATTTAGGCCCATTAAGCACAAAGCCCTTCTGACTTTTGGAATTTGCCTGGAGCGTGGGTTGACCAGGAGTATGGTGCTCGTCCAATCCATGCCTTTGGATCTGCTTCTGAGGCCACTTGGCACGCTGATTGCTTGAGATGTATGGTAGACTTTTTCTGGAATGCTGCATGGGAACATGTTAGAAAAAATTGAAACAAGCGTTTGGGGGACCTGGGAATCGAACCCAGGTCCCAATGATCATTGCCAGCGCGTCCTTCCACTGAGCCATTTGATTCAATTGATATAACAATAAGAAAATAATATTATATGGAATAAACAAGTCATGTGCTGAAAAAAAGAAAAAGTAGCGCGCATATTTAAATCATCCAGTAGCAAGCTGACACGCCCTTCGTCTTCATCCTGTAACCTGCAAAACAAAAGCAATTAGCGGGGGTTTTTAACCCCCACAAGATGAAACTGTCAATAATAGCGAATAGGATCCTAGGCCATATAAATATTTCGCGAGCACAGATTCATGTTCGTCTGGATGTGACGAATTCAACCATGGGTCTCATTGGTTCTGATTTTACTTATGCTGTAAAGCCCTAAATTGAGATCTTTGAAAACCTAGAATTCGTCCATGGTAGTTTACGTTTCAGGGCACCATAATGCAATTAACCTATATCATCAGCTTCAGAAAGGTCATAGCAATGCAAAGCAACAATTATATCATGTTAAATATGCAAGAATTATGAGTTTCGATTCTAGGAAAATTAGGCAAACCGTGTGACTGAAGTGGGCGATTCTTTGAGTGTTGGAGCTTGTTTGTGATTGCAAAAGGTTCCTCAGTGTCCCAGCAACGTATTGGAATCACTCTAAGGCTTTGAATTGATCTGCAATTTGAAAAACAGTTTTTGGTTTTTCTTTTAATTTTTGGAATTTGTTTATGGCTCTGTAGCAGCTTTTGCACGTGAAAAGTATTAGGTTTTGGTTCTGCATATGTATGGGAATGCATTTAGGTCAGCAGTTGAGCCAATGATCCATTGTATTGATGTCTTGAGATTTTGGTTTATAACCATTAAAGGACTTTCCAAACTTGGTTCAAAACCATGATTTTATGCACAAAATAGCCTTACACGAATTTGGTAGTTGGCATATGCTGTATGAAAGCCATTCAAACCACAAAGATGCCATTTAATTGATTTTTAGATTTTATTTGAATTTTTATGGATTTAAAATGAATTAAATCAATAAAAATTAAATAAAATAGAAAAATAATTATTTGGTCTTGAAATTGATCATGGGACACGTGGGTGACATGACAAAGCTGAATCAAGTGGAAGAAAGTGGGCCCTTTTGTCAAAAATTGAAGTTTTAAGGATAGTTGACTTTTGCCATTTCACAAAAATTTCCCAACTTCTCCAATGCATATCTTGCTCAATTTTGATCATATGAACATGTTCTTGGACATTTTGGAAAGGTCTTGAAGTCCTCTAACCAATTCCTTTTGTCCCATGTCATTTGGATTTACCAATCTCAAGTTATGGTCTTTGACTTAAAATGCCTTTTTGTTGACTTTTAAAAATGACCTATAATGTTGAAATTGATAACTTTTTGTGAGAGCATTTCTTGGACTTGGAATGTGAAGATGAGTTGTAGGAAATGTCCTCCCCTTCAAAATGAGCATTAGATGGGATTTTTCTGATGAACCATGAAAAAGTTATGCCTTGGTCAAGTTACAGTTGACTTTTCAGCTATCCAAAAATGGAAACTTTTGCATCTTGATGATTTTTGAGCCATTCTTGTGGAATCATGATCAAGACTTGATCAAATGATGATTGTGGATTCAAAATAAGATGTTGACCAAAAATTTTGACTTTTGACTGCCAAATGACCATTTTACCCCTGCAGTTGGTTGTGGAGCAACTAGGGCTTTTGACTGTGCAACTTGATGCTATGAGTCTTTAAACTTGGCATGTAGATGCTTGACAATGTATATAGGCATATGGGACTTGATTGGACCCTTGAAAACCTCAACTTCCTTGAAGGAACCAAAACCCTAATTTTGACTGGCTTAGGAGGATGGTTGACTGTGCAACCCTTGAGTAGACTTGAGCAAATTGAGATGATGCTTGTCAAAACTTTGAAGAATATGGGAGGGCAAATTTTGGGGTACAACACATTCATCATGGATATATAACACTTTTAAAACATCGGATGAACCATCGTCATAACATCTTTAATAAAATATTTTAACAACCACGCAACGGAATTCTTCAATAACATCTCTAAATAAAACAGCAACTTCGAAACATCTCATATTTAATTATAATCAATTCAAAACTCAACAACTGAAAATCAACAATCAAAAATCAGCAAACTTTCATCCCCCTGAGTGTTACATATCAGAGCAATGACACCGACTCGAACTATTGAAGGTATACAGCCTTCACTCGCGATTACCTGCACGTTACCAACATAAGGGCAACATTCAAACAGAAGGGGTGAGATATCTAACAATATAATAAAGCGCATGATAATTAATATATTAAATTATATCAATAATATCACCACTTCTCATCTCACAATCAACGATAATTACAGCATATATACTCATTCATCAACATCAAATACACTTCATTATAATGAGACTCAAAACTATGCAAATGCATGTGGTACCATTGGAGCAGAACTCCCATCTCAAAAATCTGCCAATTAATAGAGGCATCAACAAGGCATAGCCTTCATCTTAAAATTTGCCAATCCAGGCCATCTCAACGAGCATAAGCTCTATCTCAAAAATGCAATGTATGCGACTCATCATGAATGTAATATCAACACCCAAATCATCTGAAAACACAACATCTCATAAACATCTCAAAACAACAACATCTCATAAACATCTCAAAACAACAAAATCTCATAAACATCTCAGAACAACAACATCTCATAAAATCTCAAAACAACAACATCTCAATTACAACATCTCTTAACATCTCAAAATAATTTATTAAACATCATTTATTTATCAAACGTCATTGGTTCATCATACTTATCAAACACAACTTTAATAACCACATCTCACTAATAAATCAGTTGTATATTAATAGTACAGTAATCCATAGTGTTATTCTACTACTGTACATCATTATTGTCACTAATCCTACTGTCATATTTCTAACAGCAGTTTCTAACATCTCATATTCATCATTTTGTCCAAAATCCAGCATAATTGTCAATCACGGGAATTAATCCTAAATCCTAAATTAGTTACTAGGATTACACTTCTTATTCATCATTTAAATCATCTAGAGTAATATTCATCGCGTTAGCTAATCGACGCTTCGAACGACATCTCAAACAACATCCTACAACTCAAGTTACAGCAACTTAAAACTGATTCTGTCAAAATTAGTTAGTATGGGTCGACGCAAAACCCTATGGATCGACTCATCCTGCTTATCCTGTATACTATGAGTCGACACATCCTCCTTATGGATCGACTCATCCTGGCTTTCAATACAGCATGTATCGACACATGCACTTCACCGGTCGACTCATCCTGAGTCTCACACACTCATGTATCGACACATCCTCTCTTCGTGTCGACTCATCCTGAGTCTAACAGTGTCTATGTATCGACGCATGCTTCCATGAATCGATGCATCCTATTACTTCCTGTATTCTTCCGCGATTTGCTTCTGTATTTTCACTATGGGAATTCAATTACAGTCCTATAAACCTCATCATAAACATGGTAATTCATCACCTAATCATTAACCTATAATACTACATCGATTAAACGACATCATAACGTCATTATTCATCCAGAATTCATCAATATTCACCATACATCATTCATAACACATCCAATTCAAGAACGAACAACAATTACATCTAACCCCACATATCAAATGTCATGAACCCAATTATAAAGTCAGAACCCCACCCTTACCTTGGATTGAAGGTCGCTCTAGAATTTCCGGGTTGAATCTTTGTTCTTGTCGTCTCCTTCTATTTCCAACAGCTTCACGTTCTCCTCAAATCCTTATTTCTTTCTACTGCTTCTCTTTTCTATTCTAACAACAATAATAAAATAACCTAATATTCTATTATTCCTTAGTGGGCTTCAAACTTACACCCCCTTATTACATCTACTATCTCAAATTAAGCCCACCTTGATAATATTACACTTCTAATATTATTTCACCACATAATAATATAATACCTCTAATATATTATTATTTCTCCACTTATCAAAATAAATCCAATTCAACTATAACACATCTTCACAAATATTCCAGAAATAATTTAATTAAATAATTAATTAAATTACGGGCGTTACAACTCTCCCCCACTAAAATATTTTCGTCCTCGAAAATTTACCTCAATCAAACAATTCAGGATATGAGTCTCGTATCTTGCTCTCCAACTCCCAAGTCACGCTTTCTCCTGCAGCTCCTAACCAGACCACTTTAACCAAGGCAATCCCTTTGCCCCTCATAGTCTTCATTTCACGATCCGCGATCCGTACAGGCATTGTCTCCACCGTAAGATTATCTCGTACTTGCACATTATCCATATGAATCACATGAGATGGATCTGAAATATACTTTCAAAGTTGCAACACATGAAACACATCATGCAAATTTGAAAGATTAGGCGGTAAAGCCACTATATAAGCAACATTCCCCACTCTCTCTGAAATCTGATACGGTCCAATAAAATAAGAAGTGAGCTTCTTAGACTTCAACGCTCGCCCAACACCAGTCACAGGTGTAACTCTCAAAAACACATGATCACCAGCTTGGAATTCTAAATCTTTCCTTCGCTTGTCATGATAACTCTTCTGTCTACTTTGAGAAGCTTTCATCTTTTCTCGAATCAACTTCACCTTCTCAGTAGTCTCACGAACAAGTTCAGGTCCAAGTACTACACTTTCACCAGATTCATGCCAACATAACGGAGTTTTACATCTTCGACCATACAACGCTTCAAAAGGTGTCATTCCAATACTAGGATGATAACTGTTATTATATGTGAACTCTATCAATGGAAGATAAGTGTCCCACGAACCTCCCTGCTCAAGAACACATGCCCTCAACAAGTCTTCCAACGATTGAATCATCCATTCAGTCTGACCATCTGTCTGAGGATGATATGCTGAACTCAACCTCAACTTAGAACCCAACGCTTCTTGCAAACTCTTCCAAAAATCAGAATTAAATCTTGGATCTCTATCTGACACAATGCACAAAGGAACACCATGCAGCTTCACAATCACACTAATATAAATCTCAGCCAACTTTGACACTGGAAAACTGATGTTAATAGAAATAAAATGAGTTAACTTCGTAAGCCTATTAACAATCACCCAACTCGAATCATGCCCTCTTAAAGTACTAGGCAACCCTGTCACAAAGTCCATTGAAATGCTATCCCATTTCTATTCTGGAACTTCCAACGGTTGCATCAATCATACAGGCTTCTGATGTTCAACTTTCGACTTCTGACAAGTCAAACATGCATACACAAATCAAGCCACATCACTCTTCATCCCAGGCCACCAAAACAAACCTTTCAAATCTTGATACATATTTGTAGCTCCTGGATGAATACTCAACTTACTTCTATTACTCTCTTCAAGTATCACTTTCTTCATCTCAGCATCATCAGGAATACAAATCCGACTATGAAACCTCAACACATCTTGCTCATCTTACTTAAAATCACTATTCTCATATTGATCAGTCCTAACCATCAAATCAACCAGTTTCACATCCAACTTCTGAGCTTCTCTGATACTGTCTAAAAATTCATTATTAATCTTCAACATACCCAACATAACACTTCGTGGAGTAACTTCGCAGACTAAGCTCATATCTCTGAACTGCTCAATCAATTCCAACTCTTTAATCATCATTGCTGACATATGTAAAGTCTTCCGACTCAACGCATCAGCTACCACATTCGCCTTTCCTGGATGATAATTCAAACCGAAATCATAATCCTTTAACAATTCTAACCATCTTCGTTGTCTCATATTCAACTCTTTCTGATCAAACAAATACTTCAAACTCTTATGGTCACTAAACACTTCAAATCTAGAACCATAAAGATAATGCCTCCAAATCTTCAACACAAAAACAACTGCAGCAAGCTCTAAATCATGCGTAGGATAGTTCTTCTCATGAGTCCTCAACTGCCTTGACGCATAAGCAACTACCTTACCATTCTGCATAAGCACACCTCCTAAACCCATCTTGGAAACATCACAATACACCACAAAAGGCTCTTCTGGATTAGGCAATGTCAAAATCGGAGCCGACGTCAGCCTCTTCTTTAATTCCGTAAAACTTTCTTCGCACTGAACATCCCACACAAAAGCTCTAACTTTACAAGTCAACTTAGTCAATGGAAGTGACAACTTATAAAACCCTTCGATAAACCTTCTATAATAACTAGCTAATCCCAAGAAGCTTCTAATCTCAGTAGCTGACTTTGGAGTTTCCCATTGCAACACAGCGTTAACCTTCGATGGATCTACAACAATGCCACTACCTGAAATCACATGACCAAGAAAACTAACCTCTTTTAACCAAAATTCACACTTGGACAGCTTTGCATACAACTTCTTCTCTTTCAAAATCTGCAATACTATTCTTAAATGTTCTGCATGCTCTTCTTTTGACTTAGAGTAAATCAAAATATCATCAATGAACACCACTACAAACCGATCCAAATAAGTATGAAAGATACGATTCATATATTCCATGAATACTCCCGGCGCATCAGTAACACCGAAAGACATCACTGAATACTCGTAATGTCCATAACGCATTCTGAAATCCGTCTTTTGAATATCCTCATCCTTCACTTTAATCTGATGGTAACCCAACCTCAGATCAATCTTACTAAACACACGGGCATCCACCAATTGATCCATCAAGTCATATATTCTTGGAAGCGGATACTTGTTCTCAATTGTCACCTTATTCAACTGTCTATAATTAACACAAAGCCTCATGCTTCCATCTTTCTTCTTCACTAACAACACTGGAGCTCCCCACGGCGATACACTTGGTCTTACAAACCTCTTCTCAAGTAACTCTTCCAATTGCTTCTTTAACTATGACAACTCAGATGCAGACATCATGTAAGGTTCCATAGACACAAGTCTGGTACCAGGTACAAGATCAATAGCAAATTCAACTTCCCTCTCAGGCGGTACATCAGGAATCTCTTCAGGGAAAACTTCAGGAAATTCACACACCACCCGAAATTCCTCAATTATAACTTGAGTCTCTACAGATAGCGATGCCATCAATGAAAACATTTGTGCTTCCTCTTGCATCAACTTCCTCAACTGTCTAGAAGACAACATACCATCTTCCTCTTCCTCAGGAGTAGAAAACTTCACCGACTTGTCATAACAATTAATATGAACACAGTTATGCTCTAACCAGTTCATACCAAGAATTACATCCAAACCTCTTAATGGCAAACAAACCAAATCAACAACAAAGTATCTGTCGAAGATCGACAAGGGACACTTAGCACACACAAAAGAAGTAGTCACTGACCCCTTGGCTGGAGTATCGACGACCATTTCTCCATTCAAAGAAGACAACACCAGACCTAATCTTTCAACACAATCAGCAACAATAAAACAATGTGTAGCACCAGTATCAATAATTGTGATTAAATGAGTACTATTAATGAAACATGTACCTCTAATAAGTTTGTCCTCAGCAGCTGTCTGATCTTCAACCAAAGCAAACACTTTACCACTTGACTGAGCCCTCTTCGGTTTCGGACACTGGCTACCAATGTGCCCTTCTTATTTACAGTTGAAACAAACCACATTCTTGTGCTCACACTCAGATACAACATGTCCATTCTTGCCACAACGGAAACACCTCTTCACTTCAGTAGTGCACACGTTACTCTTGTGTCCATGTTTCCCACACTTAAAGCAAATCACACCAGCAGGAGCATCTCCCCCACTAATCCTCTGACCATGAGCAACTCTCTGCTTACCCTTACCAGCTGGGGCATCATAAGGTTTACCACGATTCTGTGGGTGCTTACCCCTCTTCTCACTGATAATCTTGTAATGAGCATTATTGTCTTCCTCATAAATCCTACAGCTATCAACCAAATCGGCGAAGACACGGATTTTCTGATATCCCACTGCTTTCTTAATCTCCGGGCGCAACCCATTATCAAACTTAATACACTTCGAAAACTCAACATTTTCCTCAGCATAATGCGGATAAAACTTGTCCAACTCAACAAACTTGGAAGCATACTCAACAATAGACAGATTTCCTTGCTTCAGCTCAAGGAACTCAATTTCCTTCTTACCACGGACATCTTCAAGAAAATACTTTCTCACAAACTCCCTACGGAACACAACCCAAGTGACATTCTCACCTGCAGCTTCTAACTTCTGGCAAGTCTCTAGCCACCAGTCATCAGCCTCGACTACTAGCATATGAGTCCCATAATGAACCTTCTGCGCGGGAGTGCAATCCATCACACGAAATATTCTCTCTATCTCTTTCAACCATTCCAAAGATCCGTCAGGGTCATACTTTCCCTTGAATGTAGGTGGATTCTCTCTCTGGAAAGTCGTCAAGCTACGAGATCCAGCATTCCCGTCAGCATTCGGCTGATTTTCCATCGCATGAGCCATTGCTTCTAAAGCAGCAGCAAGAGCAGCATCGTTCCTTCTAGCCATCTCAACTTATCACTACAACATAAACAACGATTAGAACATCAAAATAACAATACTCGATTGTTAGACAACTAAGACTCAATGACAAGGTCGGACCAACCTTTTGCTCTGATACCAACTTTGTAACACCCCAATTCTACCCCAAGCAAATTATGCAAAATAAATCAGAGTTATAAAATTTCAATCATACAGATGAATCGGGACGTCACAAATTCTTCTAACAAATTCATTGCATTCATCATGGATATATAACACTTTTAAAACATCGGATGAACCATCGTCATAACATCTTTAATAAAATATTTCAACAACCACGCAGCGGAATTCTTCAATAACATCTCTAAATAAAACAACAACTTAGAAACATCTCATATTTAATTATAATCAATTCAAAACTCAACAACTGAAAATCAACAATCAAAAATCAGAAAACGTTCATCCCCCTGAGTGTTACATATCACAGCAATGACACTGACTCGAACTATTGAAGGTATACAGCCTTCACTCGCGATTACCTACACGTTACCAACATAAGGGCAACATTCAAACAGAAGGGTGAGATATCTAACAATATAATAAAGCGCATGATAATTAATATATTAAATTAGATCAATAATATCACCACTTCTCATCTCACAATCAAAAATAATTACAACATATATACTCATTCATCAACATCAAATACACTTCATTATAATGTGACTCAAAATTATGCAAATGCATGTGGTACCATTGGAGCAGAACTCCCGTCTCAAAAATCTGCCAATTAATAGAGGCATCAACAAGGCATAGCCTTCATCTCAAAATTTGCCAATCTAGGCCATCTCAACGAGCATAAGCTCCATCTCAAAAATGAAATGTATGCGACTCATCATGAATTTAATATCAACACCCAAATCATCTCAAAACACAACATCTCATAAACATCTCAAAACAACAATATCTCATAAACATCTCAAAACAACAACATCTCATAAACATCTCAGAACAACAACATCTCATAAACATCTCAAAACAACAACATCTCAATTACAGTATCTCTTAACATCTCAAAAATAATTTATTAAACATCATTTATTTATCAAACATCATTGGTTCATCATACTTATCAAACACAACTTTAATAACCATATCTCACTAATAACTTAGTTGTATATCAATAGTACAGTAATCCATACTGTTATTCTGCTACTGTACATCATTATTGTCACTAATCCCACTGTCATATTTCTAACAGCAGTTTCTAACATCTCATATTCATCATTCTGTCCAAAATCCAGCATAACTGTCAATCACGGGAATTAATCCTAAATCCTAAATTAGTTACTAGGATTACACTTCTTATTCATCATTTAAATCATCTAGAGTAATATTCATCGCGTTAGCTAATCGACGCTTCGAACGACATCTCAAACAACATCCTACAACTCAAGTTACAACAACTTAAAACTGATTCTGTCAAAATTAGTCAGTATGGGTCGACGCAAAACCCTATGGATCGACTCATCCTGCTTCTCCTGTATACTATGAGTCGACACATCCTCCTTATGGATCGACTCATCCTGGCTTTCAATACAGAATGTATCGACACATGCACTTCACCGGTCGACTCATCCTGAGTCTCACACACTCATGTATCGACACATCCTCTCTTCGTGTCGACTTATCCTGAGTCTAACAGTGCCTATGTTTCGACGCATGCTTCCGTGAATCGATGCGTCCTGTTACTTCCTACATTCTTCCCCGATTTGCTTCTGTATTTTCACTATGGGGATTCAATTACAGTCCTACAAACCTCATCATAAACATGGTAATTCATCACCTAATCATTAACCTATAATACTACATCAATTAAACGACATCATAACGTCATTATTCATCCAGAATTCATCAATATTCACCATACATCATTCATAACACATCCAATTCAAGAACAAACAACAATTACATCTAACCCCACATATCAAATGTCATGAACCCAATTATAAAGTCAGAACCCCACCCTTACCTTGGATTGAAGGTTGCTCTATAATTTCCGGGTTGAATCTTTGTTCTTGCTGTCTCCTTCTATTTCCAGCAGCTTCACGTTCTCCTCAAATCCTTATTTCTTTCTACTGCTTCTCTTTTCTATTCTAACAACAATAAAAAAAAACCTAATATTCTATTATTCCTTAGTGGGCTTCAAACTTACACCCCCTTATTACATCTACTATCTCAAATTAAGCCCACCTTAATAATATTACACTTCTAATATTATTTCACCACATAATATAATACCTCTAATATATTATTATTTCTCCACTTATTAAAATAAATCCAATTCAACTATAACACATCTTCACAAATATTCAAGAAATAATTTAATTAAATGATTAATTAAATTACGGGCGTTACACGGATCGTGACGAATATGCTTGTATACATGTCTCATCCATGGTGTCGAGCATTCCTTTGTGTGAGGTGTCTGCCTCGTTATCGCGTAGGGAGTTTTTTTATAGTCGTGGACTTGTTCGTCTCTTGAGAATGGATATGTGGCTGATTATTGGGCCACGTGGGTGTTTCTTTGGGGTAGGGGATGGGCAACCAGTTACCTGGCTCATGGCCAGATTTCCGCTCGAGTGGCAATGGAAACACTTCAAGCAACGGCCTGAGTATTATGCTGTAAAGCCCGAGGACTTGGACGCTTAAGACCAGCTCTCCTATGAGAAGCCGGTGGCCTATGTTAAGAGCTTCTCCCCCGCGAGGTGTGTGGATGTGAACAACAACCTCCTCTTTGACAACAACGGGGAGTACCTCTTAGTTAATAGGTTTATCAACATGAAGGCCCTGCTCGAATGTTCCTCAGACGAGGAAACCATGAGGATTTTGGGTAGGAGATGTGGTCGCGATGATTATTTTTATTGTCTTTCATGTGGGGGTGTTCTCGCGCTATTGTCCTTGTTTAACCCGTGTCTGACAATTTCTTTTTAATTTTAGGTCAGATGGCGTCCCTCTCTGAGCGCTTATTAAAGTTGAAACCCAAGAATGCTTCCACCTTGTGGCCAAAGAACAGGGTCGTCCAACTCTAAGAGTAGGCCAAATATTCGGATCGTGTCAGCAGTTCCCCCTCTTCATCAAAAACCCAGGTTCCTCCTTAACATGCCTACATGGTCGAGCCCATCCCGTCGTCGGTTGGAGAGGACTGGTCGACTGCCAATGCCCGTAGTAGGGTAAGGACTTAATTGTAACATTGTTTCAGTTTTATGGTGTTCCATGGTTGAGATAGTGGTTCTCCATTTAAATGCTCGAGGCAGTATGCCTCAGTGCCCGTAGCCCCGCGGATGCGATGTGGTCCTTCCCAGTTTGCGGTAAGCTTCCCTTCACGGGAATCTTTCTGATTTCTTCGCAGGACTAGGCTGCCGAACTGGAATTCGTGCTTTTTGACTTTGTGTTCATGGCGGAGGGTTATTTGTTATTTCAGCGTGGCCTCGCGAAGAGCTTCTCCTGAACGGATTTCCTCGACTAGGTCGATCTCTTCTCTTAGGGCCTCGTCGTTTAGTTCTTCGTCTAGAGGGGCCTCATTTCTTCTGGAAAGTTCCAAGATTTCTACGGGGATGACAGCCTCGATGCCATAGGTCAGTCAGAATAGTATCTCGTATGTCGTTGAGTGGGGTGTTGTTTAGTACGCCCATAGGATGCTCTGGAGTTCCTCGACCCACCCTCTTTTGGCCTCGCCCAACCTTCATTTGAGACCTTGCAAGATGACCCTATTTACAGACTCGACTTACCCGTTGGTTTGGGGGTGTTCGACTGAGGTGAAGTGTTTCTTGGTGCCGAGTTTGGCGATGAAGCTTTAGAAACCTTGATCGGTGAACTGGATTCTGTTTTCAGTGACGAGCGCTTGTGGAATCCCAAAGCAGGCAATCACGTTTCATTTATAGAAACTGAGGATATTGTGTGAAGTTATTTTTTCTAGAGCTTCGGCCTCTATCCATTTTGTGAAATAGTCTATGGCCATGATGAGGAACTTGTTTTGGTACGTCCCTTGCCCAAAAGGTCCGAGGATGTCTATTCCCCACCAGGCGAACAACCACGGGGAGGATAGTGTATTTAGTTCGTGCGAAGGTGCGAGGTGCATGTCTGCGTGCCTCTGGAACTTGTCGCATTTATTGACGTGCTCCTTGACATCTTGTTGCATGGTCGGCCAGTAGTAACCTGCTTGCAGTGCCTTTTGTTCTAGGGATCTTCCGCCCATGTGCTGGGAGTTGATTTCCTCGTGGATTTCCCACAATATCTCGAGGATTGCAGACTCCTTGACACATTTTAAAAGTGGGATGGGGAACCCTCGACAGTAAAGCTTATGTTCGAGTACCACGTACGAACATGCTCGTCGTTTGGTCACAGACGCCTCTCTTTGGTCCAGGGGAAGTTCCCCCTTTGTCAAAAAATTAAACACTAGGATCATCCAACATGAGTTGTCCCCGATGGCATTTACCTCGGGTGGCATAACGGGCTTTTCAATGCTCGGGCGAGAAAGGGATTCTTGGATGACGGATTTGTTCCCGCCTTTCTTCTTTGTGCTCGTGAGCTTTGAAAGTATGTCAACCCGCGTGTTCTGTTCGCGTGGCACATGCATGATCTCTGCCCGGTCAAAATTCTTCATATGTTCTCTGACCAGGTTTAAATGTTCGATGAGACTGTTGTTCTTAGCCTGGTATCCCCCTTGAACTTGAGATGTGACAAGTTGGGAGTCAGTAAAGATTTGTATCTCTTAGGCACCCTAATCCTCGGCTAGTCTTAATCCTGCAAGCAGGGCCTCATATTCGGCCTGATTGTTCGATGTTGGAAAATAAAGGGTGGGGGAGTGTTCGATCACGACGCCTTCCTCTTTCTTGAGGAGGATTCCTGCTCCACTCCCTGTCGAACTGGAAGCTTCATCCGCAGAGATGGTCCACTTGTACTTCTTGCCTACAGGGGAATCGTGGGTGGTTATCTCCGCGATGAAGTCGGCCAATGATTGGGCCTTAAGTACCTTCATGCTCTCATACTGGATGTCGAACTCCGAGAGCTCCAAGGACCATTTTAGCATTCGACCTACCATGTCTGGTCGACATAGGAGTTGTCTTACGGGTTGGTCTGTCCGTATGATGATCGTGTGTGCCGGGAAGTAATGTCTAAGCCTCCTCACCGCATTGACGAGATCCAAGGCCACCTTTTCAATCTGTTGATCCCTGACCTCGGGTCCCTGAAGTGCTTTGCTCGTGAAATACACTGGTTTTTGCCCATCAGGAGTCTCACGAACGAGGGCCGCACTTACGGCCTCGGCGGAGACGGCCAGGAAAAGGAACAGGGTTTCCCCGTCCTCGGTCGCGATAGCACGGGAGGTTTCGAAAGGCTTTACTTGAGATGGAGGAGGGCTTTCTCGCATTCCTCGGTCCACTCGAAGGCTGCCTCTTTGCGCAGAAGTTTGAAAAATGGAAGAGCGTGTTGGACGGGTTTTGCCACAAATCGGGAGAGCGAGGTGAGCATGTCGTTTAAGACTTGTATAGATTTCTTCGAGATAGGTGTAGGGAGCTCGGAGAATTCTGGGAATTTGTTGGGGTTGGCTTCAATTCCCCGTTCCATTAGGTAGAAACCGAGGAATTTTCCCGCCTTAACCCCGAAGGTGCATTTCTCAAGGTTGAACCTCATTTTGCATTGTCTCGCTTGGGCAAAGACCTTTTTGAGATGGGCAGCATGGTCGGTACCTGCTCGATATTTAACGATCATGTCATCCATGTATACCTCGAGCATATCCTCGACCTCGTTGCAGAAGACTTTATTCATCATCCGCTGGTATGTTGCTCATGCGTTTTTCAGGCCGAAGGGCATTACGTTGTAGTAGTAATTGCCTGAGCTGGTCATGAAAGCAGTGCAATGCTTGTCGCTCATTGCCATTTGGATTTGGTTGTAGCCCGAGTAGGTGTCCATAAATGATAAAATTTTATAGTCGACTGAATTGTCAACCATCATGTCAATATTAGGTAAAGGAAAAACGTCTTTGGAACATGCCCGATTAAGATCAGTATAGTCAACACACATTTTCCATTTTCAATTATTTTTCTTAACAAGTACAACATTTGAGAGCCAGGTTGAATACCGGGCCTCAGAAATAAAACTATCTTCTAGGAGGTATATTACAACATTTTCAGCAGCCTCCACTTTCTCGAAAGACTGTCTACGTCTATGTTATACTATTTCCCTAGCGGTTGGATCAATGGCCAAGTGGTGACAGACGACCTCAGGGTCGAGTCCGGGCATCTCCGCGGTGCTCCACGCGAACATGTCTGCATTCTCCCTCAAGCAAGCTTTGATCTGCTTCCTCTCCAGGTCGGGGAGTCTGGTGCTGATCTTCACGCCTTTGTGAGGGTCTTCACCGAGGAGGACGAACTTGAAGTCTTCGTCTGGGATTGGTCGGAGGAGTTCCTGTTTGCCATTGGGTTCTTCATCCTTGCTGAAGTGGGTGTCAAGCGAGATGGAGTCGACCTTGGGTGGAGCTCTCTGTTCTTCTATCTTGACGGGCTGCGGCTTAGGTCGAGCAGTAGCGGCTCTCTTAGCAGGTCATGCCCCAATGTCGACCGTACTCTGTCCCTTTGAGGCTGCATTAATGGTGGTGACGCATCCCCTATTCATGTAGAATTTCATCTTTAGGTGGACGGTGGAGGGGACAACGGTCAGTTCGACCAACATTGGTCTCCCTTGGATGCAGTTGTAGAGAGATGGGAAGTCGATGACTAGGGATCACACTTTGACCTGCCGAACGGCGGTTTCCTCCCCGAAGGTGACGAAGAGCTCCACATACCCCCATGGTTTAGAGGTCGAGGCATTGAAGCCTTGCAGGTCAGACCCCACGTATGGTGAAAGGCGAGTATCGTCGAGCTGTAAGGTTCAGAAGAGATGGTTGTACATAACATCAACGAAACTCCTTACGTTGACCAAGACATGGTGAACGTCGAAATTATCCATTTATGACCTTACCAGAAGAGGGATGCTTGAGTTAGGGGGCCCTCCGAGCAACTCTTTGAGGTAGAATATGATCGGTTGCGATCTGCCCATGACCTTCTCAAATGTCACCGCTTGAGTCGGGGCTGCATCGACCAACTCATCGAGCTTCCTTTTTTCAGAGTTTATGGAGATGTCGTTGAACCCACCGCCAGTTATAACCATGAAGGAGGGGAATCTTTCCCACCTACTGTGCATGGACAAACATTCTTCTTCGTGTCTGTCAGGGATGTAGAAGTCCTCCGGCCTTGTAACAGAGAAGGCTATTTGGATGGGGGCCGTTTCATCCGATGGCCGGGTGTCTTACTCGACCTCTCTTGTTTCGTGGGAATCTCGGCGAGGGGCGTCATTGTGGCGATATTTTCCGAGGCTGCCACCCTTGATGAGGGTTTCAATGGTGTCTTTGAGATGGACGCAGTCTTCACTCAGATGCCCGTGGCTCCGATGGTACTAACAATATTTGCTCCTGTCAGTCCCGGGCTTTGGAGGAGCAGAGCAAGGACGTTTGATGCCGCCGTCCTTAAATTCGGTATTATCACACTCTTCCAAGATGCGCTCACAGGAAGCTTTTTGTAGAGTGTATTCAGTGAATCGCCCTACAGGCCCCCTGTGCTCGCGGGGATCTCGTGGTTTGTCATCCCTCCTTTTCTCGCTCGTTCGTCGAGGAGGGACTGCATATGTTCAATTCATATATTCATCAACATATAAAAACTATTAAACAAAAAATTAACCGAATAATATATGTGATCGGTGGATCTGGAACTGACTGTTTAAAGCTGGTTCGCGAAATGTCGCGGAAGCAAGAGTCGCCACCGTCTTTTATTTTCTCCAAATGGAAAGGACAAAAGCACAGAAAAATTCCTTATAGAGATTGCTCTCGGTTCGGGAGGTAGGTTATAGAAAGGGAAGGTGTTAGCACCCTTTCTATCCATGGTTATCCATGGGCTCTTAGATACTTGCTCATTGTGTTTTCAAAAATGGTTTGTTTGCTTTTCAACTGTGGGTTTTAAAAAGTTTCTTTGAAAGTTTCAGATCGACTCTTGTGTCAGAGTGTTTGAAAGATTGCTTTCGAAAGCTTTTGAAAAGTGTCGGTGTGAAAAGATTTTTGTTTGTTTTTGAAGAGAGCAAGTATCTACGAGAACTTACCTACCCTAAGGAATTCGTCTGTGCTTTTGTCCTTTCCATTTGGAGAAAATAAAAGACGGTGGCGACTCTTGCTTCCGCGACATTTCGCGAACCAGCTTTAAACAATCAGTTCCAGATCCACCGATCACAAAACTGACGACTCTGCTGGGGAATTAAGGTATCTGGTTATGTTCTTTAGCTGAACCTACCTTGGTACCTTGGAGAATAGAACAATTAGACTGCTCGGACAACTCTTTTATTGCCCCTGTTTCTAGTGTCACCTGCAATTAATTCCTTTGTTTCGTATGCAAATATTTATGAGTTAGCAAACTATTGTCAATGCATATATCACAAATTGGACCTTGGACGTTCTTCGCAAAACAAAACAGAAAAAGAAAAACACTTGGCACGTTTAACTGAAAATATATATTTGTATTGATTTTGAATGGCCTGTAAATAGGCGTTTTGTATACAAGAGGCTGACGTCCTAGTAAGAGGAACGTCGCCGAACAAGAGAGTTTATACAAGTTTTGTACAAAAGAAAATAAACAGTTGTGTGAAATATGAATGATCCCACTGGGTTTCAACTCTGCTATTTCCTTTATAACTCTGAGCGTCTCATCACTTGATGACCTTGGTTGAAGGTGAAGCTGACTGATCGATGCCGTCTGAACTTGATGTAGATACCAGATTCTGGATGCAAAGTGATCCAATGAGACATAGTATTACGCTTTATCCCTAATTTTTGCCTGGACCGCCCTTTCGGGTTTTCGGTCCACCGGGATACCCATTTTTGCCCAAGCCGCCTTTTCAGGTTTTCGACTTGCCGGGTGTACAGATTTTTTTTTATTTTCATCCCTACATTTTGCCCGAACCCTTTTGGTTCGACGGGAAGCCCTAATTTTTGCCTAGGCATGTCAGCCTAGCGGGTCTTTTTTTTATGCGTAGTATTTTTTAACTATGTCTGCATTGGCGGGGTGAGGAAGGTCGTCACAATCCATATTGGTTAATATCATTGCTCCTCCTGAGAACACATGCTTAACCACAAATGGCCCTTCGTACGTAGGGGTCCACTTGCCCCTTGGATCACTCTGAGGAAGGATGATTCTCTTGATTACCAGATCCCCAACTTGATATTCCTGTGGTCTGACCTTTTTGTTAAATGCCCTGATCATCCGTTTTTGATACGTCTGACCATGGCAGATAGCAGCAAGTCTCTTTTCATCAATGAGGTTGAGTTGATCAAGTCGTGTCTGGATCCAATCATCTTCATTCAGATTTGCATCCCTCATTATCCGGAGAGAGGGTATTTGCACTTCGATCGGCAAGACTGCCTCCATGCCATAAACCAGAGAAAAAGGAGTTGCCCCGGTTGACGTCCTAGCTGAGGTACGGTACCCATGTAGAGCGAACGGTAACATCTCGTGCCAATCTTTATAGGTCACTGTCATCTTCTGCACGATCTTCTTGATGTTCTTGTTAGATGCTTCTACAGCCCCATTCATCTTCGGTCTGTAAGGAGAAGAATTGTGGTGCTGTATCTTGAACTGTTCGCAGAGCTCCGCGATCATCTTGTTGTTCAGATTGGTACCGTTGTCTGTAATAATCCGCTCAGGGACGCCGTATCGACAGATCAGGTTATGTCGAATGAACCGTGCCACAACAGTCTTGGTTACCGTAGCATAGGATGCTGCCTCAACCCACTTTGTGAAATAATCAATCGCCACTAGGATGAAGCGATGTCCATTAGATGCCGTAGGTTTTATCTCACCGATCATGTCTATGCCCCACATTGCAAACGGCCAAGGCGCGGTCAGGACATTCAGGGGGACCGGAGGAACATGCACCTTGTCTGCATAAATCTGGAACTTGTGGCATGTCCTGGAATGTTGGTAACAGTCAACTTCCATTGTAGACCAGTAGTATCCTGCCCGTAGGATTTTCTTAGCCATAGTGTGTCCACTGGAATGTGTACCAAAGGTCCCTTCATGTAGCTCTTCCATGATTCTTTCTGCTTCAGTCTTGTCCACACAACGCAGTAAGGTTGAATCATGGTTTCGCTTGTACAAGATGACGTTGCTTAGGAAGAACTTGGCTGCAAACCTCCTCAGGAATTTCTTATCATTGACAGAGGCGCCTTCAGGGTATTCCTGAGCTTCCAGATATCTTTTCACTTCGTGGTACCAAGGCTTCTCGGTCACCAATTCAGTTTCGAGATCACAACAGTATGTCGGTTCGTCCAGTTTCCAGATGATGATCCGGGGAGCCTCATTATCCCATTTAACCTTGAACATTGAAGACATTGTAGCTAACGCGTCCGCTAACTGATTCTCTTCTCTTGGAAAGTGTTCAAAGGTTATTTCTGTGAAGTGGGGAATCAGGGCCAACACACATTCTCTGTAAGGAATCAAGTTTGGATGTTTCGTATCCCACTCTCCTTTGATCTGATTGATCACAAGAGCGGAATCTCCGAAGACACTTAGAAATTTGATCCTTAGGTCGATCGCAGCTTGAAGACCCATGATACACGCCTCATACTCCGCCATGTTGTTGGTACAGTTGAAACATAGCCGGGCAGTGAGTGGAGTATGAGTACCTTGAGGTGATATGATAATGGCGCCGATACCATTTCCCAAAGCATTGGAGGCTCCGTCAAAGTGCATAGACCATCAGGATCCTGGTTCAGGTCCTTCATCCGGTCCAGGTATTTCACAATCTGTTACTATCATGATGCTTTCATCCGGAAACTCGAAGTTCATTGATTGATAGTCATCTACAGCTTGATGTGCCAAGTGGTCTGCCAATACACTTCCCTTGATGGCTTTCTGGGTTGTGTACTGAATATCGTATTCCGTCAAGATCATTTGCCATCTTGCAATTCTCCCAGACAGATCAGGCTTTTCGAATATGTACTTTACAGGATCCATCTTTGAGATCAACAAGGTAGTGTGAGTCAGCATATACTGTCTCAGCCGGCGAGCAGCCCATACCAAAGCGCAGCAAGTTTTCTCAAGCAGTGAGTATCGGGTCTCACAGTCGGTAAACTTTTTGCTAAGGTAATAAATGGCATGTTCTTTTCGGCCAGACTCGTCATGCTGCCCCAGCACACACCCCATTGAGTTGTCAAGCACTGTCAGGTATAGTATCAGAGGTCTCCCTTCAACCGGTGGCATAAGGATAGGTGGTTCTTGGAGATACTCTTTGATTCTGTCGAAAGCAGCCTGACATTCATCGTTCCAACGTACTACCTGATCTTTCTTCAGTAGCTTGAAGATTGGCTCACAGGTAGCAGTCAGATGTGAGATGAAGCGAGCAATGTAATTCAGGCGTCCTAAAAAGCCTCTGACTTCCTTCTCTGTCTTAGGAACTGGCATCTCTTGAATGGCTTTGACCTTAGCAGGGTCCACTTGAATTCCCTTATCACTGACCACGAAGCCTAATAATTTTCCAGATCTTACCCCGAAGGTGCACTTGTTCGGGTTCAATCTTAGCTTGTACAGTTTCAACCGGTCAAACAACTTCTGCAGATGATCTAGGTGCTCTTCCTCAGTCTGGGACCTTGCGATCATGTCATCCACATATACTTCTATCTCATGATGGATCATATCATGAAATAAGGCAACCATGACACGTTGGTAGGTTGCCCCAACGTTTTTTAACCCGAATGGCATGACCTTGTAGCAGAAGGTGCCCCACTGAGTAACAAATGTAGTCTTTTCCATGTCTTCAGGTGCCATCTTGATCTGATTGTAACCTGAAAAGCCATCCATGAAAGAGAATACCTTGTGCTGAGCTGTGTTGTCCACAAGGACATCAATGTGAGGTAAGGGGAAGTCATCCTTGGGGCTGGCCCTGTTCAGATCCCTGTAATCGACACACATTCTGACCTTACCGTCCTTCTTAGGTACCGGCACCACATTAGCAACCCACTGAGGGTAAGAAGTCACTGCAAGGAACCCAGCATCAAACTGTTTCATGACCTCGGCTTTAATCTTCTCGGACATCTCTGGGCGCATCCGACGGATCTTTTGCTTAACTGGAGGACAATCTTCCTTAGTTGGCAAGTGATGGACCACAATATCGGTATCCAACCCTGGCATGTCTTCGTAGGACCAGGCAAAGATCTCCATATAATCATGTAGCATCTGAGTCAACCGTTGCTTCACGCTAAGCTTTAGGTTGGCACCAATCTTTACCTCTTTTCTGTCTGCCTCAGTACCCAAGTTTATGATTTCCACTGGCTCTTCATGGGGTTGAATTGCCCTCTCTTCCTGAAGCAACAGTCTTGCAAGTTCGCCAGGCACTTCGCAATCATCTTCACCTTCGTCTTCGGCTAAGTTGATCGGATTTTCGAAGTCATAATTGGCAGTAGCAGAGTTGTTATCAGTGAGATCCAGAGTGGATTGAAACCTGTATGAGTGAGTGTGTGTGTGTAAATACAGCTGTTTTGAAATATATGTAAAGGAAAAGAAAGACAGAAAAGGAGCACAATATTTGTAATGCGAAAATACGTCCAAGATTTTCATTCATGATGTATAAAATGACAGTTTGTATGCCCTCACAAATAGAACCACGGTGCCTCGGGTAAGACACCGGGCCATAGAGTTTATCATTGTTTTATTACAAAATAACGAAACAAAGAAATTTATTACTGCGTCACAAAGGTAACAGGAGTATGATCCTTAGCAATCCAGTTGTTCAATCCGCCTTCGGTCGTCGGATAGATCCAGCTATTAAATTCCGCTTCATCCACTTTGTTGTCTTCCTCAACAGCATTTACTCCTGAACTTTTAATAAATACCGGAGGTCTTCCGATCTTTGCCTTCCTCATAGCTCTCTGACCTTCTGAGGTAAAACCCAGCCCAAGTTTATCAGTCTTCTGAGTAAAGTCTGGAAGTCTGCCCCAGTCGGCACATTCACCCTTCTGAACCACAGCCCGGGCATCCTTCAGGGAAGCTATCTTCAAAGGACCGCCTTCTTCTGTTGCTGTTTCTGCTGCAATTGGAAACACCTCCTCGAAATGCTGAAAGGGGGTTTCAATAAACTCCCCATCCATCTCAATGTACCTGAAGGAGTTCAGGTGGCTCACCATATATTCTTCCTCTCCTTGCATAGTGACAATCTTCCCTCTGACGGGGTATTTCAACTTCTGATGCAAGGTAGAAGTCACTGCCCCAGCCTTATGTATCCACGGTCGACCCAATAGACAAGAGTAAGATGGACGGATATCCATCACATAAAAAGTGGAGTCGAACACCTGAGAGCCCACACGAATCGGAATGTCAACCTCTCCATGGACCATCCTTTTTGAACCATCAAAGGACCTGACGATGATATTGCTGGGTTTTAATTCCAGTCCTTCGCAATCTAGACGGTCCAAAGCCTTCTTGGGTAGCACATTCAAAGATGAACCTGTGTCCACCAACACATGTGCCAAGGTGGTGCCCCTGCATTCAATAGAGACATGCAGAGCATCATTATGGTCTCTCCCCTTTGTGGTCAAGTCAGCATCTGAGAAACCCAAGCCATTATCTGCCGTTAGACTTGCCACGCAATCAGTGAACTGGACTGCAGAGGTTTCATGTGGCACATGGGCCGTCTTGAGGAACGAGATTAGGGCCTTTGCATGGGCCTCGGAGCACAGCAATAAAGAGAGCATGGAGATCTTGGAGGGCGTATGCCCCAGCTGTTCCACAACATTAAAATCGCTCTTCTTTATGATCTTCAGAATCTCCTCCATCTCTTGTGGGGAGGCCTCAGCAGCTATGGGTACGGGTGCCTCCATCTGGGCAGGCTCAACTTCAATTCCCTTGCCCCGGGCATTGGATGACTCGGCAGCAGGAGACACAATCGGATCAGCAGCAGGAACAACAACTTGATCAGCAACAGGAATAGGTGTACTTGTAGGAATTATCAGGAGCGGTCTTCGGGCAGCAGGCGGTGCAATGTCAGGCGAGAAGAGCCTGCCACTGCGGGTAACTTTGGCTGGGCCAGTGATGTCACAAATGCTGGCGCCAGCGTTGAACTCTTGTTTAATCCCATTCACATATACGTCTGCCCCATAGTGCCAAGGGACAGCTTTATCAGATACATAAGGCAAGGGCCCTAGAACAGTGATAATAACAGGTGCAACGGTCATAATTTGAACGGGCTTCTTCTGGAGAGCCGGGATCGGATTATTGAAGATAGTCACCACAGAAACTTCTTCCACTGGAATCAACCGAACGGCAGACTTCTTAAATAGAATCTCCTTGCTATCCATTAAGCTTTGGATGCCTAACTTTAGCAAGGGACAACCAGATGGGGACACAGTACAGAATAGGCAACCCTCACTACAACCCGGAAATAAACCGGCCTGCAGTAGGTTCTTCTTGACAATCTTTAGAGGAGTGGCTAGATCATCCATAGAAACAGCATAAACGTCTTCATCAACAGCATTTACCCCATGCTGAGGCATAGGGGCAGTAACTACATTCGGCTTTGCAGGCGCTTCGAATTGTATCTCCTTTGCGTCGATAAGGTCTTGCACCTTATTCTTTAACGCCCAACAGTCATCGGTAGAGTGCCCCGGGCTATCTGAATGGTAAGCACAACGAGCATTCGGGTTGTACTTGGGAGATGTTGTATTGGGGAACTTCGGGGCTTCCCTGACAGTCACTAAGTTAGTGGATAGCAACTGTGGCAGGATCTGTGATAGGGTCATGCTTAACCGGGTAAACTCTCGCCGGGGTCTTTCAGCCCTTTGAGGATTGTTTGGCCGAGGAGCGGCAGCAGGCTTAGCAATCATCACCGCACTGACAGATTGGCGGTGCTCAGGTCTCTCTGATTTCCTAGAACCATACACGGCACTAGACTCCTTCTTGAATGGTTTCTTTTCCGAACTAGATGATGCACCCTTTGCAATCTTCCCAGACTTCAGCCCAGCTTCAATTCTCTCTCCAGTCAGAATCAAATCAGTGAACCCAGCAGAAGAATTCCCAATGAGATGGTTGAAAAATGGCCCAGATAGGGTCCCCAAGAACATGTCTACCAGCTCCCGGTCAGTCAATGGTGGCTGCACCCTGCCAGCCAGGTCTCTCCATTTCTGAGCATACTCCTTAAAACCTTCGCTTGCACCTAACGACATACCCTGGAGTTGGGTACGTGTGGGGGCAAGGTCGGCATTATATTGATACTGCTTGTAGAAAGCAGTAGCCAACTCCTCCCAGTTACGAACCTTGGTCCCATCCAGCTGATAGAACCATTCGAGATGAGTCCCTGTAAGACTCTCCTGGAAGAAGTGGATCCATAAATTCTTATCCGCAGAGTACGGCTGAATTTTTCGAACATAGGACCTCAGATGCAGCTTGGGACAAGACGCCCCGTCATACTTAGAGAAGGATGGTGCTTTGAACTTGTGCGGGATAATCACACCAGTTGACAGACCCAGATCTCCGAAATCCAGCCCAGGTACCTGCTGAACCTCCATAGCCTTCAACCTATCCTCCAGTTGCTTGTATCTGTCATCTGCAGGAGGGTACTGCTCTTCATCAAAATCTGTCTCGTTGTCGGAGACTACCGGACTAGGGACCTTTACTTCTGCCTGAGAAGGACTCTTGCCAACAGAAGAACCAGCCTCTTCATGTTGCAGAGTATTGCCAAACCTTCGGCCCGAGTTGAACAGAACAATTCTTCTCTTCTTCTTCTTCTCCTTCTTCAGGAGCATAGCCTTCAGTTCTTCTTGGCCTTGAGCCAGACCCTTGATTAGTTCCTGAAACTGCGCATTATGCGCCTGAAGAGCCTTGATTGATGTCTCAGTTGATGCAGATTCGGGATTCATGATGCTGAAATAAACAGCGAAGAACTGTAAGCAACCTGAAAAGAGGAAAAACCTGCTATGCACATGATGTATGAAATGCGTATGCAATGCATTCAAGGGTTCGAAAGTTCAAATTTGTTGTAGACAAAAAGGAACACACGTTATCATTAAAGAAATCATTGTTTAATACATTAAAGCCTCATGGGCAAAAGTACAAAAGTCAAATCAATCCCAAAATACACTGCGCATCCTCTTTGGAGCTATGTAAGTGTTGAGATTCCGCTCCTCATGCAACAGGCGGGTGAGCTCCAAGACTTTCTTTTCACTGGCATGTAGACTGGTCTCAAGAGAAATCCTTTCCTCCTTAAGCTGGATCCAGCTCTTCTGCATCTCTTCCCAGGATGTGGGCATATCAGGGTGCTGAATAGTGTAGGACACTTCCCCTTCCAAGACAGGCTCTTTGATTACCGGGAGCATATGAGGATAAGGCATTACTAACTTCTGGGAGCGGGCTCGTACCCACTTGAGATAAGGTTCCAACGGGATGGAATTCCTATGCCCCAGCGTTTTGCTGTCTATCCTACTGAGCATCCTCCAGGCTCTGATAAATCTCTGGCGAAGTCCTTGAGTATCATTGTCGAAGTCAAAAACTATGTCAGGAATTAACATGTCATGAGGACCATCCCTCCGAGCATAACCAAACTGCCTCCAAGCTAGGCATGGGATATAAGTAATACCTCCTCTGATTCCAAGTAAAGGAACATTAGGGTACTCCCCGCAGCGATCAATGATAGTGACATCTTCTCTGGACCTAGGGCACCAATGTATATCTGCATGTGTAAGAGTCATCAACCGTTGTGACCATCTCAAACCCCGCTCATTCTTCAAGACTGATTGTGGAAGGTGCGAAATAAACCACCTTCCTAGGAGAGGAGTGCAACACATAAGGACACCTCTTTTTCTCATGGTTCGAGTGTAACATGAGTGAAGGATGTCCCCCAGCAACGTAGGTACAGGATTCCTGGACATAAAGATCTGAACAGCACTGATATCAATAAGCTGATCTGGGTTAGGGAACAACACCAAACCATAGACAAGGAGGGCCACAATCTCTTCAAAAGCTTGCAAGTCAAGGGAGTTCCAACATTCAAAGGCCTTTTCAAATAGAAACCTGGCTAAGAACCCTTTGATACCACTTCTAACTTCCCAATGTCCCTTGAGGTCAGATGACTGTAGGTGCAAGGCTTTAGCAATCTCTTCAAGCTTAGGTTCCTTTTCTGTACCGTTGAAGGGTAGCTGATCAAGGATAGGGATCTTCAGGAGCCGGGAGAACTCCTCCAATGTAGGTACCAACTGATAGTCCAAGAAGGTAAAACAGTGATGCAGAGGGTCAAAGAATTGGAACAGGACCTTTATCATATCTTCCTCAATGTTGGTGTTGACCAAGCTGATGAGGCTTCCATGCCTTTCACTGAAGGACGAGTTCTCGGGAATCCTGGATATAAGCTCCTTAAGCTGAGGAGGGATCTTTACAAGACTGATTTGAATTGTCTTTCTACGAGCAGTTTCCATGTCCTACAAAACAAGAACAAAGATGAAAATTCGAACCCCTGAAATGGTTAGTCAATGCATATGATGCTGGATGATGTCATGATGCTATGATTAAACACACCACAAATATATACAAAGACAAACATGTAAGGCACACAAGGCACACCAGACAAGCCCTTAAGGTTTAAGGCCAGCATGGGGTCTGGGTAGTACCCTCTTGAAGTTGGTGGGTTCAACCTGTCCTAATCAAAGTAACCGGGTTCTAAGGTTCCCAATATCACGGGATTGCTTTCATTGTTCATCGTTTCGATTTAGCCACTGAACTGGCGACCGAAATATTCCAGGAAAGCAACCCTCAATTGAGCGTAGTATCGAGTATCAACCAACCTCGGACTGCACCAAAGTCAGTTATCTCACTACCCTAAAGAGGCCAAGATAGTTCAATTAAGGTTCCTAAGGTCTGTTGATGCTTCACGACACCACGCGGAGGCCCCGTACTCTCCTTGACTGAACTCAAGGGTTACCGGTACACACCAAAGTGCCACATCAACGTAGCAGACTGTTTCAACCATGTCGGTATACCCCGTACAGTTCCCTCACAGTCTTGTTGCTACTTTCTAAGAAAGGTATACCCCAGATCCGGGTTAGGATCTATAGAACTCCCAAGCAACCCACAATAATAAAGCAAGCAAAGAAGACAATTGAAAACACAGTGATCTTAATCCTAAGGTACACCCCACTTTAAGTATTGGTCCCCAGCAGAGTCGCCAGTTCTGTGATCGGTGGATCTGGAACTGACTGTTTAAAGCTGGTTCGCGAAATGTCGCGGAAGCAAGAGTCGCCACCGTCTTTTATTTTCTCCAAATGGAAAGGACAAAAGCACAGAAAAATTCCTTATAGAGATTGCTCTCGGTTCGGGAGGTAGGTTATAGAAAGGGAAGGTGTTAGCACCCTTTCTATCCATGGTTATCCATGGGCTCTTAGATACTTGCTCATTGTGTTTTCAAAAATGGTTTGTTTGCTTTTCAACTGTGGGTTTTAAAAAGTTTCTTTGAAAGTTTCAGATCGACTCTTGTGTCAGAGTGTTTGAAAGATTGCTTTCGAAAGCTTTTGAAAAGTGTCGGTGTGAAAAGATTTTTGTTTGTTTTTGAAGAGAGCAAGTATCTACGAGAACTTACCTACCCTAAGGAATTCGTCTGTGTAAATGTCCTTTAAAGTAGTGCCATCCCACCATTGAGAGGTAGGTAGCACCACCGTTGGAGGTGTTCGGGTCAATTCGAGATTCGGGACATGGTGATCACCGGAGCAATAGGAAGACACCTTAGAAGCTACCCTCATGCCAGGTTCCCGGATCATGAGGACTTACTAAGACATCCTCTACTCGACGATCACCTTTCGAGGCAAGGCAACAGTGAGGCGTACCCTAGGGGTGGTGTGTGCGAATTGTGTGTTGTTTTCATTTGTATTTGTCTTGTCATGTTAAAGTGATCTACGCTTGATTTTATTATGGCCATTCATTCTTGCATGGTTTGTTAACAGTTAAAAGTATTTGCGGGAAAGTAATTCTAAACTATTACAAATGGCGCGGGTCCACATCGCCAAAATTAAACCGGACCCGATTTGACGGAAAGTAAATAAAGCAAAAGAAAAAAGTACGAAAAGTAACTTTACAAGGCTTTGGGAGAGATACATAATTATTTAAACGACATAAAATAAATACGCGAAATTAAACAATTAAACAATATGGGCGTTAGACCCTTTTGCCAGAATTAAATTAACAAAGGAATTAAAATTAAAATTAAAAAGGAAAATGTTTTTGGTATTTTTATGTTTTTTAAGATTTAATAGAAAAAGAATTAATTAAAACTAAGTACTAAACCTAATTCTAATTATCTTTAAGTTTTATTATGAAAAATATTAAATTTTAACCTAATTTAAATCTAAACTAATTTACATGCCAATTTATAAAAAATAAAATAAATGTATTATTATGGTGAAAAAAAGGAAAAAAGATTAAAAGGAAAAACTATCAATTACCTAATTCTATGTTTTTTAGATTTATTAAAAAGAATTAAAATTGCAAAAAAAACCTAATTATACTAAATTCAATTATATACAATTTATTTATAAAAATAATTAAAATAAAAATATTTATTACATTTTTTATCTTTTCTGTTTTTTTTATGACATTTTTTATATTTTTTTTGTAAAAATAATTAATTAAATTAAACTACAAAGCAAATAAATAATTGAAAATAAAATAAAACATAAAGAGAATTGAAAAAGAAATTGCAAACCAGGGGGGGGGGGGGGGTTCAGGCCCTAAAGTGGAGGTTAAGTTTGTGAAACTCTGGCCCATTTAGTATGGCCTTCTTTGACTTTTTTGCTAGCATGCTGGTGCGTTGACTGGAGTGTAGCGTGTTCATCCATCCTGTGCCTTTGATCTGAATATGCTAGACGCGTGGACGCTTGGTTGAGGGAGGCATATGGTACGTCTATGTTACTGAAGCTGCATAGGAATAGTTATGGAAAAATGATAGTGAAATTACACAGACCTGGGACTCGAACCCAGGTCTTGGATGTTGAAGCTATCAATGCTTGCCAGCTGAGCCACTGCAACGCCTTTGTTATATAATAAATGAACAAATAATATAAAAGAAAAACAAGATTAGTGCTGGAAAACGCGCGAATTTTTAAACCAACGAATCATGTTTTGCCACGAGGTCTTCTTCCTCGTTTTCCCTGAAACTAAAACATTGAGCAACGGTTTTAAACGCGTTGCCTTAGGCCGGTTTCCAAGAAATAGCGATTAGGTCCTCATTGAACATAAATTAGGCGCGAGGATTGTTTATTGATCGTCCAATCGCGCTGGTTTTGTTTATGGTACTGATGAGTCTTAATTTTACAGCATTATGAAATGCCCAAATCAAAGCTTGTAAAACCCTAAAACATAACAATGGCAAATCTGTATATGGCGCATGAAAACTCAATCAAATAATGTGGTTAGCTTTAGAATTAATCAAGGAATACGAATCAATAAAGAAAATGCAAGAAAAATGCATGAGATTCATGATTCGACCATGGAATTTTTCGTGTAAAGCTGGGCTCAGATATACCAATTCCTGATGCTTTGATGGATGATATGGATTGGAACACGTTCAGAAGTCTTCAAGGAAGCTATTGGAGCAAGAATGGAGGCTTGAATTGACCTGTAACAACGATTTCAGTTTTGAGTTCTTTTGATAATTTTCCAAGTTTGCAATGGTGTTCTCTGCGCAGCATTCCGTGTCCATGCATTAGGTTTAGGTTTCTGATTATGTAGTGAAGGCATTAGGTCAACAAAATTGGCCAAAATCTCTTTCATTCATTGATTGAATATTTGATTTTCTTAAAGATCTTTTCATATCTTTTCCATGTGTATTTTGCTCTCAATCATGCCAATCAGTCCAATTCTTTCCACATTTAACTAAGCACGAAATATTGAGTCCAAAACATGCATGAAAAGATTGGTTAGGTCATGTTAGATATTTTTCACATATTTAAATGATTTAAATGAATTAATATGAATAATAATTCAAATAAATAAATAAAAAATGAGAAAATACTTCCCTTTGGGCCAAGTGGTCGTGCATATGCTTGGAATGATGAATCATGGAAGAAAAATGGGCCCATTAGCAAATTTAGGTCATTTGAAGTAATGTTGACTTTTCAAAATATCCGAAAATTTCCCAACTTCCACAAGGCATAACTTGCTCAATGTTTAATATTTTCTCATGTTCTTGGACATTTTGGAAAGGTCTTTGAGCCCTTTAACCAATTCCTTTGGTCCCATGTCATTTTGATTTACCAATCTCAAGTTATGGTCTTTGACTTAAAGTCCCTTTTTGTTGACTTTTGAAAATGACCTATAATGTTGAAATTGATAACTTTTTTTGAGAGCATTTCTTGGACTTGAAGTATGAAGATGAGTTGTAGGAAATGTCTTTCTCTGCAAAATGAGCTTTGGATGGAATTTTTCTGATAATCCATGTGAAAGTTATGCCCTGGTCAATTTCAGTTGACTTTTTCAACTGTCCAAATAAGGAAACTTTTGCATCTTGATGATTTCTGAGCCAAGTTTTGAGAATCATGATCAAGCATTGATCAAATGATGTTTGTGGCTTCAAAATGATATGTTGATCAAAAATTTGAACTTTTGACTGTCAAATGACCATTTTGCCCCTACAGTTGACTGTAGTGCAATTAGGGTTTTTGACTGTGCAATTTTGAGCTGAATGCCTTGAAACTTGATATGAGGATGCTTGGCCATATTTGTAAGCATGTGAGACTTGATTGGGCCTTTGAAAACTTCCTTTCTTGATCAGAACACAAAACCCTAATCTTGACTGTATAGGAGACCTTTGCACTGTGCAACCCTTGGGGAGTTTTGTGACTTGGCTTGGCAATTTCTTGAGGAATATGGGAGGGAAAATTTTGGGGTACAACAATATACTATAAATACAACTTTATAAAATAATATTCATACAATCATATGGTTCAAATAGATCAATATAAATTTATACCCAAAGGCCTAATTTAAAGAAATTTTATTACTGATAATAAAATTATTTATAGGATCAATTTTGTAAAAAATATACATGAATTTAGGATAGAAATTGATCTTTAATGGTAAAAAGCCTTCAATTCCTTCTCTTAAATTCCTTGCAGCCATTAAATTGCTCTCTAAACTCAATAACCCTTGAAATTTCTGAAAACTGATATTTATTGAAAAGTCAAGCGTGTCAAAAATTACACGGCGATTTTATTGGATCGTGCTGCAGTTTGTAATTTTATGTCCAAATCGCACGGTGAGTACTAAAAGTCGAGTGACGATTTCTCCAAGGGGCTTTGCTTCTTTTTCAACTTATAAACTTTCTTCTTTTTCTCTTCTTTTTACAACTTTTGTCTTCAACTCACATATTTACAAATTTCACTTCAGATTCATCTATTTCTTTACTTACCATGTAATTAAAATCGAATTGGCCGATTCAATCTGTTGAACCGAGAACTTGACCCGTGTATGGTCCAATCACTATTAAAAATTGCTATCCATCAAAACTGGCTTATGAGCTCCAAAACCGGATGGAAATCATATAGAATCTACAGTTTGATTGATTTTACAGGTTGAACCGTATTTTCCATTTCATACAAGAAAAGAAAACGACATCTTTTGAAGAGAAAAAAAAGAAAATATTTAATTCATCCTATTTTTCTCTTTATACATTAGCAAATAAATCAAAATTAAAACAATTTTAAGTTTCCTTCACATCTTCTATGTTCTTATTAGAAGATTATCAATTTGATTTCAATCTGACAAAGATACATTGTTGTTAATGAAGTTGCATTTCCTCTACCTCTTAAGGATTTATGTTTTGATTGCTTGTTTTTTTATCTTTTGGTTTTATTTGTATCATTATTGATTCTCTTCTCAAGATTGCGAACCTTAGGCTTTAGTTTTAAACTTGTTTTTATGCATGCATAAATCAAATTGTTTGATTATGGTATAAGAAATATGCTTCTAGTCAATTTGTTGAGTCCCTGAATCAAGAAGCGCATTTTAGAATAATTCAAGTCATGACAATGTTAGAATCTAAAAAACACTTTACATTTTGCAAAAACCGAGGTTCTGGAAGTGTGATTCAAATCACACACTTCCATGACTCTAATCAGTGTTACCAAATATCCAAGAATTGACCAAATGATAGTGTGATTCAAATGACAACATCCATGACTCGAGGCTTGATTTGAATCACAAATTACCTGATTTGAATCAGAAACAACTTGCATATTTTAGGATTTTGTTTTGTAAGTTTGATTTGAATCACATATTTCCATGTCTCAAATCACAAAAAGCATGACTCAAATCACATAGTTAGTTTTTCTCTCTCTTCTGTTTCTTGCTTTTTGATTCAAATCACTAGATCGTTTGCCCTAACTCAGACTCTTTGCTTATGAATCGAATTAAACATCATTTTCTCTCATTTTTAGGCTAGATCTCCAACATATATAAAAATTATTTATCTCAAAACTCATTCACAATGCTGAAAAACATACACATCCACTATTGTTTAAAATTCACAATACACTAGTTCTCCAAATTTTTAAAAGAGCATTGAATGTTGTTTTGAATTTTTGCAAACAAAATCTTTCATTTTCTACTTCTTTCTTCATCCATTTTCATTTAGATCTAAATGTCAACTTCAAAGTATAAGATCTATGTATCGTACCCTAATTATGTCCAAACATTCTCATTTCATATGTTTATTAATCACATTTGCTTCTTGGTCCATTTAGAATAGCTAATCATATTTTGCATTGGTTTAAAATTTATTTCCTCATATTTTAATTTTAGGACCATTCCATTTTTCAATTTAAAATACCATTTAGCATTTATCATATGTTGTTCACCAAATTTTAAAACGAAAAAAATGTCTTTATGGTATCCATCACCACGTTTATTTTCTTGAAATTGTATTGATATGTCACAAAGAATTCTTCACTTTTATAGCATCCAATTATTCATAAATTATTATCATCACTAGAGATGTTCATGGTACATTTTGTTGGAATAATATAGCAAGTGTGAGTAAGTAGGAAAATAGTCATACATTGGATAGAAATGTGGAGGCTTAAGCATATATAAGTTGGAGAATCCACACACCTATTGTTAAATTGTAATCCAGTGTGTCGAAACTATGTATCGAAAATATTTGATTTGTTTTAGATTTAAATAGACTTGATTTAAGTCTAGAATAAATTAGATTTGGTTTAGTAACAAAAAGAAATTTTAGGCTTTGGCCTTAGGGTGTAAGCTCAGTTATAAATAGAGGGAGTAACCCCTATTTTTGTAAGCAAGTCAAGCAAGTCATTCACAGTATTTTGCAGTTGCAAAGTGAATAAGAAAGTTTTCACAGTTTGTGAGCAGAGAGAAACTCTGCAAAAATTATTTGTCTTGTCTTCTTTTCTTTGTTTTTCTCATAATTAAATTGTCATTATGGTATAAATTCATCATAGACTTTGGTGGATTTCCAACATCTGGTATCAAGAGCTTTGTTTCGATTCAAGGGAAGTGTCAATCAAGAACGATTGAAGAATTCACGATGACAAGTTATGGGAATGCAAATTATCCAGCAACCCTACAAATTCTGAAAGTTGACAACTATGAGAATTGGTGCATGTTGTACCCCAAAATTTGCCCTCCCATATTTCTCAAAACATTGCAAGAAAAATCTCCAAGTTACTCAAGGTTGCTCAAAGGTTGGTCAGACAAGCTCTCTCCTAAGGCAGTCTACCCCAAATTAGGGTTTTGTTTTGCACCAAGATCCTTGAGTACAAATGACCTCAAGTGATACCCAATGTCCTAATATATTCTCAAGATCATCCATGTCAAGTTTCAAGCCTTGCAGAGGAATTTTTCTCATTCAATTGCTCTAAAGGTCCAAAAATCGACTGTGCTAGGGCAAAAGTCAACTGTGACCCAAATACAGTCAAACTTCAATATGTTTTTGTCAACATTATCATTTTGAAGTATATTTCATCATTTGATCAAGGGTTGATCATGATTCATAAAGGATTGCTCAAAATTCATCAAGACTCAAAAGTTGCTAAATTAGGGTTTTGTAGGAAAAGTTAACTCAACTTTGACCAAGCCTAACTTTCTAATACTTTATGATAAATGGACCATCCAAATCTCATTTTGAAGAGGATGCAATTCCCAACAATCCATCTTCATACCCCAAGATCACAAAATGCACTCACAAGAAGTTATGAATTTTGACATTATAGGTCATTTTTGAAAGTCAACAAAAACACCTTTTTTGTCAAAGCTTCTAACTTGAGCATGGAATATCAAAATGATATGAGACCAAAAGGTTTGATTTTATAACATCTCAAGCTTTCTAAAAAGTCCAAGAACACTCCTAAAAGTACAAAATTGAAGAAGTTATGCATTGTTGAAGTTGGACATTTTTGCAAATTTGCCAAAAGTTAACTATCCCCAAAACTTCAATTTTTACCAAATGGGCCCATTCTTTTTCACTTGTTTTGAGTTTGCATTGTTGCCCACGTGCTATAGATTTGGCCATGTGTCCATGTCACATTTTTATTATTTAATTTGATTTTTATTTGAATTAATTCATTTTAAATCAAATAAAATCACATAAAATCTAAGGCATTGATAACTAATGATTTTCTGGTTGTTTTAGGCTTTGATCACATGTAGCATTGCAATCAAATTCGTGTCAAGGTCATTATGCACAAGAAGATATGATTTGGATCAAATTTGGCAAGATTGTAAAGGGAAATCAAATCAAATATCAAAGCCTTAATGGAGAGAGATTTGGACAGCAAATTGAGACCTAATGTATTGCACAATACATAAGCAAGCAAAAGGAACGAGAATAAGGGTTAGAGATCACTTGTGGAGGCAGAACAAAAGTTGCAAAAATCACAAAAAAGCTTGAGATCGAAATCAAGGTTGGAGACATTTTCAGGGCTTGAGACTTGTCCCAATCGATTGCTGGCCATCTCCAAAAGCTAAACCAATCAGAATCACACATTTTCCAGCTTCCTAGAGTGCTGTAAGTGGTCCCCGAATCCGCCCCATTTTTGAAATCGATTTGTGTTATTCTTGCATCTACAACGAAAACTAATTGCATATTTTGATTCATCGTGTCATTTGCAGTCTTTTGGTATAATTTCATTTCATTTATCTAACCTGTATTGCAATTCACCATAGCTAGGGTTTCAAGGTTTAGTTTAGGGATTTTCATTTAAGGTAAAATCAGCCTTAGTGATGGCTATAGGTGTGATCGGAAGAAGAAGGCGAGTTTAACCATGGCGTCAGAAGGCATTTATATGGCCTATAGAGGATTTTGGAGTGAGACAGGCTTGTAGCTACGGACTTCTGTCCGTTGGTATAGGTGGTTGTTCTTTTAGCCACGGTTGGGAGGTCAGGGATGATGCGTGGCATCCATCCATTGGGCAATTCAAATATTGCGCGCTTTTTTTCTATTTTCTGGAAATTGTTTTTGTTTTTATATATATTATTATACTTGTATTATTATAACAAATAAAGCAACATGCCCCAGTGGTGGCCACATAGGCGCTTAAGGACCCAAAGGGTGGAGGTCAGGGGTTCGATACCTACCTCCAGCAATTTGCATTTTTCCAATTTCTTTCAGGAGATCAGGTGTGTGCACAAGCCAGATCTCCATCATACTCCCTCACCATCCAAGCGTCAGATGGTCAAGGGGCCAGATCTGGTGGTCAAATATTGAAGGTCCACCAAAATGCTAGTCAACGCATGTGTACTGGATTCCAAAAGTCCAACGGATCAGCTTCAAATGGGCCAAGAAAATTGCTTCCAACACCCTCAAATGAGGCCCAATCCCTCTACTTTTTTCTATTTTTTGTTTATTTAATTTAATTGCTTTATTTTAATTAAATAGTTTACTAACCAGTCACATATTTTCTCTTTATCTAAAAATCACAAAAAAGACTTTTTAATTCAGAATTTTATTTTTATTAATAAACACTAATTAATTAATTAGGTTTTAATTTTAGGAAACTTTAATTTATTTTTCAAATAGATAAAATTAATTAGAATTAATTAGGTTTTAACTACTAACTTAATTATTTTAATTTCTTTCTTAAATTAATCAAAACTCCAAAAATATGTCATTTATTATTTTTTATCAATTAATTTAATAATTAATTTAGCTTTTAATTTAGGATTTAATTTCTTTTCTTAAAATAAAAACAAAAAAAAAGCATTTTCTTTTAAGGGTCAAAACCCTAATTCGCATCCGATTTAATTTCGCGTCGCGCTTTATTTTTCTTTATTCATATTGATGTATCTGCTTCCGGTATGTAATAGATGATTAGGACCTTTTATTTATTTACCGCTTTATTTTATTTTATTTTTAAAGGGTTGCTTTTGGCGATATAAATACCCGACACCTTGTAATTTAATTTCCGCAATTTAAATTTCGCAAACTATACAACTGCTAGATGTTTGATAATAGGGCTTGCATGACAAGAATGAATTCTTAATCTTAAAATTAAATTAGATCACCCTTAACATGTGCAAAGATAAAAATAACTGAAAACGATACTGTGGTACGGTGGGAGAACTGACTATGGTTTTGCGTTTGTTTTCGCAAATGTTTCGGTTGAGCAAGAGTCGCCACCGACTTTTTATTTTATCCTAAGGAAAGAATTAAAAAGCACAACAAAAACCTTTGAGATTTTTCTTGGGTTCGGGGAGTAGATTATAGAAAGGGAAGGTATTAGCACCCTTTCTATCCATGGTTATCCATGGGCTCTTAGTTACTTGCTTAGATCACTTGCCTTTTGTTTTCAATTGTTTGAAATGGTGCTTATGTGTGTGAGTTTGAAAATGTTTTGAAAAGAAACCAATGTGGTGGCAACCTTTGTAATGATCCATGTGGGGATGTATACAAAGATGTATGTCTTTTGAAAAAGGTTTTCATTTGTTTTTGAGAGTTGTTTTGAAAGTGTTTGTGAGGTGTGTTTTTAGAAAAATAGGCAAGTGTTTTGTTTTTGCAAGTTTTGATTCAAGTAACTAAGAGGTTATCTACTCCTAAATTTCTCAAAGTTTATTGCTATGTTTTAACCCTTTTAATAAGTTTGTTCCACCATTGTATTTGGTGGACAATCTCATGTTAGGATGTGAAAGGGACGGGCGCGGGTCATCGTTTAGGCCATAATTGCAACGGTGTCAAGTATCTTTGGGCAATTTTCTTTAAGGGACTTGATCATTTGTTTAGGCAATATTTGGAAAGCGTCATCGAGGGACTATGATCATTTAATTTGTTTGTTTTGCCCAAAGAGACCTAACATGCAATATGGCCCATTTATTTGAAGGCAACAAAGTGGAATACCCTAGGGGTGCAAGTGTGAGATGTGTTGTCCATTTTCATGCTTTGATTATCTTGAGATTAGGTCAAACTATTTTGTTCTTTTTATTTGCATACAAACCCTAATTCTAGCATGGTGTATTTAGAAAGCGATAAAGTGCGAAAATTAAAATTTCTACACTATTACAACACCATATGGGAAGGGGGGTACAAATGTTCAAATGGGGGGATATTTAGACAAAGAAATTAAACCTAGCTATTACATCATTTTTGGCATATTTACAAGTAATTGATTGTATAAATTAAATGGAAAATAAAATAAAGATGCAAAAATGCAAAAAGGGTTTTTATATGTATGAAAAAAAAGTATTATTTATATTAAATAAATAAAAGATAAAAAAATTATTTTTGGAGTATTTCATATTTAGGGCAAAACCCTAATTTATTAAATAAAATGCAATATTTATTCAATATATACAATATTTACTACTTATATACAAAAAATAAAAATAAAAATGAAGTATATTTGTAAAAAATGTATTTTTAGTGTTAAATATTGATAAAATAAAAATATGTATATTTTGGTATTTTATTCTAAGTGTAAAACCCTAATTTCATTAAATAAAATATATTAACTATTTAATATGTATAATATTTAATAATTACATAAAAATAAAATAAAATGGAGTATATTCATAAAAAAGTATTTTCCACATTAAATATTAATAAAATAAAAATGTATATATTTTTTTTGTATTTTAGCCTATATATATATATATATATATATATATATATATATATATATATATATATATATATATATATATATATATATATATATATATATATATATATATATATATATATATATATATATATATATATATATATATATATATATATATATATATATATATATATATATATATATATATATATATATATATATATATATATATATATATATGTATTAATTTCTAAATATAAGTTATATATATAATAATATTTTACTATTTATAAAAAAAAGTATATTTTGCATAAAATATTTTCAAAAGGAAAAATGAAATAAAATCAGAAGTGAGATATATTTACATTATTTTTTCTAGTTCTTTTCTAAATAATAATAGATATATATATTTATGTATAAATGCCCATATAAACAAATAAATACTTAAAAAATGCAAAAATGGTGTAAAAATGATTTTTCAAGTTTTAAACATTATTAGCAAAAATAAATGAGTCAGAAATAAAAAAGAAAGATCAAAAAATCATAAAAATCAAACAAATGGGCTCAGGGGGGTATGAATAAAAAATATGGTGTAAAAAGCAATACAGAAGCTGGCCCAGCCCATGAGGCTTCTTCTTCAACCTCTGCACAAAATTATTCAGAAAACGCGCGCAAGAACTCCCATTCAAATATCCTGATTCCTTGATCTTTTGCACAAACTTCCAACATAAGAAATGTTAAGCATTGAATCACGATTTCAAATATATAAAGAACTCAGCCTAACTCTCAGAAATGAGAGAGAATTTGGAAAATCCCAAATCATGACCTAACTTTTCTGCCATATTCAAACCTTAAATTCTCACAGCTCAAGCAAAAGAAATGAAAAGTAAAAACATGTACAGGTTCAGTGGCATGAGTAGAACATTTCTTATTCACAAACCTAAAGCTAATGATGCATGTACTAAGAGTTAGAAGTTCAAGAAAATACGTGTTCAGTTGAAGTTCTATCTGGCAATGGAGGAGCTTTCAGTGCAAGGTGATGATTGGTATAGCTTCCTTGAGGTGTGGTGATGTTATTCCAATGCTTACTTTGTTTTGAAAGACCTTGAATCGAGCTATGGACCTTCAACTGCAAAGCAAGAAAACAAAAATGGTGGAACTGGTTAGAGGAGTTACAGGTCGTGTTTTAGGTTTTGGTTAGCTTGCATTGATGGTAGGGAATGAGTTTGAACAGGTTTGGGCAAGAGAGCATGAGAGGAATGAGAGATGGCACTCAAACTGCAGGCCCTGCCCTGTTTTTGCAGTTTGAGAGTGATTATGGCAATGGAGAGATACTGGAGGTCTTAGGGTCGTGTGTTAGCTCAGTTGGGATGTCTTGAATGTGTTTCAAAAGTTTGCTTTAGGGTTTGTAAGCTGATCTCCAAGTTGTTGTACAAAATGCAATGTTACTTACACTTTAAGCAACAAATGCCCAAGTTGTGTTCTAGGCAGGTATAGGCCCCCTAATGTGCTGCATAATCTCTCCTTGATCAGAGTGTTTTGCTCATAATCTTGTGCCAATTAGATTTCATCTGTACTTGTGGATTTGTATTATGACATAAAGTGAAACTTTTGCAAAAATGGATATAATGCTTTTTCCAATTTGGGATTAATCCTTTAGGCAATGCTTGAACTCATGAAACAAGGCATTAGCACAATGAACATGCATTAAATTATTGAGTGTTGGATGGTTTAAGGACCTGTAATCAAGGGGCATGCTGGTTTGAGAAGTTTGCACAAATTATGAACATGGAAAATAGCCAATTCAAAAGTGAATTTTTGCCATATTGTGAAATTCGATTCTCTCAAGTTATGAGGTTGTTTGAGAAGTTCTTGGACATTTTAGAAAGCTTGGAATGTGTACTACAATCCATCTTTGAAATGCAAATTGAAATTCCAAGTGGAAGTGTATGGAAAATGGCCTTGAAGTTAGGTAGAAAACCTTGTCAAAATAGGTTAAAATTCCACTAAGTTAAGAACGGTTTAGTACCCTTATTCAAAAACTTGTAACTTGAGATACAAGCCTCAATTGGGAAAACTTTGTGATTCAAAGTTGTATATTATGCAACAAGCTACAACTTTCATGTTTTGACTTTTGTTTGAATCCAAATGAATCTTGGTGAGAAAGTGGGGCAAAGTTGGGAAAAAAATTAGGGTTTTTCATAACTTAGAAAAATTCTAAGTTATGAAAAATTCTCATTTCTAACCCTAATGTGCATTTTTTGATTTCTTGGTGAACAAGTTTCATGATTTGGCATGTTTTGATGAAAATGAATCTTGACCCTTGATTTTGACCAAAAGGTCAAAGTTTGACTTTTCAGTATACAGTCAAAATTGATCAATTGACTGGGAAATTCAACTGTCAATCTTGTGTACTTGGGATCTTTTGAATTTGTTGAGCATGTCAAGATAATTCCATGGGGTCCTTGAGTCCATATGTGAGCTTGGTTTGCCATTGGCTAGGTCAAACAGTCAAAAATTGCCTTTGTGCAGTCAAAACCCTAAAAATGACCATTTTGCCCTTTTGGTGATCTGATCAAATTTCTTGTGGAATTGTGATCTAAACTTGATCAAATGGTCTATATGAGTTCATAATGTTGATGTGGGTCAATTTTCATGAGATTTGACTGTCAATTGGCCACGGTTGACTTTTTCCCAAATACAGTTGATTTCTAGGTCAACTGTCCAATTGGCTGGGCAAAACTTGGAATCAAGACTTGAAACTTTGTATGGATAAACTTGGGAGTCCAACATGAAGCATGAAAGCCATCTTAGGCTTTTTAGGTCAAAACATCTTTGTGCAAACACAAACCCTAATTTGGGTCAACAGTGCAAGGAGAAGTCTTGAGCAGAGGAAACCCTAACTGGATTTTGAGCTCCAAGGTTTTTTGTGATGAGAAAATGTTGAGGAAATGGGAGGGAAAATTTTGGGGTACAACAGTTGCCCCTGTTCAATCTTCTTGAACCTGAAGAGTTAGATTGGCAATTTTGTCTTTCGTGACTCGAGGGTAAAAGGAGATTGGACACTAGAGTGCCCGGAAATTTGCACTCGCATGTTAGAGTATCAACAATGTGATGTCGGGAATGGGCTTATAGATGCCATTTGGATAGGTGGTGGATAGGGAGATGGGCTTATAGATGCCATCTGGAGATGTGACATAACCTTTTCGGGAATGGGCTTACAGATGCCATTTGGAAGTGATGATCGCACAAGAGATTCCTTAGAGAGAAATTTATGTATTTGAGAAAGGCAGATGTTTTCCTGGCTTGTTACAGGTGTTTGATCTTCAATCTCCTTATGCAGATAGGCCCTGGCTAGATACAGGTATCGAATCTACAATCGGTTGCTCACAGATGTGCCCTGGCTGGATACATGAGTCGAATCTGGAAATAGTCGTCAATAGATATGCCCTGGCTGGATACAGGAATCGAACCTTCGAACTCTTCAGATGTGCCCTGGCTAGATACAGGAATCGAGTCTGGAAATGTGGTCAACAGATATGCCCTGGCTGGATACAGGAGTCGAATCTGGAAATGTTGTAGTTGATAGATGTGCCCTGGCTGGATACAAGAATCGAATCTTCGAACTCTTCAGACGTGCCCTGGCTAGATACAGGAATCGAGTCTGGAAACTGATCACTCTCAGATATGCCCTGGCTAGATACAAGTATCGAATCTGGAATTGTGACAGTTGAAGGTAGTTGTCTTTGGGATTGTCTTTTTCCCTGAAAAGGCAAAACATAAGTTGTATGCAATGTCATGATGTGTGATATGCATGATGTTTTAACATGAGATAGTGTTGTATGCACTTTATCATGTACGTGATCAGGATGTATGAAAACGTGAAATGTTTATGAATGTATTTTCGTCTTAGGAAAATAAATCCTTGACGATCAGCCGGGGAATTGCTCTGTGGAAGAGATACTTTGCTGAAGTTTTTGATGAGAGGCCTGCTGAGGACTTCAATGACGGATTCCGCTGGGGATAATGATGATAAACCCCGTTGGGGATACCAAAGATAAACTCCGCTGGGGATTGAAAGAACTTTGTTGAGGGCGATCTTCCGTGGCAATTAGCTGAGGATAACCCAGTTATAAGCCCTTGTGAGGAATAACTCTGAATAAAGCTCGGGAGAGACGTCCGTATTCTGCAGGGAACAAGCTTCCAGAATCTACTGGGGATAAGCTTTAAGACCTGCCGGGGAAAGTTGTGCCTTTTCAGGATTGACGGGGAGTCAACTCCGCTTGGGGAAAGCATTGCTGAATCTTGTCTTATTCTGCGGGGAGGGAGATGATTTAGTCACATTCTTCAGTCGAATCTTCCTTGGTACCTTGGCGGACAAAGCAACCAGACTGCATCAGATAACCTTACATTGCCCCTGTTTCTGATGTCACCTGTAATTGATCTTTTGCAAATATTTATGAATCAGCAATTTAATGTCAAATGCATATATCAAAAATGAACATTGGACGTTCTTCGCAAGACAAAACAGAAAAAAGGAAAAACAATGGCGATTTGTATGGATAAGTGACTTTGTTTTGATTTGAATTTTTCCCGTGAAAAGGCGTTTTTGTACAAGAGGCTGATATCCTAGTAAGAGGACGCCTCCGAATAACACAGAATTTACAATTTTGAAAACAAAACAGCTACGTGAATAATCCCACTGGGTTCCAGCTCTGCTATCGCCTTTATGTCTCCAAGCGTCTCATCACTTTGCTGCTCAGTTGAAGATGAATCTGATTGGTCGATGCCGAAATCTGAGCCAGATAATTGATGCCGAATTCCGGATGCGAAGTGATCCAATGAGACATAGTGTTACGCTTTATCCCTAACTTTTGCCTGGACCGCCCTTTCGGGTTTTCAGTCCACCGGGATACCCATTTTTGCCCAAGCCGCCTTTTCAGGTTTTCGACTTGTCGGGTGTACAGATTTTTTCATTTCATCCCTTATTTTTGCCCGAACCCTTTTGGTTCGCCAGGAAGCCCTTATTTTTGCCTAGGTATGTCAACCTAGCGGGTCTTTTATTCATGCGTAGTATCTTTTCACTATGTCTGCATTGGCGGGGTGAGGAAGGTCGTCACCATCCATGATGGTTAGGATCATGGCTCCTCCTGAGAACACATGTTTAACCACAAATGGCCCTTCGTAAGTAGGGGTCCATTTGCCCCGGGGATCACTTTGAGGAAGGATGATGCGTTTGATTACCAGGTCCCCAACTTGATACTCTTGTGGTCTGACTTTCTTGTTAAATGCCCTGATCATTCGTTTTTGATACGTCTGACCATGACAGATAGCGGTGAGCCTCTTTTCGTCAATCAGGTTTAATTGATCAAGTCGAGTCTGGATCCGGTCATCTTCATTCAAGTCTGCATCCTTCATTATCCGGAGAGAGGGTATCTGGACTTCAATTGGCAGGACTGCCTCCATGCCATAGACCAAGGAGAAAGGAGTTGCCCCGGTTGACGTCCTTGCTGAGGTACGGTACCCATGAAGAGCAAATGGTAACATTTCGTGCCAATCTTTATAGGTCACTGTCATCTTCTGCACAATTTTCTTGATGTTCTTATTAGCTGCCTCTACAGCCCCATTCATCTTCGGCCGGTAGGGAGAAGAATTGTGGTGTTGTATCTTGAATTGTTCGCAGAGTTCAGTGATCATTTTATTATTGAGATTGATACCATTGTCCGTAATGATTCTTTCTGGGACTCCGTACCGACAGATCAGATTATGCCTGATGAAACGTGCCACGACGCTCTTAGTTACTGTGGCGTAGGAAGCTGCCTCTACCCACTTCGTGAAGTAATCGATCGCTACCAAGATGAAGCGATGCCCGTTGGATGCCGTCGGTCGGATCTCACCGATCATATCAATGCCCCACATTGCAAAAGGCCAAGGTGTCGTCAGGACGTTCAGAGGGACTGGAGGAATATGCACTTTGTCAGCATAGATCTGGCATTTGTGACAAGTTCGAGAGTGTTGGTAACAATCGGCTTCCATTGTGTACCAGAAATATCCTGCCCGTAGGATTTTCTTTGCCATGGTATGTCCACTGGAATGTGTTCCGAATGTACCTTCATGCAGTTCTATCATGATTTTCTCTGCTTCAGCCTTATCCACACAACGTAGTAGAGTTGAATCGTGATTTCGTTTGTAGAGGATGCCGTTGCTGAGGAAGAATTTTGCCTCAAACCTCCTCATGAACTTCTTGTCATTGACAGATGCACCTTCAGGGTATTCCTGAGCTTCCAAGTACCTCTTCACCTCATGATACCAGGGTTTTTCAGTTGCCTTCTCGGCCTCGAGGTCGCAGCAGTATGCTGGTTCGTCCAACTTCCAGATAATGATCCGGGGAGCCTCATTGTCCCATTTAACTTTGAACATTGAAGACATCGTAGCTAGTGCGTCCGCTAGCTGATTCTCCTCTCTTGGGAAATGCTCAAAAGTTATCTCTTCAAAGTGGGGAAGCAAGGTAGACACATACTCCTTGTAAGGAATAGTATTTGGGTGTTTCGTATCCCACTCGCCTTTGATCTGATTGATCACGAGAGCGGAATCTCCGAAGACACTCAGAAATTTGATCCTTAAGTCGATTGCAGCTTGTAGACCTATGATACATGCCTCATATTCTGCCATGTTGTTGGTGCAGTTGAAACACAATCGGGCAGTGAGTGGAGTATGAGTTCCTTTGGGAGATATGATTACAGCGCCGGCGCCGTTACCCAAAGCATTGGAGGCTCCGTCAAAATGCATAGACCATCGGGATCCTTCCTCAGGTCCTTCATCCGGTCCAGGTACTTCACAGTCAGTTACCACCATGATGTCTTCGTCCGGAAAATCAAAGTTCAAGGATTGGTAATCGTCCACAGGTTGGTGTGCCAAATGATCTGCCAGTACACTTCCTTTGATTGCTTTCTGAGTTGTATATTGGATATCATATTCTGTTAAGATCATTTACCATCTCGCTATTCTTCCAGACAGAGCGGGCTTTTCAAATATGTACTTGATGGGATCCATCTTTGAAATTAATAGAGTAGTGTGAGTCAGCATATACTGTCTCAGCCAGCGAGCAGCCCATACTAGAGCGCAACAAGTTTTCTCAAGCAGTGAGTAACGAGACTCACAGTTGGTAAACTTTTTGCTCAAGTAATAAATAGCGTGCTCTTTTCGGCCAGACTCGTCATGTTGTCCCAGCATGCACCCCATTGAATTGTCAAGTACTGTCAAATATAGTATCAGAGGTCTTCCTTCCACTGGTGGCATAAGAATGGGTGGTTCTTGGAGATATTCCTTTATCTTTTCAAAGGCAGCCTGACATTCATCGTTCCAGCGTACTACTTGATCTTTCTTCAGTAATTTGAAGATTGGCTCACAAGTAGCAGTCAGATGTGAGATGAATCGGGCAATGTAATTCAGTCGTCCTAAGAAGCCTCTGACTTCTTTCTCTGTCTTTGGAGTTGGCATCTCTTGTATGGCTTTTACCTTGGCAGGGTCCACCTGAATACCTTTATCACTTACAATGAAACCTAGCAATTTTCCGGACCTCACCCCTAAGGTGCATTTGTTGGGATTCAACCTCAGCTTATATAACTTCAGTCGGTCAAATAGCTTCCTCAGATGATCAAGGTGCTCCTCCTCAGTTTGAGACCTTGCAATCATGTCATCAACGTATACCTCAATCTCATGATGGATCATATCATGAAATAAAGCAACCATGGCACGTTGATAGGTTGCCCCAGCATTTTTCAATCCGAATGGCATGACCTTGTAACAGAAGGTGCCCCACTGAGTCACAAAGGTAGTCTTTTCCATATCTTCCGGGGCCATCTTGATCTAATTATACCCTGAAAAACTGTCCATGAAGGAGAACACCTTGTGTTGAGCAGTATTGTCAACAAGAACGTCAATATGAGGTAGAGGAAAATCATCCTTGGGGCTTGCCCTGTTTAAATCCCTGTAGTCAACACACATTCTGACTTTACCGTCCTTCTTCGGCACCGGCACCACATTGGCAACCCACTGAGGGTAAGAAGTTACTGCTAGAAATCCGGCATCGAATTGCTTCATAACCTCAGCCTTGATCTTTTCGGACATCTCTGGGCGCATGCGGCGAACCTTTTTCATTACCGGAGGGCAGTCTTCCTTAGTTGGCAGGTGATGAACCACAATGTCGGCATCTAAACCAGGCATGTCTTCGTATGACCAAGCAAAGATCTCCATGTAATTATGTAGCATCTGGATCAATCGTTGCTTCACGCTGAGCTCTAGATTAGCCCCAATCTTGACCTCTTTCCTATCTGTCTCCGTACCCAGGTTAATTGTTTCCACCGGCTCTTCATGTGGTTGAATAGCCCTCTCTTCCTGGAGTAGCAGTCTTGCGAGTTCACCAGGCCCTTCACAATCATCTTCACCTTCGTCTTCGGCCAAGTTGATCGAATTCTCAAAGTCATAACTGGCGGTAGCAGAGCTGTTACCAGTGAGATCCAGAGTGGATTGAAACCTGTATAAGTGAGTGTGTGTAAATATAGCTGTTTTGCAATATATAACACAGAGAGAAAAAAGAGCACAAGATTTGAAATGCAACAAACGTCCAATGTTTTGATTGATGATATATGGAAATGTCATACAAAAAGCCCTCACAAATGGAGCTACGATGCCCCGGGTAGGACACCGAGCCAATAAAGTTTTAACATATTGTTTGTTACAAATTGGAAATTAAAAGAAATAATTACTGCGTGACAAATGTGATAGGTGTAAAATCTTTTGCCGTCCAGTTGCTTGGTCCGTTGCTGGTAGTTGGATAGATCCAACTGTCAAACTCTGTTTCCTCTACATCCTCCTCGATAGCATTCACCCTTGGGTTGGTGATAAACACTGGAGCCTTTCTGACCTTTTCCTTGTGCACAGCCCTCTGAGCCTCTGCAGTAAAGCCCAACCCAAACTTGTCGTTCTTTTGAGTGAAGTCAGGAAGCTGACCCCAGTTTGCACAATTGCCTTTCTTGATTACAGCCCGGGCATCCTTCAAGGATGCCATCTTCAACGGAAAGTCTTCTTCAACCACTGCTTCAGCTGATGCCAAAATTGGAGGTACTTCCTCAAAATGCTGAAAGGGGGTTTCAATAAACTCCCCGTCCATCTCGATATACCAGAATGAATTCAAGTGACTAACCATGTATTCCTCCTCACCCTGTACAATAACAATCTTCCCTTTGACAGGGTATTTGAGCTTTTGGTGTAGAGTGGAAGTTACTGCCCCAGCTTTATGAATCCAGGGTCGACCCAACAAGCAGAAGTAAGATGGACGAATATCCATTACATAGAATGTTGAGTCAAAAACCTGGGAGCCCACACGAATAGGAATGTCTACCTCACCGTGCACCATCCTCTTAGAACCGTCGAAGGCTCTAACAATGATGTTACTAGGTTTCAGCTCCAAACCCTCACAATCCAGACGATCCAATGCCTTCTTGGGCAAAACATTTAGGGAAGAACCGGTATCCACCAACACGTGTGCGAGAGTAGTGCCCCTGCACTCTATAGAGACGTGCAGGGCATCATTGTGATTTTCCCCTTTAGCGGTAAGGTCAGCATCTGAGAACCCCAAGCCATTGTCAGCCGTCAAATTAGCCACACAGTCAGTGAATTGATCCGCGGAGGTCTCTTGCGGCACATGGGCCGTTTTCAGAAATGAAATCAGGGCTTTTGCATGGGCCTCTGAGCATAGCAGTAATGATAGCATAGATATTTTGGAGGGAGTATGCCCCAACTGTTCAACAACATTAAAGTCACTCTTTTTGATGATTTTAAGAATTTCCTCCATTTCTTGTTGGGAGGCTTCTACAGCAGTCTTTTTTGGTGCCTCCGTCCTGGCAGGCAAATCGGTAGCAACTTCTTTGCCCCGAGTATCAGAGGACTCGGCGGCAGTAGTAGACACAGGAACTTGAATTGGAACATGCACACTTGTGGGTGTGATGGTGAGAGGTTTTCGGATAACTGGCGGTGCAATGTCAGGCGAGAAGAGCCTGCCACTGCGGGTAATCTTGGCGGGACCAGTGATGTTACTGATACTGGTATTGGTGTTGAACTCCAGCTTCACCCCAAGCACATATACGTCGGCCCCATAATGCCAGGGGACCGCTTTATCAGACTCATAGGGGAGAGGCCCCGGAACAGTAATAGTAATGGGTGCAACCGACATAATTTGGACTGGTTTCTTCATGGGAGCTTTGGCAGGATTGTAAATTGTGACAACCGATATTTCTTCAACGGAAACAAACGGAACAACAGTTTTCTTGAACAGAATTTCCTTGCTATCCATCAGGCTTTGGATGCCTGATTTCAGCAGTGGACAACCGGTAGGGATAACAGCACACAGGAGGAAACCCTTACTACAACCCGGAAATAAACCGGCTAGTAGTAAGTTCCTCTTAACAGTCAACAGAGGGGTAGCAACATCATTCACTGAAACAACATACAAATCTTCCTCAATGGCATTTACTCTATGCTGGGGCATAGGAGCGGTTACAACATTCGGCCTCTCAGGCGCTTCAAACTGAATTTCCTTCGCGTCAATAAGATCTTGCACTTTGTTTCTCAAGGCCCAACAATCATCAGTAGTATGCCCGGGGCTATCAGAATGATAAGCACAACGGGCATTTGGGTTATACTTAGGAGATGCAGTATTCACGGCTTTAGGAGCTTCTTTGATGGTCACCAAGTTGGTTGATAACAGTTGGGGTAAAATTTGTGACAAGGTCATACTCAACCGAGTATACTGCCTCTTGGGCCTTTCACCTCTTTGTTGATTGTACTGCTGAGGAGCAGCAACAGGTTTTGAAATGACCAGAGCATTGACGGCTTGGCGACTTTCTGGCTTGACTTGTCTTCTAGGACCATAGACGGCACTTGCTTCTTTCTTAAAAGGCCTCTTCTCAGTACTTGCAGCAACACCCTTCTGAATCTTTCCTGACTTGATGCCAGCTTCTATTCTTTCGCCCGTTAAGATCAAATCGGTAAACCCCGCGGAAGAGTTACCAATCAGATGATTGGAAAATGGCCCAGATAGGGTCCCTAGAAAGATATCAACAAGTTCACGATCGGTTAAAGGAGGTTGCACCCTGCCAGCCAAATCCCTCCATTTTTGTGCGTACTCTTTGAATCCCTCGCTTGTTCCTAGCGACATACCCTGAAGTTGGGTACGAGTAGGGGCAAGGTCAGAATTGTATTGGTATTGTTTGTAGAAAGCGGTGGCCAAATCTTCCCAATTTCGAACGCTGGTTCCCTCTAGCTGATAAAACCACTCCAACTGAGCTCTAGAAAGACTGTCTTGAAAGAAATGAATCCAAAGGTTTTTATCTGCCGTGTAGGGTTAAATCTTTCTCACATAGGACCTGAGATGCATTTTGGGACAGGACAGCCCATCATACCTCACAAACACTGGCACTTTGAATTTTGGGGGAATCACAATCCCGGCAACCAAACCCAAGTCTTCAAAATCCAAACCCGGTACCCTTTGTAGCTCCATGGCGGCCAACCTGTCTTCTAGCCCTTTGTATTTATCATCAGCTGGAGGGTATTGTTGATCAGTATAATCTTCATCCTCTTCGACCTCTTCTTCTTCCGCATCAGACTCGGAAGGTACCGCAGCTCCACCTCCTTTGCTGGTTCCTTCATCAGAAGTAGGAGGAAATTCAAGCACTCTCCGAGCTTCTCCATCAAATCTTCTCCCCAAAGTAGCCACCCCGAGTCTCTTTTTCTTCTTTTTCACTGGGTCTTTGTTCCCCAATTGAGTCTTGATATCCTCCTGACCCTTAGCCAAGGTCATCAGGAGTTGCTGGAACTGTGCATTTTGAGCTTGTAGGTCTTTGACTGTTTGCTCGAGATCCATCCTGCTGAAATAAACATCAGACAGATAAGGAAACCTGGAATGAGACCTGCTTATGCACATGATGAATGGTATGCTTATGTATGCAATGCATTCAAGGATTTAGGATATTCAAAATTGTTTCAGACAAAGAAGAACGCACGTCATATTAATAAGAAGAAATTTGTTAGTACATAAATGCCCCATGGGCCAAATATTACAAAATAAACTTCTTAAGGCAAAAAGACATTGCGCATCCTTGTTGGTGCGATGTAGGTATTGAGGGCCTCTTGCTCATGGAGTCGGCGGGTAAGCTCTAGAACCTTCTTCTCACTGGCGTAGAAGCTAGCTTCAAAAGTATTCCGTTCTTCCTTGAGCTGAATCCAACTTTTCTGCATTTCCTCCCACGATGTAGGCATGTCAGGATGTAGGATGGTGTAGGGAACCTCTCCTTCCTTGACGGGCTCTTTAATCACAGGGAGAACATGAGGATAAGGCATCATTAGACTCTGGGCTCGGGCTCGTACCCACTTGAGATAAGGCTCAAGAGGGATGGAGTTCTTGTGTCCCAGAGTCTTGCTATCAACCTTGTTGAGTTTTCCCCAAGCTCTGATGAATCTTTGACGAAGTCCTTGCGCATCGTTGTCGAAGTCAAAAACTAGGTCAGGAATCAACATGTCATGAGGGCCATCCCTCCGGGCATATCCAAATTGCCTCAAAGCTAGGCAAGGGTTGTAGGTGATACCTCCTCTAATTCCAAGTAAAGGAACATTAGGAAATTCTCCGCAACGATCGACGATGATGACATTTTCTCTGGACCGAGAACACCAATGTACATCAGAGTGAGTAAGAGTCATCAACCGTTGGGACCACCTCGAGCCTTGGTCATTCTTCAAGACAGATTGTGAAGGTGCGAAATAAACCACCTTGCAAGGATAGGAGTACAGCACATGAGAACACCCCTCTTTCTCATTGTTCGTGTGTAAAATGAGTGAAGGATGTCCCCAAGCAATGTTGGTATTGGGTTTCTGGACAAGAAGATTTTGACGGCATTGACATCTACCAATTGGTCAGGATTTGGGAACAATACCAACCCATAGATAAGGAGTGCCACAATTTCTTCAAAGGCTTGTAGGTCCAATGAGTTCCAACATTCTTGTGCCTTCTCAAACAAGAATTTTGCTAAGAATCCCTTGACGCCGCTTCTGGTTTCCCAATGCTCCTTGATGTCGAATGGTTGTAGATGTAATGCTCGAGCAACATCTTCCGGCTTTGGTTCCTTTTCCGTACCGTTGAAGGGTAGTTGATTAAGGATAGGAATTCTTAGGAGTTGAGAAAACTCCTCCAAAGTGGGCACCAACTGATAGTCAGGGAAAGTGAAACAGTGGTGAAGAGGGTCAAAGAACTGGAATAGCACTTTCATCATGTCTTCTTCAATGTTGGTGTTGACTACGCTGAGCAGTCTACCATGTCTTTCACTGAAGGATGAGCTTTCTGGAATTCTTGAGGTGAGCTCCTTGAGTTGAGGAGAGATTCTCACAAGGTTGACCTGAATGGTTTTTCTGCGAGGAATTTCCATGTCCTGTAAAACAAGAACAAATATGAAGATCCAAACCCTTGAAATGGTTAGTGAATGCATATGATGTTTTATGATGTTCATGATGTATGCACAAAACATATGTACAAGCAAATCACACAAAACCCTAGTTTCAGGCTTGCATGGGGTTTCATAGGTAGGTACCCTCTTGAGTGTAGTTGGCTTAAAAAACCTGTCCTATAAATAGTAACCGGGTTCTAAGGAGCTCAATATCATTGGGTTGTTTTCATTGTTCATTGTTTTGGTTTAGCCACTTAACTAGCGACCAAAATATTCCAAGAAAACAACCCTCAATGAGTGTAGTATCGAGTATCTACCAACTTCAGACTGCACCAAAGCCGGTCATCTCACTACCCCTAATAAAAGGCCAAGATGGTCAAGTAAGGTTCTAGGTCATTAGTGCTTAGTGACATCACTCAGCGGCCCCGTACTCTCCTTGATTGAACTCAAGGGTTACCGGTACTCACAAATATGTCGCACTAATATAGCTATTGCTTCGACCGTGTCGGTATACCCCGCACAGTTTCCACAACGTATTGCTATCTATGAATGTTTCCCAAAATCCGGGTGTAGGATTGTAAACCCAAACAATAGAGCCAAGATGTAAAGCAAACAATTCAAACAATTAGTCATGCAAGAGGGTGATCTAAGCCCTAAGGTTACTCCACTTTAAAAATTTCCCCAGCAGAGTCGCCAGTTCTGTGGTACGGTGGGAGAACTGACTATGGTTTTGCGTTTGTTTTCGCAAATGTTTCGGTTGAGCAAGAGTCGCCACCGACTTTTTATTTTATCCTAAGGAAAGGTTTAAAAAGTACAGCAAAAACCTTTGAGATTTTTCTTGGGTTCGGGGAGTAGATTATAGAAAGGGAATGTATTATCACCCTTTCTATCCATGGTTATCCATGGGCTCTTAGTTACTTGCTTAGATCACTTGCCTTTTGTTTTCAATTGTTTGAAATGGTGCTTGTGTGTGTGAGTTTGAAAATGTTTTGAAAAGAAACCAATGTGGTGGCAACCTTTGTAATGATCCATGTGGGGATGTATACAAAGATGTATGTCTTTTGAAAAAGGTTTTCATTTGTTTTTGAGAGTTGTTTTGAAAGTGTTTGTGAGGTGTGTTTTTATAAAAATAGGCAAGTGTTTTGTTTTTGCAAGTTTTGATTCAAGTAACTAAGAGGTTATCTACTCCTAAATTTCTCAAAGTTTATTGCTATGTTTTAACCCTTTTAATAAGTTTGTTCCACCATTGTATTTGGTGGACAATCTCATGTTAGGATGTGAAAGAGACGGGCGCGGGTCATCGTTTAGGCCATAATTGCAACGGTGTCAAGTATCTTTGGCCAATTTTCTTTAAGGGACTTGATCATTTGTTTAGGCAATATTTGGAAAGCGTCATCGAGGGACTATGATCATTTAATTTGTTTGTTTTGCCCAAAGAGACCTAACATGCAATATGGCCCATTTATTTGAAGGCAACAAAGTGGAATACCCTAGGGGTGCAAGTGTGAGATGTGTTGTCCATTTTCATGCTTTGATTATCTTGAGATTAGGTCAAACTATTTTGTTCTTTTTATTTGCATACAAACCCTAATTCTAGCATGGTGTATTTAGAAAGCGATAAAGTGCGAAAATTAAAATTTCTACACTATTACAACACTATATGGGAAGGGGGGTACAAATGTTCAAATGGGGGGATATTTAGACAAAGAAATTAAACCTAGATATTACATCATTTTTGGCATATTTACAAGTAATTGATTGTATAAATTAAATGGAAAATAAAATAAAGATGCAAAAATGCAAAAAGGGTTTTTATATGTATGAAAAAAAAGTATTATTTATATTAAATAAATAAAAGATAAAAAGATTATTTTTGGAGTATTTCATATTTAGGGAAAAACCCTAATTTATTAAATAAAATGCAATATTTATTCAATATATACAATATTTACTACTTATATACAAAAAATAAAAATAAAAATGAAGTATATTTGTAAAAAATGTATTTTTAGTGTTAAATATTGATAAAATAAAAATATGTATATTTTGGTATTTTATTCTAAGTGTAAAACCCTAATTTCATTAAATAAAATATATTAACTATTTAATATGTATAATATTTAATAATTACATAAAAATAAAATAAAATGGAGTATATTCATAAAAAAGTATTTTCCACATTAAATATTAATAAAATAAAAATGTATATATTTTTTTTGTATTTTAGCCTAAATATATATATATATATATATATATATATATATATGTATTAATTTCTAAATATAAGTTATATATATAATAATATTTTACTATTTATAAAAAAAAGTATATTTTGCATAAAATATTTTCAAAAGGAAAAATGAAATAAAATCAGAAGTGAGATATATTTACATTATTTTTTCTAGTTCTTTTCTAAATAATAATAGATATATATATATATTTATGTATAAATGCCCATATAAACAAATAAATACTTAAAAAATGCAAAAATGGTGTAAAAATGATTTTTCAAGTTTTAAACATTATTAGCAAAAATAAATGAGTCAGAAATAAAAAAGAAAGATCAAAAAATCATAAAAATCAAACAAATGGGCTCAGGGGGGTATGAATCAAAAATATGGTGTAAAAAGCAATACAGAAGCTGGCCCAGCCCATGAGGCTTCTTCTTCAACCTCTGCACAAAATTATTCAGAAAACGCGCGCAAGAACTCCCATTCAAATATCCTGATTCCTTGATCTTTTGCACAAACTTCCAACATAAGAAATGTTAAGCATTGAATCACGATTTCAAATATATAAAGAACTCATCCTAACTCTCAGAAATGAGAGAGAATTTGGACAATCCCAAATCATGACCTAACTTTTCTGCCATATTCAAACCTTAAATTCTCACAGCTCAAGCAAAAGAAATGAAAAGTAAAAACATGTACAGGTTCAGTGGCATGAGTAGAACATTTCTTATTCACAAACCTAAAGCTAATGATGCCTGTACTAAGAGTTAGAAGTTCAAGAAAATACGTGTTCAGTTGAAGTTCTATCTGGCAATGGAGGAGCTTTCAGTGCAAGGTGATGATTGGTATAGCTTCCTTGAGGTGTGGTGATGTTATTCCAATGCTTACTTTGTTTTGAAAGACCTTGAATCGAGCTATGGACCTTCAACTGCAAAGCAATAAAACAAAAATGGTGGAACTGGTTAGAGGAGTTACAGGTCGTGTTTTAGGTTTTGGTTAGCTTGCATTGATGGTAGGGAATGAGTTTGAACAGGTTTGGGCAAGAGAGCATGAGAGGAATGAGAGATGGCACTCAAACTGCAGGCCCTGTCTTGTTTTTGCAGTTTGAGAGTGATTATGGCAATGGAGAGATACTGGAGGTCTTAGGGTCGTGTGTTAGCTCAGTTGGGATGTCTTGAATGTGTTTCAAAAGTTTGCTTTAGGGTTTGTAAGCTGATCTCCAAGTTGTTGTACAAAATGCAATGTTACTTACACTTTAAGCAACAAATGCCCAAGTTGTGTTCTAGGCAGGTAGAGGCCCCCTAATGTGCTGCATAATCTCTCCTTGATCAGAGTGTTTTGCTCATAATCTTGTGCCAATTAGATTTCATCTGTACTTGTGGATTTGTATTATGACATAAAGTGAAACTTTTGCAAAAATGGATATAATGCTTTTTCCAATTTGGGATTAATCCTTTAGGCAATGCTTAAACTCATGAAACAAGGCCTTAGCACAATGAACATGCATTAAATTATTGAGTGTTGGATGGTTTAAGGACCTGTAATCAAGGGGCATGCTGGTTTGAGAAGTTTGCACAAATTATGAACATGGAAAATAGCCAATTCAAAAGTGAGTTTTTGCCATATTGTGAAATTCGATTCTCTCAAGTTATGAGGTTGTTTGAGAAGTTCTTGGACATTTTGGAAATCTTGGAATGTGTACTACAATCCATCTTTGAAATGCAAATTGAAATTCCAAGTGGAAGTGTATGGAAAATGGCCTTGAAGTTAGGTAGAAAACCTTGTCAAAATAGGTTAAAATTTCACTAAGTTAAGAACGGTTTAGTACCCTTATTCAAAAAATTGTAACTTGAGATACAAGCCTAAATTGGGAAAACTTTGTGAATCAAAGTTGTAGATTATGCAACAAGCTACAACTTTCATGTTTTGACTTTTGTTTGAATCCAAATTAATCTTGGTGAGAAAGTGGGGCAAAGTTGGGAAAAAATTAGGGTTTTTCATAACTTAGAAAAATTCTAAGTTATGAAAAATTCTCATTTCTAACCCTAATGTGCATTTTTTGATTTCTTGGTGAACAAGTTTCATGATTTGGCATGTTTTGAAGAAAATGAATCTTGACCCTTGATTTTGACCAAAAGGTCAAAGTTTGACTTTTCAGTATACAGTCAAAATTGATCAATTGACTGGGAAATTCAACTGTCAATCTTGTGTACTTGGGATCTTTTGAATTTGTTGAGCATGTCAAGATAATTCCATGGGGTCCTTGAGTCCATATGTGAGCTTGGTTTGCCATTGGCTAGGTCAAACAGTCAAAAATTGCCTTTGTGCAGTCAAAACCCTAAAAATGACCATTTTGCCCTTTTGGTGATCTGATCAAATTTCTTGTGGAATTGTGATCTAAACTTGATCAAATGGTATATATGAGTTCATAATGTTGATGTGGGTCAATTTTCATGAGATCTGACTGTCAATTGGCCACAGTTGACTTTTTCCCCAATACAGTTGATTTCTAGGTCAACTGTCCAATTGGCTGGGTAAAACTTGGAATCAAGACTTGAAACTTTGTATGGATAAACTTGGGAGTCCAACATGAAGCATGAAAGTCATCTTAGGCTTTTTAGGTCAAAACATCTTTGTGCAAACACAAACCCTAATTTGGGTCAACAGTGCAAGGAGAAGTCTTGAGCAGAGGAAACCCTAACTGGATTTTGAGCTCCAAGGTTTTTTGTGATGAGAAAATGTTGAGGAAATGGGAGGGCAAATTTTGGGGTACAACAGATACACTCGCATATGCACACTCTTAGGGTACACCCCATTTGGTTGCCTTTGTACACAGTCATTGAGTATAGGTCATTTTAGAGGTCATCCTCTTGTCTAAAAGATCATAGTCGCCTCGAAAAGGTTGCCTCAGATATTGTTGCCACAAACAAATGATCTAAGACATTAGGATTACCGCTAAAGTATCCTAACATTGCTTTAGTGACCGTAAGTCCCTCATTCGAATTGACCCTAAAACTCCAACGACGGTGCTACCTACTCACTAATAGTAGGATAACATTGTCTAAAGGAAATTAGCATAGAACGATTCCTTTTTCGAGTAGGTAGATAGTTCTTAGATACTTGCTCATCCAAAAACAAAACTCTTTCACACTTACACTCCTTTTCAAACAAAGTTTTCAAAACACTTCATTACACTCTTGAGGACAGAAGCAAGAGTTAAATCGAAGTTTAAAACAAAAACACTTCATTACACTTCATTCCCTTTCTATAATATACCCCCCGTACTCTGAGATAATCTCGAAAAACGAATTTTTTTGTGCTTTTTTCCTTTCTAGTTGGATAAAATAAAAGTTGGTGGCGACTTTTGCTTACCGCGACATTTTGCGAAAACCAAACGCAAAACGCAAACCAGCATTCCAAAAAACAGTTAGTTCTTCCCACCGTATCACAGAACTGGCGACTCTGCTGGGGACAGATTGTAAGTGGGGTGTACCTTAGGAATAGTTCATAATGTTTTCAATTGCTTGACTTGTATGCTTTATCTTTGTGGGTTTGAATCGGAGTTACTATAGATCCTAACCCGGATCTAGGGGACACCCTTTAGGTAAGTAGCAATAAACTGTGAGGGAACTGTACGACATAGACCGATACAGTTGAAGCAGTAGCTACGTTGGTGTGACACTTTAGTTTGTACCGATATCCCTTGTGGTGGAACAAGGAGAATATGGGTCTTCTAAGGGGTCATTAAGCACCAACTGACCTTAGAACCTATAATTGACCAACTTGGCCATAGAAAAGTAGTAGTATGCTACACTCATTGAGACCAAACTCTCACGATGATTCCGGCCGCAAGAAAAGGTTGCCAAACTAGAATTATGACTGATCGAGGGTGGTCAGTGATATTGAGATCCTCTAGAACTCGGTTACTATTACTAGGACAGGTTTGAACCAACTAAACCGAAAGAGGGTAATACCTAAACTCCATGCCAGCCTGAAATCTAAGGGCTATCTGTGTGACTTGTGTGCCCTTACCATGTTTGCTATCTGTGAATACTTGTGGTGTGTTTCTATCATGAGATCATGACATCATGACATTGCATGCATCTTGCATCAGACTAACCTATTTCAAAGACAAAGGGGATTCATCTTTGTTCTGTTTTGTAGGTCATGGCCTCTATGCGTAGAAACACTATTCGGATCAGCTTTGTACAGATTCCTATTCAGCTTAGATATTTGGTTTCTAAAGTTCCAGATACTTCCTCCTTTATCAGAAGACATGGTCACCTCCTTGGTTTGGTCACTTCCAAAATGGATGAGCAGGTGTTGAGTGTCTTGTGCCAGTTCTTCGATCCATTGTACCACTGCTTCACCTTCCCGGACTATCAGCTTCCCTAGGTATCAGTTGGTCCCATTGTACCACTACTTGGTATTTCTATTCTAGAGCAAACGCCATTTACCGGTTAGGAGAAAGCTCTTAGGCCAGAAGATGTTGCTACAGCCCCACATCTGACAAAGGTTGAGGTAATGTCTAACTGGGAGACTAGGAGTGGGACAAAAGGCTTCTTGGCTAAATTCTTGGTTGATCAGGCTAATCAGTTCTGGGACAGTCTAGACTTTCAGGCATTTGAAGACATTCTGGCTCTTCTTATTTATGGTCTGGTTCTGTTTCCTAATTCAGATTCTTTCGTCGACGTGAACGCAGTGAGGATCTTCATGTCCCGTAATCTAGTGCCCACTCTCTTAGGGGATATTCTACATTCTCTTTATGCCCGTACTGCTCGGAAATGGGGAACCCTTATGTGTTATGCACCATTGCTGGCGAGGTGGTTTATTTCTCACATCCCCAAATCTGTTTTGAAGAACAAAGAAGGCATGGGTTGGGCCTACAGAATTATGTCTCTCGCTTACACTGACATCATCTGGAGCACTAAAGACATGGAAGAAGTAGCTATTATCGACCGGTGCGGAGAATACCCCAATTTTCCTTTACTTGGAATTAGGGGGGGAATCACCTATAATCCTTGTCTGGCCTTGCGACAGTTTGGGCGAGCTAGAAGGGACGGACCTCATGAGTTGTTGCTTCTGAGCATTGTTTTTGACTTCCAAGGGGATAGTGAGGAGCATCGCCACAGGTTCATACGAGCTTGGAACAGGGTACATAGGTCTGATCCACGCGAGTTAGGGATGAAGACCTCTCTTCCGATGGAACCATATCTCTGATGGGTTCGAATCCGTGCCTAAAAGTTGGGAATGCCGTACAAAGCTGTCTTACCGGTAATTGTTGAGAATACTGATGAAGAAGGGGTTCCTCCTACTGTCCTACATCCGTACATGCCAACTGACATTGGGGCATTAAAGAGGTCATGAATCCAGTTGAGAGAAGTGCAGGATACTTACAGAGAAAAGTATCACGAGCAGGAGCGGAAGATTCTAAAGCTTACAAGGCAGTTGGAGAATGAGAAGGTCCTCAATGATTATGTCAGCACCAATGGAAAACGACCATGGGAGCGCTGATGTCTTTTTTTATTTCTAGTTTTGATTTACTTTTCAGTTTTTCCCTTTGTAACGCCTTAAAGGCATTTGTCAAACATTGTTTCAAGTTTTTAATCTAATAAAGTGTGTTTCATTTTGGTTTACGAATTTGAATCCCTAAAGTCTTTGAAATCATATCATACACATATCATTCCCATGCACCTCATTACAGGTACCCTTACAGGTTTCTCATCTTCTCCGCTGTTTATTTTAGCCCACATCATGTCTGCTGAAACATCCACTGATCAAGCTATCAAGGCTCTACAAGCTCAAAATGCTCAGTTCTAGAAAATGTTCATGAATTTAGCCAAGGGTCAACAAGATCTGAAGACTCTTATCTTGAAGGATAAGAATAAGAAGAAGAAGAAGAAGAAGATGGTCCTCCTGAACATGTCGCAGATTTGGGAACAATTTGCGAGATGAAGTCAATTTATCCCACTCATCTGGAGGGGGAGAAAACCAAGAAGAAAGGAGGGCTCCTAGCCCTGTGGTATTTGACAACGAGACTGACTTTGACGAAGACCAGTATCCTCCGGCTGAGGATAGGTATAAACAACTTGAAGATCGGTTAAGTGCCATGGAGATCCAGAAGGTACCTGGATTGGACATTGGTGATCTAGGTTTGTCATCTGGGGTGGTGATTCCCCACAAGTTTAAAGCACCAATCTTTGCTAAATACAACGGGGTTTCTTGTCTAAAGCTGCACCTCCGTTCGTATGTTAGAAAGATCCAACCATACACTGCTGATAAGAACCTCTGGATCCACTTCTTTCAAGATAGTCTCTCAGGGACTCAACTTGAATGGTTTTACCAGCTAGAAGGAGCTAGTATCCGTAATTGGGAAGACCTTACTGGTGCTTTTTACAAGCAGTACCAATATAATGCCGACCTCGCTCCCACGCATACCCAACTTCAGGGTATGTCTATGGGTGCGAGCGAAGGTTTCAAAGACTATGCTCAGAAATGGAGGGACCTTGCTGGAAGAGTACAACCCCCGCTGGCTGACATGGAGTTAGTAGATATGTTTCTGGGGACCTTGTCTGGTCCGTATTTCAACCATCTGATTGGAAGTTCACCGTCCGAGTTTACTGAGCTAATTATGACCGGGTAAAGAATTGAGGCCGATATCAAGAGCGGTAAGATACAGAAGGGTGCTTCGTCAAGTACGGAGAAGAAGCCTTTTAAGAAGTAATCCAGTGTTGTTTACAGTTCAAAGAGCCATAATAGACCTGAGCGCCGCCAAGCAGTCAATGCAGTTGTTATATCAAGACCTACTGTTTCCGCGCAACGCAACAATCAGCCAAGGGCCGAGAGGCCGCAAAGACAATTCACTCAGCTCCATATGACCCTGTCTCAGATTCTGCCGCGGTTGCTAAAGACCAATTTGGTGATTCCGAAGGAAGCCCCGAAGAATCCCAATACAACATCACTGATGTACAATCCGAACGCCTGCTGTGCTTTTCATTCTGATAGCCCGGGGCATGATACGAATGATTGTTGGGTCCTGAAGAATAAAGTACAAGATTTAATTGATGCTAAAGAGATTGAGTTCGAAGCGCCAGAAAGGCCTAATGTTGTAACTTCTCCTATGCCCAAGCATGGAGTGAATGCTATAGATGAAGACTCGTTTGTGGTTTCTGTGAAAGACATTGCTACTCCATTGATGACTGTGAAGAAGAACCTTCTTTTAGCCGGTTTATTTCCGGGTTGTGGCGAAGGTTGCCGTCTGTGTTTCGTTCTACCTACTGGTTGCCATCTTTTGAAGTCAGGTGTCCAACGCCTGATGGATAACAAATAAATTCTATTTGAGAAGACTTTTGTTCCTTTGGTCCCTGTTGAAGAAGTTGTTATAATCACCATTTTCGACAATTCTTCCAAGGCTTCCTCGAGAAAATCTGTTAGAATTACATCTGTTCCGAGAATCGCTCCCCTGATCATCACTATTTCTGGGCCTATCCCCTATACATCAGATAAAGTTGTCCCATGGCACTACGGGGCTGACGTATATTATCACGGAGTTAAACAAGATTTGAGTGTTGAAGAGGCTGATACTGACATCAGCAATATTGTTGGATCTAGTAAAGTCGCCCGCAGCGGAAGACTTTTCTCCCCTGGGATCTCTCTACCAACTGTTCGGAAGCCCGTTGTTGTTACACCGGCCAGTACATCTGCTACTATCCCTGCTCAAGTTCCAATTCTTACCCTTGTCACCGAGTCAGCTGACACTCGGGGCAAAGGGACCACCGGTGAGCCTGCCCAGACGGAGGCGCCGAAGAAAATTACTGTTGAAGCCTCTGGACAAGAAATAGAGGAAATTTTGAAGATCATCGAAAAGAGTGACTACAATGTAGTTGAACAGCTGGGGCAAACCCCGTCAAAGATATCTATGTTGTCCTTATTGTTGTGTTCAGAGGCCCATGCTAAGGCTCTGATTGCTTTCCTGAAGACTGCGCATGTGCCGCAGGAGATCTCAGCTGATCACTTTAAAGATTATGTGGCCAGTCTGACAACCGATAATGGGTTGGATTTCTCTGACGCATACTTGACTGCTAAGGGGAAGAATCACAATGATGCCCTGCATGTCTCCATTGAATGCAGGGGCACTACTCTAGCTCATGTATTGGTGGATATTGGATCTTCATTGAATGTTTTGCCTAAGAAAGCTCTGGACCGGTTAGACTGTGAAGGGTTGGAGCTGAAGCCGAGTAACATTGTGGTTAGGGCCTTTGATGGGTCCAAGAGAATGGTACATGGAGAAGTGGATATTCCAGTTAAGGTTGGTTCTTAGATCTTCACATCTACATTTTATGTGATGGACATTCGGCCATCTTATTCTTGTCTCCTGGGTCGCCCGTGGATCCACAAAGTTGGGGCAGTCACCTCTACGCTTCACCAGATGCTGAAATACCCAGTGAAGGGGAAATTGTTACGATACGAGGAGAGGAGGAGTACATGGTGAGCCACCTCAACTCTTTTCGATATGTGGAGATGGATGGGGAGTTCATCGAGACCCCGTTTCAACATTTTGAAGAAGTGCCCCAGACGCTGGCATCAACTGAAATTGTTACTGAAGATCCTCCAATGAAGATGGCTTCCCTAAAGGATGCCCGGGTTGTTGTTGAGAAAGGTGGGTGTGCAAATTGGGGCCAACTCCCTGATTTAGCACATAAGACTAACAAGTTTGGTTTGGGTTTCACTGCAGAAGCTCAAAGGGCTGTACAGCGTGCACGGATCGGAGGACCTCCCCTGTTCATCAGCAATTCAGGAGTAAATGCCATTGAAGACGATGTTGAAGAATCCGAGTTCGACAGTTGGATCTATCTGACTACTGATGGCGGACTAAACAATTGGACGACAAAGGACTTTGTCCCAATTTCTTTTATTACCCAGTGTTGCACCCCAAAATTTGCCCTCCCATATTCTTCAAGATTTGTCAAATCAAGGTCACAAAGTTCCCCAAGGGTCATGCAGTTCAACTGTCTCCTATACAGTCAAAACTAGGGTTTGAGCTCTGATCAAGAAATTGAAGGTTTCAAAGGCCCAATCAAGTCTCACATGCCTACAAATATGGTCAAGTATCCTCATATCAAGTTTCAAGGCATTCAGCTCAAAATTGCACAGTCAAAACCCTAAATTGCACTACAGTCAACTGTAGGGGCAAAATGGTCATTTGACAGTCAAAAGTTCAAATTTTTGGTCAACATATCATTTTGAAGCCACAAACATCATTTGATCAATGCTTGATCATGATTCTCAAAATTTGGCTCAGAAATCATCAAAGATACAAAAGTTGCTATATTTGGACAGCTGAAAAAGTCAACTGAAATTGACCAGGGCATACCTTTCACATGGATTATCAGAAAAATTCCATCCAAAGCTCATTTTGAAGAGAAAGACATTTCCTACAACTCATCTTCATATTCCAAGTCCAAGAAATGCTCTCACAAAAAGTTATCAATTTCAACATTATAGGTCATTTTCAAAAGTCAACAAAAAGGGACTTTAAGTCAAAGGCCATAACTTGATATTGGTAAATCAAAATGACATGGGACCAAAGTCATTGGTTAAAGGACTCAAAGACCTTTCCAAAATGTCCAAGAACATGTGAAAAGCTTGAAAATTGAGCAAGTTATGCCTTGTGGAAGTTGGGAAATTTTTGGGAATTTTGAAAAGTCAACAATGGTTCAAATGACCTAAAAATGCAAATGGGCCCATTTTTCTTCCAAGTTTCTTCATGCCAAGCCTATGCACGACCATTAGGCCCAAAGGGAAGTATTTTCTCATTTTTTAATTATTTATTTGAATTTATATTAATATTAATTCATTTAAATTATTTAAATAAGTAGAAAATATAAAACTTGACCTAAAAAATCTTTTTATGCATGTTTGATACTCAATATTTCATGTTTGTTCAATTGTGGAAAGTTTTGGTCTAATTGGAGGCAAATTGATACAAAATGCACATGATAAGATTCAAAAAGATCCTTAAGCAAATCAAATCTTCAATCAAAGATTACAAGGGATTTTATGCAGTTTTCTTGACCTAAATTGTTCTATACATATTCAAGGTCACAAACCTAATATTTTTAGACTGCAAGCTGCGCTCAGAAACCACATACAAACTTGAAAAAATCTCCAAGAAAGCCAATACTGAAAATTAGTTTTTAGGTCGATTCAAGCTCCAATTCTTGTCCTATCATCATCCTGAGACATCATTGAACGATTCTCAATCACTAACATCAACCAAAACGCCCTGAATTGGTACCCCTAAGTCAAACTGTACCTCAAAACTTCTGAAATCGTATGGCATGATTGAAGCATATTTTTGCATTTTTATTTATGTATTCATATTCATAATGATGTTTCTAAGCTGACCAATGCGTTTGATTGCATTTTTGTGCCATATATATGAATCTGCCATGCGAGAATTCTAGGGTTGCAGGTTTCTGGAATTAGGGCTTTTGCGTAGAGGAAAAATTAGGACTCATGAATGCCATGGTTGGATTCAGTACCTCAAGACGAAGAGATTGACCTACTCGCGATGAATTTATGATCATCCTAGCGCTAGTCGCTATTTTCTATAAACCTGCCTAATGCTACGCTTCAAAAACCGTTGCCAATATGTTTTGTGTTTCAGGAAAACGAAGAAGACGATTTCGTGTCCATCAGCCATTGGCCACTTTGAATCTCGCGCGTTTTTCATCCACTAACACCATATTTTATTTATTATGTTTATGCGTTATTATATGTTAAATTGAAAGCGCTTGGTTCAATGGTTAAGTGTTTGTGCTGGCAACGTTAAAGACCTGGGTTCAAGTCCCAGGTCTGGCAATTTCCATAATATTTTTCAACGCAGGTTCCTATGCAACGCTGGCGTTAGGGACTACCATGTTCCATCCAGATCAGGCCATACACGCGTCTAACACGTACAGATCAAGGGCTACAGAACCAAGGAACACACTACACCTGGTCAAACGCATCATACACGATCCAGAAAGTCAACAAATTCTGAATATTAATGGGCCAAAATTCCAGGCCTGAACCTCCTAAATTGGGGTTACCCCCCCCCCCTGGTTTGCATTTTTCTATTTTTCTCCTTATATTTTATTTTTGCTATTTCATTTATTTTCTTTATTTTAACATAATTAATTTATTTTCACAAAATATAAAAACATTAAAAATACAGAAAAGACAAAAATATAACTAATTTTGATTACTTTCATAAATAAATTAAAATGTAAATTATTTAGTTTAATTAGGTTTTAATTTTAATTCCTTTTTAATAAAATCCAAAAATAGAATTTAGGTTTAATAACTTTTTATTTTCTTTTTAATTTTTTCCTTTTTTTCAGAATAATAATATTAGTTATTTATTTTCATAAATTAAAAATTGTACATAAATAAATTAGGGTTTAATGTAGGTCATATTTTAATTCTTTCATGATAAATAAAAATATTAGAATTAGGGTTTGCCTTTTAATTTAATTTCAATTAACTCCTTTTTCTCATTAAAACTAAAAAACACAAAAATACCATTTTCATTTAATTTTAATTTTAATTCCTCCTTAATTAATTCATTAACTTTAAATATTTTTGTAAAAGGGTCCAACGCCCATTGTTTTAATTTAATTGCGCATATTTACTTTGTGTCGTTCATCATAATTATGTAAATCTCCCAAAGCACTGTAATTTAAATTTCTCGCACTTTTATTTATTCGCTTTATTTATTTTTCAGTCAAATCGGGTCCGGTTTAATTTTGGCGATGTGGACCCGCGCCATTTGTAATAGTCTTAGATTTATTTTCCCGCAACTTATAACTGTTAAAAAGCATGCAAGAATGAATGGCCCTAATTAAAATCAAGCGTAGATCACAATGACATGACACAAGACAAATAACTGAAACATGACACACAATTCGCACACACCACCCCTAGGGTACGCCTCACTGTTGCCTTTCGAAAGGTGGTCGTCGAGTAGAGGACGTCTTAGTAAGTCCTCATGATCCGGGAACCTGGCATGAGGGTAGCTTCTAAGGTGTCTTCCCATTGCTCTGGTGATCACCATGTCCCGAACCTCGAATTGACCCGAACACCTCCAACGGTGGTGCTACCTACCTCTCAATGGTGGGATGGCACTACTTTAAAGGACATTTACACAGACGAATTCCTTAGGGTAGGTAGATGACTCTAGATACTTGCTCTAAATTTCAAAACAAATCAAAAATACTTTTCACACCAACACATTTTCAAAAAGCTTTCGAAAGCAATTTTTCAAACACTCTTGAGGACTGATACAAGAGTCGAACTGGAATTTTCAAAGAAACTTTTTTAAAACCCACATTGAAAAGCAAACAAACCATTTTGAAAACACAAATGAGCAAGTATCTAAGAGCCCATGGATAACCATGGATAGAAAGGGTGCTAGCACCTTCCCTTTCTATAACCTACCTCCCGAACCGAGAGCAATCTCTTTAAGGAATTTTTCTGTGCTTTTGTCCTTTCCATTTGGAGAAAATAAAAGACGGTGGCGACTCTTGCTTCCGCGACATTTCGCGAACCAGCGTTAAACAGTCAGTTCCAGATCCACCGATCACAGAACTGGCGACTCTGCTGGGGAGAACTATAAAGTGAGGTGTACCTTAGGACTAAGATCATTGTGTTTTCAATTGCTTTGATTTGTTTGCTTTAAATTGTGGGACTGTCTTGGGAGTTCTATAGATCCTAACCCGGATCTGGGGATACCTTCTTAGAAAGTAGCAACAAGGCTGTGAGGGAACTGTGCAGGGTATACCGACATGGTTGAAGCAGTCTGCTACGTTGATGTGGCACTTTGGTATGTACCGGTAACCCTTGAGTCAATCAAGGAGAGTACGGGGCCTCCGCGTGGTGTCGTGAAGCATCAACAGACCTTAGGAACCTTAATTGAACCATCTTGGCCTCTTTAGGGTAGTGAGATGACTACTTTGGTGTACTCCGAAGTCGGTTGATACTCGATACTACACTCAATTGAGGGTTGTTTTCTTGGGATATTTTGATCGCCAGTCAGTGGCTAAATCGAAACGATGAACAATGAAAGCAATCCAATGATATTGAGATCCTTAGAACCCGGTTACTTTGATAGGACAGGTTTGAGCCCACCAACTTCAAGAGGGTAATACCTAGACCCCATGCTGGCCTAAACTCTAAGGGTTTCTCTTGTGTGACTTGTGTGCCTTCGTACTTGAACTACTTGCGTGCTTATTAGCTGACCCTTGAATTTCTTGCAGGTCTTGTTTACAGTCCTTAATTGGGACTCATAACAAAGTTTACTGAGTTTCTTGCAGGTTTTGGTTTGCAGTCCTTAATTGGGACTCATAACAGGGTTACTTACATTACCCCCATGCATAGCATGACATCATACCATTGCATACATCCTGCATAAGGACTAACCCATTTCAAGGATCTCAAGGGTCTGTGATGCAGGTCATGATGAATCAAACATCTAGCAAGGGGCAAAGAGGATTTATTTTCCTCTAGCCAAGGTTGTCAGAGGCTATGACCCACTTGATATGGTGAGCTTTGACTCTTGAAGAAGGTTCCCTTAACCAAGGTTGTTTGGAAATCAAAACCAGACATGATGACTAAAGTCAGAGGCTATGACCCACTGGATATGGTGAGCCTTTGACCCTTGGAAGAAAGATTCCCAACAAACATGAAGCTCTTTCAATCAAGCTACCGGATCCAAATGCTAACAAAATTTCCTGTTTATCCCGCGAGATCCTTGAAAACATTGCATGCATATCATACACATCATTGCATAACAGGTACCCTTGTTACAGGCTACTTACCCTCTTCGCTGTTTATTTCAGCAATGGCTTTCCAATCAAACACCCAGGAGTTCCCTACTCAAGAGACTCAGTTCAGGGAGATCTTCCTAAGCCTATCCAAGGGGCAGGAAGAGTTGAGAACGCTCCTCATGGGGAATTTGGTCAAGAACAGTCCAGAAGACGGTAAAGATGAACGGCTGAAACATATGCAAGCTGAGATAGACATAATGAGGACTCAGATGCTAGGGCAAATGGCCCTTATCCAAGGCTTAGCTCGGGAACAAGAAGAGTTGAGAACTGTGATCAACCAGCTTCAGCAAGACAGTATGAAGCAAGTAGCCAAGGCTGGAGACCAAACTGGTAATCAGCCTCCAAGAAGTCAAAGGCTTGGTTCAATGAATAGACCTCTCCAAGCTGCTACTACTTCACAGCTCCAACCACAACCTCGCCCAGAGCAACGGGTTGATCAGAGCAAGCCCAGAAGGCAATTCACCCAGCTCAACACGTCGCTGTCCCAAGCTTTGCAACACCTGTTGAAGTTGAATCTGGTGACGTTGATAGGACCTCACCCTAATCCTAAGACTTCTTCACCCAACTATAATCCTGGGGCCAGGTGCGCATACCATTCTAACAGCCCGGGGCATGATACTGATGACTGTTGGAAGTTGAGGTACAAAATCCAAAGCCTGATTGATGAAGGAGCTGTGGAATTCACCCCAGATGGTCAGGTCGAGTTCTTCTACTATCCCTGCGAGGTTCACCATTTGAAGTAACAAGCCCTGAGACTAGAAGACTTGTGTTTATTAGAATTTTCAAGTTGTAATTTTCTTTTGATTGTTCAAACACTTATTCATGTTAAACATTGTTATTTCATTAATGCATTACACATGTCTGTTTTGAAGTAATTATTTCGTATTCACTATATGCAAACTGTTTTCATTTTTCTGTGATGATCAATTCTCGGTTAATAATTCTAAGCCTCTTGAGGGAGGATGACGAAAACGATACCACGATTTTTACAGTATGCTTTTGAATAGACCCCGCTGATGAGGTACAGGCATTGTTTCAATTCCTAAACACTGGAGTTATAAGGAAGATAATCCCTCGTCAACCCCTCTGAGCCAAAGAAGTAGGAGTTTTTCTTTTCGAAATTTAAAACCCTTAATCATAACCTGGGGCAGGGTAGTCTCTCAGTTGATCCAAGTGCATAACGAATGGCACCAGAGAGGTCCTTACAAAACAAAAGACAGTGATGGTTCCGAACAATCATACAAATAGGCAGTCATTATATCTCAAAAAAATAAAAACCCATTAAGTCAAAACCTATGAAGGAGACTCACAAAACTGGGGCATCCCGCTGACTGTAATCACAAAAGAAACAGTTCAGGCAAAAAAAAATAGGGATAATAAAATCAAAAAAAAGAGGTCACACAAACCCTCAACAAAAAGAAATGACTGCCCATTCAGAATAAATCATCATTATCTGAACCATCATTGGTATATCAAAGCAAAGACTCAAACAAGGTCTAACGCACGATCAGCTGAGTTTAGGTTTGAAGAACATCACGAAGAGCGGGTGGGTACAAATAAATTTGATCCTTTATCCTTTGTTTCTTGAACCGTGAACCAAGCCACGTTATGACCCTTAAAAGTCCTAGCTGAAGCATGGGTTAGTTCGAAAGCATAATGTTACGAAAGGTATCCTGACTCCTTAAAGCTTACGGTAAATACGGAGTTGACATCACGTTTTACAAACATTCATTTGTTTTATGAAAGAGAATGCATTTTCAAAATCTTCAAAACAGACATAAGCTTTGCATTTTTAACATAACTTTGTTTGCATATGACTTTTTGTTTGAACAACATAGAAGTTCGCACGACGAATGCCTAATGAACAGAAGTACCTCCAATCAAGGGGCACAACATGATCATGGTCCAATCATCTGGGGCAGTCCAATCAAGATTCGGAGAATCTCTCAAAGGCCAAATAGCCTGGGGCAAATCTCCACCTAAGTCACTTGGGGCATTTCAACAACGAATCTTGCGCGATCAGACATCTTCTGGTAACATGGCAACATAAACAGCCAGGGGCACCTCCCTGCATTCTAAGAACATGGACATAGTCGAAAGAATACTACGCATAATCAAAGACCCGCTAGGTTGACATACCTAGGCAAAAATTAGGGCTTCCCGGCGAACCAAAAGGGTTCGGGCAAAAATAAGGGATGAAATGAAAAAATCTGTACACCCGGCGAGTCGAAAACCTGAAAAGGTGGCTTGGGCAAAAATGGGTATCCCGGTGGACTGAAAACCCGAAAGGGCGGTCCAGGCAAAAGTTAGGGATCAAAGCGTACGACTATGTCCTATCATCTTGTCACCTGCCTACCAGAAGAAGATTGGTCAAATCGGCAGTCCTCAAGCACCTCCACAAGTCTTCCCCTCCCGCCTCAGAAACAGGGGCAATGATAGGTTGTCTAAGCAATCTAATGGTTCTGTCCTCCAAGGTATCAAGGTAGGTTCAGCTGAAGAACACAACCAGGTATTTTAATTCCCCATAGAGTGAGCCAGCAAGCAGTATACTCTCCTCAAGCAAGGCAGTTATCAATCTCAAGGAAATTGGGTATCCACCAGCAGATCCCAACATTCCCCAGCAGCAATACATATATTCTTAACAAGCATCCCCGGCAGTCTTAGTCTAAAGATTGTTCCCCGGCGGTATACCGACATTCAAAGGAATCACTTCCCCAGCATATCAAAACCCCCCAGAAGAGTCCAATCCAGTTTCCCCAGGAAAGTTGGAATTCATCTCCCCAAGCAGTAAGCTTATCCCCAGTAGATTCTGGAAGCTTATCCCCTCGCAGAGCACGAACACGTCTCCTGGCTTTATTCAAAGAGTTATTTCCTTACCAGGATATAACTGGGTTATCCTCAGCCAAAAGCCACGGAAAGAGCGTCGTCAACGAAGCCTTCTTATCCCCAGCGAAGTCTATCAATACTTCCAATACAACAAGGGTATCCCCAGCAAGTAACTCTCAACAATTCAGCAAGGCATCTCTCTCCCCACAGAGTATTGCTTCCCAGCATGGTCGCTAGAGTATCTTTTTCTTCCCCGCAAAATCCTCCATTTGCCAAGTTTATTCCGCAACGGAGTCATCTTCTCCTACCGGTATTCTTGCAACTATCATCCCCAGCGGAAGCAAAATCTATTTTTCAACATCATCCCAGGATACGACTTCGCGGCACCCGTCAAGGATTCACTTTCCTAGACAAAAACATACATAAAACATCATTATAGCATGCATAAACGCATCATATCATACGAATCTCATATATATTGAGAACATCATTGCTTGATCCATATCATGCATTACATATGGCTGACCTTTACATTTCAGGAAAGATCCAGTTAAAGTTCTCAAGCTACATTTCAAGACCTAGACCGGTTCAGTTAAATCGACTCTAAGATTTTCCTGATGCTTATCCAGTCAAAGGCCTTCTCTGGTTCAGTCAGATCAACCCTAAGATCTCCCTGATGCTTATCCAGTTGAAGATATTTCAAGACCTAGACCGGTTCAGTTAGATCGACCCTAAGATTTTCCTGATGCTTATCCAGTCAAAGGCCTTCTCTGGTTCAGTCAGATCGACCCTAAGATCTCCCTGATGCTTATCCAGTTGAAGATATTTCAAGACCTAGACCGGTTCAGTTAGATCGACCCTAAGATTTTCCTGATGCTTATCCAGTCAAAGGCCTTCTCTGGTTCAGTCAGATCGACCCTAAGATCTCCCTGATGCTTATCCAGTTGAAGATATTTCAAGACCTAGACCGGTTCAGTTAAATCGACCCTAAGATTTTCCTGATGCTTATCCAGTCAAAGGCCTTCTCTGGTTCAGTCAGATCGACCCTAAGATCTCCCTGATGCTTATCCAGTTGAAGATATTTCAAGACCTAGACCGGTTCAGTTAGATCGACCCTAAGATTTTCCTGATGCTTATCCAGTCAAAGGCCTTCTCTGGTTCAGTCAGATCGACCCTAAGATCTCCCTGATGCTTATCCAGTTGAAGATATTTCAAGACCTAGACCGGTTCAGTTAGATCGACCCTAAGATTTTCCTGATGCTTATCCAGTCAAAGGCCTTCTCTGGTTCAGTCAGATCGACCCTAAGATCTCCCTGATGCTTATCCAGTTGAAGATATTTCAAGACCTAGACCGGTTCAGTTAGATCGACCCTAAGATTTTCCTGATGCTTATCCAGTCAAAGGCCTTCTCTGGTTCAGTCAGATCGACCCTAAGATCTCCCTGATGCTTATCCAGTTGAAGATATTTCAAGACCTAGACCGGTTCAGTTAGATCGACCCTAAGATTTTCCTGATGCTTATCCAGTCAAAGGCCTTCTCTGGTTCAGTCAGATCGACCCTAAGATCTCCCTGATGCTTATCCAGTTGAAGATATTTCAAGACCTAGACCGGGTTAGTTAAATCGACCCTAAGATTTTCCTGATGCTTATCCAGTCAAAGGCCTTCTCTGGTTCAGTCAGATCGACCCTAAGATCTCCCTGATGCTTATCCAGTTGAAGATATTCCAAGACCTTGTCCGGTTCAGTTAAATCGACCCTAAGATTTTCCTGATGCTTATCCAGTAAAAGGCCTTCTCTTGGTTCAGTTAGATCGACCCTAAGATCTCCCTGATGCTTATCCAGTTGAAGATATTTCAAGACCTAGACCGGTTCAGTTAAATCGACCCTAAGATTTTCCTGATTCTTATCCAGTCAAAGGCCTTCTCTGGTTCAGTCAGATCGACCCTAAGATCTCCCTGATTCTTATCCCAGTAGAAGACACCCAAGATTCTCTCAGCGTTCCTGTTGGGGTAGTAATCGTCCAAGATTCTCTTACCATTCATGCTAAGGTAGTAACCATCCCTGGTTCATTCATCAGCGTTTGAAGCTCCAGATTCAGCTCCTGTAACCAGTCAGGACACATCTATACCAAGCATCTAAAATCAGCTCCTGCAACGTGTCAGGTACTCATTTTTCTTTTGCAGGTATGCAGGTTCTCGCTAAGGAATCTCTTACGCGATCTACATCCAGATGGCATCTATAAGCCCATCATCCTATCCAGCAATCTCCAAATGGCATCTATAAGCCCATTCCCCCATCACTGCCACTATGTGAGCGCAAATTTATGGGCACTCTAGTGTCCAATCATCTTTTACCTTCGGATTACGAAAGGCACATCAGCCAATCTGCATCCTCAGGTCTAAGAAGATTGAACAGGGGCAACTGTTGCACCCCAAAATTTGCCCTCCCATATTCTTCAAGATTTGTCAAATCAAGGTCACAAAGTTCCCCAAGGGTCATGCAGTTCAACTGTCTCCTATACAGTCAAAACTAGGGTTTGAGCTCTGATCAAGAAATTGAAGGTTTCAAAGGCCCAATCAAGTCTCACATGCCTACAAATATGGTCAAGTATCCTCATATCAAGTTTCAAGGCATTCAGCTCAAAATTGCACAGTCAAAACCCTAAATTGCACTACAGTCAACTGTAGGGGCAAAATGGTCATTTGACAGTCAAAAGTTCAAATTTTTGGTCAACATATCATTTTGAAGCCACAAACATCATTTGATCAATGCTTGATCATGATTCTCAAAATTTGGCTCAGAAATCATCAAAGATGCAAAAGTTGCTATATTTGGACAGCTGAAAAAGTCAACTGAAATTGACCAGGGCATAACTTTCACATGGATTATCAGAAAAATTCCATCCAAAGCTCATTTTGAAGAGAAAGACATTTCCTACAACTCATCTTCATATTCCAAGTCCAAGAAATGCTCTCACAAAAAGTTATCAATTTCAACATTATAGGTCATTTTCAAAAGTCAACAAAAAGGGACTTTAAGTCAAAGGCCATAACTTGAGATTGGTAAATCAAAATGACATGGGACCAAAGGCATTGGTTAAAGGACTCAAAGACCTTTCCAAAATGTCCAAGAACATGTGAAAAGCTTGAAAATTGAGCAAGTTATGCCTTGTGGAAGTTGGGAAATTTTTGGGAATTTTGAAAAGTCAACAATGGTTCAAATGACCTAAAAATGCAAATGGGCCCATTTTTCTTCCAAGTTTCTTCATGCCAAGCCTATGCACGACCATTAGGCCCAAAGGGAAGTATTTTCTCATTTTTTAATTATTTATTTGAATTTATATTAATATTAATTCATTTAAATTATTTAAATAAGTAGAAAATATAAAACTTGACCTAAAAAATCTTTTTATGCATGTTTGATACTCAATATTTCATGTTTGTTCAATTGTGGAAAGTTTTGGTCTAATTGGAGGCAAATTGATACAAAATGCACATGATAAGATTCAAAAAGATCCTTAAGCAAATCAAATCTTCAATCAAAGATTACAAGGGATTTTATGCAGTTTTCTTGACCTAAATTGTTCTATACATATTCAAGGTCACAAACCTAATATTTTTAGACTGCAAGCTGCGCTCAGAAACCACATACAAACTTGAAAAAATCTCCAAGAAAGCCAATACTGAAAATTAGTTTTTAGGTCGATTCAAGCTCCAATTCTTGTCCTATCATCATCCTGAGACATCATTGAACGATTCTCAATCACTAACATCAACCAAAACGCCCTGAATTGGTACCCCTAAGTCAAACTGTACCTCAAAACTTCTGAAATCGTATGGCATGATTGAAGCATATTTTTGCATTTTTATTTATGTATTCATATTCATAATGATGTTTCTAAGCTGACCAATGCGTTTGATTGCATTTTTGTGCCATATATATGAATCTGCCATGCGAGAATTCTAGGGTTGCAGGTTTCTGGAATTAGGGCTTTTGCGTAGAGGAAAAATTAGGACTCATGAATGCCATGGTTGGATTCAGTACCTCAAGACGAAGAGATTGACCTACTCGCGATGAATTTATGATCATCCTAGCGCTAGTCGCTATTTTCTATAAACCTGCCTAATGCTACGCTTCAAAAACCGTTGCCAATATGTTTTGTGTTTCAGGAAAACGAAGAAGACGATTTCGTGTCCATCAGCCATTGGCCACTTTGAATCTCGCGCGTTTTTCATCCACTAACACCATATTTTATTTATTATGTTTATGCGTTATTATATGTTAAATTGAAAGCGCTTGGTTCAATGGTTAAGTGTTTGTGCTGGCAACGTTAAAGACCTGGGTTCAAGTCCCAGGTCTGGCAATTTCCATAATATTTTTCAACGCAGGTTCCTATGCAACGCTGGCGTTAGGGACTACCATGTTCCATCCAGATCAGGCCATACACGCGTCTAACACGTACAGATCAAGGGCTACAGAACCAAGGAACACACTACACCTGGTCAAACGCATCATACACGATCCAGAAAGTCAACAAATTCTGAATATTAATGGGCCAAAATTCCAGGCCTGAACCTCCTAAATTGGGGTTACCCCCCCCCCCCCCCCCCCTGGTTTGCATTTTTCTATTTTTCTCCTTATATTTTATTTTTGCTATTTCATTTATTTTCTTTATTTTAACATAATTAATTTATTTTCACAAAATATAAAAACATTAAAAATACAGAAAAGACAAAAATATAACTAATTTTGATTACTTTCATAAATAAATTAAAATGTAAATTATTTAGTTTAATTAGGTTTTAATTTTAATTCCTTTTTAATAAAATCCAAAAATAGAATTTAGGTTTAATAACTTTTTATTTTCTTTTTAATTTTTTCCTTTTTTTCAGAATAATAATATTAGTTATTTATTTTCATAAATTAAAAATTGTACATAAATAAATTAGGGTTTAATGTAGGTCATATTTTAATTCTTTCATGATAAATAAAAATATTAGAATTAGGGTTTGCCTTTTAATTTAATTTCAATTAACTCCTTTTTCTCATTAAAACTAAAAAACACAAAAATACCATTTTCATTTAATTTTAATTTTAATTCCTCCTTAATTAATTCATTAACTTTAAATATTTTTGTAAAAGGGTCCAACGCCCATTGTTTTAATTTAATTGCGCATATTTACTTTGTGTCGTTCATCATAATTATGTAAATCTCCCAAAGCACTGTAATTTAAATTTCTCGCACTTTTATTTATTCGCTTTATTTATTTTTCAGTCAAATCGGGTCCGGTTTAATTTTGGCGATGTGGACCCGCGCCATTTGTAATAGTCTTAGATTTATTTTCCCGCAACTTATAACTGTTAAAAAGCATGCAAGAATGAATGGCCCTAATTAAAATCAAGCGTAGATCACAATGACATGACACAAGACAAATAACTGAAACATGACACACAATTCGCACACACCACCCCTAGGGTACGCCTCACTGTTGCCTTTCGAAAGGTGGTCGTCGAGTAGAGGACGTCTTAGTAAGTCCTCATGATCCGGGAACCTGGCATGAGGGTAGCTTCTAAGGTGTCTTCCCATTGCTCTGGTGATCACCATGTCCCGAACCTCGAATTGACCCGAACACCTCCAACGGTGGTGCTACCTACCTCTCAATGGTGGGATGGCACTACTTTAAAGGACATTTACACAGACGAATTCCTTAGGGTAGGTAGATGACTCTAGATACTTGCTCTAAATTTCAAAACAAATCAAAAATACTTTTCACACCAACACATTTTCAAAAAGCTTTCGAAAGCAATTTTTCAAACACTCTTGAGGACTGATACAAGAGTCGAACTGGAATTTTCAAAGAAACTTTTTTAAAACCCACATTGAAAAGCAAACAAACCATTTTGAAAACACAAATGAGCAAGTATCTAAGAGCCCATGGATAACCATGGATAGAAAGGGTGCTAGCACCTTCCCTTTCTATAACCTACCTCCCGAACCGAGAGCAATCTCTTTAAGGAATTTTTCTGTGCTTTTGTCCTTTCCATTTGGAGAAAATAAAAGACGGTGGCGACTCTTGCTTCCGCGACATTTCGCGAACCAGCGTTAAACAGTCAGTTCCAGATCCACCGATCACAGAACTGGCGACTCTGCTGGGGAGAACTATAAAGTGAGGTGTACCTTAGGACTAAGATCATTGTGTTTTCAATTGCTTTGATTTGTTTGCTTTAAATTGTGGGACTGTCTTGGGAGTTCTATAGATCCTAACCCGGATCTGGGGATACCTTCTTAGAAAGTAGCAACAAGGCTGTGAGGGAACTGTGCGGGGTATACCGACATGGTTGAAGCAGTCTGCTACGTTGATGTGGCACTTTGGTGTGTACCGGTAACCCTTGAGTCAATCAAGGAGAGTACGGGGCCTCCGCGTGGTGTCGTGAAGCATCAACAGACCTTAGGAACCTTAATTGAACCATCTTGGCCTCTTTAGGGTAGTGAGATGACTACTTTGGTGTACTCCGAAGTCGGTTGATACTCGATACTACACTCAATTGAGGGTTGTTTTCTTGGGATATTTTGATCGCCAGTCAGTGGCTAAATCGAAACGATGAACAATGAAAGCAATCCAATGATATTGAGATCCTTAGAACCCGGTTACTTTGATAGGACAGGTTTGAGCCCACCAACTTCAAGAGGGTAATACCTAGACCCCATGCTGGCCTAAACTCTAAGGGTTTCTCTTGTGTGACTTGTGTGCCTTCGTACTTGAACTACTTGCGTGCTTATTAGCTGACCCTTGAATTTCTTGCAGGTCTTGTTTACAGTCCTTAATTGGGACTCATAACAAAGTTTACTGAGTTTCTTGCAGGTTTTGGTTTGCAGTCCTTAATTGGGACTCATAACAGGGTTACTTACATTACCCCCATGCATAGCATGACATCATACCATTGCATACATCCTGCATAAGGACTAACCCATTTCAAGGATCTCAAGGGTCTGTGATGCAGGTCATGATGAATCAAACATCTAGCAAGGGGCAAAGAGGATTTATTTTCCTCTAGCCAAGGTTGTCAGAGGCTATGACCCACTTGATATGGTGAGCTTTGACTCTTGAAGAAGGTTCCCTTAACCAAGGTTGTTTGGAAATCAAAACCAGACATGATGACTAAAGTCAGAGGCTATGACCCACTGGATATGGTGAGCCTTTGACCCTTGGAAGAAAGATTCCCAACAAACATGAAGCTCTTTCAATCAAGCTACCGGATCCAAATGCTAACAAAATTTCCTGTTTATCCCGCGAGATCCTTGAAAACATTGCATGCATATCATACACATCATTGCATAACAGGTACCCTTGTTACAGGCTACTTACCCTCTTCGCTGTTTATTTCAGCAATGGCTTTCCAATCAAACACCCAGGAGTTCCCTACTCAAGAGACTCAGTTCAGGGAGATCTTCCTAAGCCTATCCAAGGGGCAGGAAGAGTTGAGAACGCTCCTCATGGGGAATTTGGTCAAGAACAGTCCAGAAGACGGTAAAGATGAACGGCTGAAACATATGCAAGCTGAGATAGACATAATGAGGACTCAGATGCTGGGGAAAATGGCCCTTATCCAAGGCTTAGCTCGGGAACAAGAAGAGTTGAGAACTGTGATCAACCAGCTTCAGCAAGACAGTATGAAGCAAGTAGCCAAGGCTGGAGACCAAACTGGTAATCAGCCTCCAAGAAGTCAAAGGCTTGGTTCAATGAATAGACCTCTCCAAGCTGCTACTACTTCACAGCTCCAACCACAACCTCGCCCAGAGCAACGGGTTGATCAGAGCAAGCCCAGAAGGCAATTCACCCAGCTCAACACGTCGTTGTCCCAAGCTTTGCAACACCTGTTGAAGTTGAATCTGGTGACGTTGATAGGACCTCACCCTAATCCTAAGACTTCTTCACCCAACTATAATCCTGGGGCCAGGTGCGCATACCATTCTAACAGCCCGGGGCATGATACTGATGACTGTTGGAAGTTGAGGTACAAAATCCAAAGCCTGATTGATGAAGGAGCTGTGGAATTCACCCCAGATGGTCAGGTCGAGTTCTTCTACTATCCCTGCGAGGTTCACCATTTGAAGTAACAAGCCCTGAGACTAGAAGACTTGTGTTTATTAGAATTTTCAAGTTGTAATTTTCTTTTGATTGTTCAAACACTTATTCATGTTAAACATTGTTATTTCATTAATGCATTACACATGTCTGTTTTGAAGTAATTATTTCGTATTCACTATATGCAAACTGTTTTCATTTTTCTGTGATGATCAATTCTCGGTTAATAATTCTAAGCCTCTTGAGGGAGGATGACGAAAACGATACCACGATTTTTACAGTATGCTTTTGAATAGACCCCGCTGATGAGGTACAGGCATTGTTTCAATTCCTAAACACTGGAGTTATAAGGAAGATAATCCCTCGTCAACCCCTCTGAGCCAAAGAAGTAGGAGTTTTTCTTTTCGAAATTTAAAACCCTTAATCATAACCTGGGGCAGGGTAGTCTCTCAGTTGATCCAAGTGCATAACGAATGGCACCAGAGAGGTCCTTACAAAACAAAAGACAGTGATGGTTCCGAACAATCATACAAATAGGCAGTCATTATATCTCAAAAAAATAAAAACCCATTAAGTCAAAACCTATGAAGGAGACTCACAAAACTGGGGCATCCCGCTGACTGTAATCACAAAAGAAACAGTTCAGGCAAAAAAAAAATAGGGATAATAAAATCAAAAAAAAGAGGTCACACAAACCCTCAACAAAAAGAAATGACTGCCCATTCAGAATAAATCATCATTATCTGAACCATCATTGGTATATCAAAGCAAAGACTCAAACAAGGTCTAACACACGATCAGCTGAGTTTAGGTTTGAAGAACATCACGAAGAGCGGGTGGGTACAAATAAATTTGATCCTTTATCCTTTGTTTCTTGAACCGTGAACCAAGCCACGTTATGACCCTTAAAAGTCCTAGCTGAAGCATGGGTTAGTTCGAAAGCATAATGTTACGAAAGGTATCCTGACTCCTTAAAGCTTACGGTAAATACGGAGTTGACATCACGTTTTACAAACATTCATTTGTTTTATGAAAGAGAATGCATTTTCAAAATCTTCAAAACAGACATAAGCTTTGCATTTTTAACATAACTTTGTTTGCATATGACTTTTTGTTTGAACAACATAGAAGTTCGCACGACGAATGCCTAATGAACAGAAGTACCTCCAATCAAGGGGCACAACATGATCATGGTCCAATCATCTGGGGCAGTCCAATCAAGATTCGGAGAATCTCTCAAAGGCCAAATAGCCTGGGGCAAATCTCCACCTAAGTCACTTGGGGCATTTCAACAACGAATCTTGCGCGATCAGACATCTTCTGGTAACATGGCAACATAAACAGCCAGGGGCACCTCCCTGCATTCTAAGAACATGGACATAGTCGAAAGAATACTACGCATAATCAAAGACCCGCTAGGTTGACATACCTAGGCAAAAATTAGGGCTTCCCGGCGAGTATCTTTGGGTAATTCTGCTTTAAGGGACTTGATCATTTTTTAGGCAACTTTCGAAAGCGTCATCGAGGGACTATGATCATTTGATTGTTTTGTTTTGCCCAAAGAGACCTATCATGCAATATGGCCCATTATTGAAAGCAACAAGTGGAATACCCTAGGGGTGCAAGTGTGATTAGTGTTGTCCATTTTCATGTTTGTTTATCTTGAAATTAGGTCAAACTATTTTGGTTAATTGATTTGCATACAAACCCTAATTCTAGCATGGCATATTTAGAAAGCATTAAAGTGCGAAAAATAAAGTTCCTAAATTATTACAACACAATATATGGGAAGGGGGGTACAAATGTTTAAATGGGGATATTTTGACAAGAATTAAAACCCTAGACTATTACATCAAATTGGAATTATACAAGTTATTTAATGTGCAATAATTAAATAAAATAAGATAAATATGCAAAGATGCAAAAAATGATTTTTTATGTGTATGTAAAAAGTGTTTTTTATGTGTCAAATAAACAAAATAAAAAGTATTAATTTTTGAGTTTTTATGTATTTAGGGCAAAACCCTAATTTTGCAAATAAAAGATATTTATTATTTAATATATACAATGTTTATTAATTATGTACAAAAATAAAATAAAAATGAAGTATATTTGTCAAAAAGGTATTTTTAATGTTAATTATTAATAAAAATAAAAATGTATATATTTTGTATTTTTTAACCTAAATATACTAATATATATATATATATGTATTCGTATTATTTACTAAATATATATTATATATACAAAATAATAATATTTAATATTTAAAAAAAAGTATATTTTATGTAAAATGTTTTCAGAAGATAAAATAAAATAAAAATGGAAAATAAAATGTATTTGGTATTATTCCTAATATTCTAAACAAAAAAAATATTATGTATTTATTTATATATATAACTAACTAAAGCAAATAAATATCAAATAAAATGCAAAAAAATGTGGAAAAATATTTTTTAATATTTTTATGCTTTAATGAAAAATAAGAAATCAGAATCAAAAAGAAAAAACTGAAAATGGCAAATAAAAATCAAAATGGGCCAGGGGAGTGTGTGATCGGTGGATCTGGAACTGACTATTTTTTAGCTGGTTCGCGAAATGTCGCGGAAGCAAGAGTCGCCACCGTCTTTTATTTTCTCCAAATGGAAAGGACAAAAGCACAGAAAAATTCCTTATAGAGATTGCTCTCGGTTCGGGAGGTAGATTATAGAAAGGGAAGGTGTTAGCACCCTTTCTATCCATGGTTATCCATGGGCTCTTAGGTACTTGCTCATTTGTGTTTTCAAAATGGTTTGCTTGATTTTCAACTGTGGATTTTAAAAAAGTTTCTTTGAAAATTTCAGTTCGACTCTTGTATCGGTCCTCAAGAGTGTTTGAAAAATTGCTTTCGAAAGCTTTTTGAAAAGGTGTCGGTGTGAAAAGTATTTTTGATTTGTTTTTTGAAATTAGAGCAAGTATCTAGAGTCGTCTACCTACCCTAAGGAATTCGTCTGTGTAAATGTCCTTAAAGTAGTGCCATCCCGCCATTGAGAGGTAGGTAGCACCACCGTTGGAGGTATTCAGGTCAATTCGAGGGTTCGGGACATGGTGATCACCGGAGCAATAGGAAGACACCTTAGAAGCTACCCTCATGCCAGGTTCCCGGATCATGAGGACTTACTAAAACATCCTCTACTCGACGATCACCTTTCGAGGGGCAAGGCAACAGTGAGGCGTACCCTAGGGGTGGTGTGTGATTGGTGTGTCGTTTTCAGATATTTTTGTCTTGTTCATGTAATTGGTGATCTACGCTTTTGTTTTTATTTTGACATTCATTCTTTCATGCAGTTTAGTTAACAGTTAAAAAGATGCGAGAATTAAAATTCCTACGCTATTACAAAGGCGCGGGTCCACATCGCCAAATTTAATCCAGGACCCGATTTTTAAAACAAAATAAAGTGCGAGAAATATAAATGTCTAATTTACATGGCTTTGGGAGAATTACATAAAAAGAGGAAATAAAATAAACGCGCGAATTGGAATTACGATCGAATGCGAGGGCGTTGGACCCTTTTTAGGAAATTAAATTATAATTAACAAATTAAGTTAAAATAAAAAAGAAAAGATTTTTTGGAGTTTTTTGTATTTATGGATTTTTAATAAGAAAAATTAAATTGGAATTAAAACCTAGTTCTAGCTATTTTTAATTTATTAAAAAAACATGTTAAAGTTAAACCTAAAATTAACCTAATTAATTAATGGCAAGTTTTATTTACAAAAATAATATTTAATAATTAATTATGGTGAGAGAAAAAAGAAAAAGAATAAAAAAATACTTAAAACCCTAATTCTACACTTTTTTAGTTTATTAAGAAAAATATTTGAATTAAACCTAAATTTAAAAAGCTAAATTAATTAATGAGATTTATTTACAAAAATAACATTTAAATAAAATATATTTTTATTTTTGTCTTTTCTGATTTTTTTGTTATTTTGGTGAAATTAATTTTTAATGAATTAAAAGAAAACAATTGAATTAAAACAAATAATAAAGAAAATAGAAAAAAAGAAAAGAGAAAGAGATACAATACACTAGGGGGGTTCTGCCCCAATCAGGAGGTGTTGTCCAGCATTTTTGGCCCAATATTCAAGGCTTTATTTGACTTTTCTGGGCGCGTGTATATGCATTGACTGGTGAGTACGATGTTCATCAGATCTGGGCCCTTGGATGGATATCCTGAGACAGGTGGCATGCTGAGATTGTGGACGTATGATGAATCTCTGGAAGCGAGCTACATAGGAATATGGTTAGCAAAATAATATAGAGAAAGGGAGGGGACCTGGGAATCGAACCCAGGTCCCTGTGCTTGCCAACGTTACTTTCTACCACCTGAACCAATTAGCACGTTTGTTATTATCATGAAAAACAATTAATATAATGATAAATAAGAGTTAGTGCTATGAAGACAAAAACGTGCGCCCAGCTTTGAATCAACCAACCACAGCCTTCCAACTCATCTTCTTCCTCGTTTATGCGTTTTGACCTGAAAAAAGAACATCAAATAGCGGGGGTTTTGAACCCCCACAATCTGAAGTGCCAAAAAATAGCGAATAGAAATTGGCTGCATATAAAAAAAGCGCGAGGGATGTTTTAGATTCAGTGGAACGTCGCGAGTTCAATGGTATAATTCTTATGGTTCAATTTTACCCTATGCCAGAATCCCCAATTCAAGGTTTCTGAAAACCTAGAAAGCTCCAATGGTGGATTCTTCTATAATGCACGAAAACTCAATTGAAAGGCATGGTTAGATTCAGAATGGTTCAATTAGTATAAATCAATAAAGAAAATGCAATGAGGATGCTTAAAAATTGAAACACGAATATGCATAAAGTGTGAGAAATTTTGAGTTCTATCTACCAATTCTTGATGCTATGGACGTGGAAAAGTATCCAGCAAGATTCAGTAACACCTTAGGAAGCTTTTGCAATTGGTATTTTGCTTTGAATCGTGCTAGAATGTAGTTTTCAGTTTTCACTTTTTCACCAAAAATTGCAAAAGTTGTTCTTGAAGTCTGGCGCATCTTAGAGGTTCCTGGGATTAGGGTTAGGTTTGTACTTGTATAAGGAATGAATTCAGTCAATAATCCAAGCCCATAGCCTTGTCTTTAATGGTTTTCAAGATTTGATTTTTATGAATCTTTTTCAATATTTTTTCATGAAGAATCATGCCAATTTGCACCAATTCTTTCCTCTTTTGATATGCACGAAATCCTTAGGCTTTGATGAGAGTTTATTCTGCACAAAAAGATTTGAAAACCTTGTTTTAGTATTTTTGTCATATTTTATTTTATTAAATGAATTAATAGTAATTAAAAATTCAAATAAATAAATAAAAATGATGAAATAAATCCCCTTTGGGCCAAATGGTCGTGCATAGTCTTTGGATGATGAATCTTGGAAGAAAAAGTGGCCCATTAGCAATTTTGAGGCCTTTGAAGCAATGTTGACTTTTCAAAATTCCCAAGAATTTCCCAACTTCCACAAGGCTTATCTTGCTCAATTTTTAAGCTTTGATCATGTTCTTGGACATTTTGGAAAGGTCTTGAAGTCCTCTAACCAATGCCTTTGGTCCCATGTCATTTTGATTTACCAATCTCAAGTTATGGTTTTTGACTTAAAGTCCCTTTTTGTTGACTTTTAAAAATGACCTATAATGTTGAAATTGATAACTTTTTGTGAGAGAATTTCTTGGACTTGAAGTATGAAGAGGAGTTGTAGTAAATGTCTTTATATTCAAAATGAGCTTTGGATGGGATTTTTCTGATAATCCATGTGGAAGTTATGCCTTGGTCAAGTTACAGTTGACTTTTTCAACTGTCCAAATATGGAAACTTTTGCATCTTGAGACTTTTTGAGCCATGCCTTGAAAATCATGATCAAGAATTGATCAAATGATGTTTGTGGCTTCAAAATGAGATGTTGACCAAAAATTTGAACTTTTGACTGTCAAATGACCATTTTACCCCTACAGTTGACTGCTGAGCAATTAGGGTTTTTGACTGCACAATTTTGTGTTGTAAGTCTTGAAACTTGGTATGAGGATGCTTGACCATATTTGTAGGCATGTGGGACTTGATTAGACCCTTGAAAACTTCAATTTCTTTGCCAGAACCAAAACCCTAGTTTTTGACTGTTAGGAGGCCCTTGAACTGTGCAACCCTTGGGGAGATTTTGAAGCTTTGACTTGGCAAATCTTGAAGAATATGGGAGGGAAAATTTTGGGGTACAACAGTTACCCCTGTTCAATCTTCTTAGACCTGAGGATGCAGATTGGCTGACGTGCCTTTCGTAATCCGAAGGTGGAAGATGATTGAACACTAGAGTGCCCAGAAATTTGCGCTCACCTAGTAGCAGTGTGATGGTGGAATGGGCTTATAGATGCCATTTGGAGATTGATGGATAGGATGATGGGCTTATAGATGCCATGCTGAGAGATGATGGATGGTGGATGGGCTTATAGATGCCATCTGGATGTTGATCGCGTAAGAGATTCCTTAGCGAGAGCTTGCGTACCTGGAAAAAGAAAAATGATTACCTGACCTGTTACAGGAACTGGTCTTCGAATTCTTTGTATAGATGCGCCCTGACTGGTTACAGGAATTGAATCTGGAGCTTCAAACGGTGATGAACCAGGGATGGTTACTACCTCAACAGGGACGGTGAGAGAACCTTGGATGATTACTACCTCAGCAGGCACGATGAGAGAATCCTGGGCGACTTCAACCTCAACAGTAACGCTGAGAGAATCTTGGGCGACTTCAACCTCAACAGTAACACTGAGAGAATCTTGGGCGACTTCAACCTCAACAATAACGCTGAGAGAATCTTGGGCGACTTCAACCTCAACAGTAACGCTGAGAGAATCTTGGGCGACTTCAACCTCAACAGTAACGCTGAGAGAATCTTGGGTATCTTCTATTGAGTCTTCATCAGGAAAATCTTTTAGGGCTCTATTTAACTGGACTAGAGTAGGCCTTTGACTGGATATGAAACAGGAAAATCTTAGGGTCGATTTAACTGAACCGATCTAGGTCTTGAAATCTTCAACTGGATAAGAAACAGGGACATCTTAGGGTCGATCTGACTGAACCAGAGAAGGCCTTTGACTGGATAAGAAACAGAAAAATCTTAGGGTCGATTTAACTGAACCGGTCTAGGTCTTGAAATCTTCAACTGGATAAGAAACAGGGAGATCTTAGGGTCGATCTGACTGAACCAGAGAAGGCCTTTGACTGGATAAGAAATAGAAAAATCTTAGGGTCGATTTAACTGAACCGGTCTAGGTCTTGAAATCTTCAACTGGATAAGAAATAGCGAGATCTTAGGGTCGGTCTGACTGAACCAGAGAAGGCCTTTGACTGGATAAGAAACAGAAAAATCTTAGGGTCGATTTAACTGAACTGGTCTAGGTCTTGACATCTTCAACTGGATAAGAAACAGGGAGATCTTAGGGTCGATCTGACTGAACCAGAGAAGGCCTTTGACTGGATAAGAAACAGAAAAATCTTAGGGTCGATTTAACTGAACCGGTCTAGGTCTTGAAATCTTCAACTGGATAAGAAACAGGGAGATCTTAGGGTCGATCTGACTGAACCAGAGAAGGCCTTTGACTGGATAAGAAACAGAAAAATCTTAGGGTCGATTTAACTGAACCGGTCTAGGTCTTGAAATATAGCTGAGAACTTAACTGGATCTTTCCTGAAAGGTAAAGGTCAGTCATATGCAAGGCATGATATGAATCAAGCGATGATGTTCTCAACATAAATGAGATTTGTAAGGTATGATGCGTATATGCGTGCTATAATGTATGGAAATGTGATGCTTATGCACGTATGTTTGTTGTCTAGAAAGTAAATCCTTGACGGGTGCCGGGAAGTCACTCCTGGGCTGATGTTGAAGGGTAGATCTTTGCTTCCGCTGGGGATGATAGTTGCAAGAATACCGGTAGGAGAAGATAACTCCGTTGGGGAATAAACTTGGCGAATGGATTACTCTGCGGGGAGAAAAGTACTCTAACGATCTTGCTGGGAAACAATACTCTGTGGGGAGAGAGGTACTTTGTTGGGATGTTGATGGTAACTTCGCTGGGGATACCATTGTTGTATTGGAAGTGTTAATAGACTTCGCTGGGGATAAGAAGACTTTGCCGAGGACGATCTTTCCGTGGCTTTTGGCTGAGGATAACCCAGTTATATCCTGGTAGGGAAATAACTCTTTGAATAAAGCCGGGAGACGCGTTCATGCTCTGCGAGGATAAGCTTCCAAAATCTATTGGGGATAAGCTTACTGCTTGGGGAGATGGATTCCAACTTTCCTTGGGAACTAGATTGGACTCTCCTGGGGAAGTCTTGAACTGTATCGGGGAAGTGACTCCATTGAATGTTTGATATACCGCCGGGGAACGATCTTTAGACCAAGATTGTCGGGGATGCTTGTTAAGAATGCATATATACTGCTGGGGAATGTTGAGATCTGCGGGAGGATACCCAACTTCCTTAAGTTTGACTGTAACTTTGCTCGGGGAGAGTGTACTGACTTGCTGGCTCACTCTCTGGGGAATTAAGATATCTGGTTATGTTCTTCAGCTGAAATCACCTTGGTACCTGGGTGGACGGAACAATTAGATCGCTTTTAGACAACTCTTTGTTGCCCCTGTTTCTGAGGTGGGAGAAGCAGACCTGTGAGGTGTTGATAGTTGTTGAGGGTCAAACCTTCTTCCGGTAGGCAGGTGACAAGATGACAGGATATAGTCGTACGCTTTAATCCCTAACTTTTGCCTGGACCGCCCTTTCGGGTTTTCAGTCCACCGGGATACCCATTTTTGCCCAAGCCGCCTTTTCAGGTTTTCGACTTGCCAGGTGTATAGATTTTTCATTTCATCCCTTCATTTTGCCCGAACCCTTTTGGTTCGCCGGGAAGCCCTTATTTTTGCCTAGGTGTGTCAACCTAGCGGGTCTTTGATTTTGCGTAGTATTTTTCGACTATATCCATGCCCTTAGCATGTAGGGAGTTGCCCCTGTTAGAAGGGTTTTGTCATGCCCCAGAAGATGTTTAATCAGGGAAGACTCGTTGTTGGAATGCCCCAAGTGACTCAGGCGGAGATTTGCCCCAGGCTGTTTGGCCTTTGAGAGATTCTCCGAATCTTGACTTAACTGCCCCAGATGACGGACCATGATCATGCCATGCCACTTGATTGGAAGTGCTTCTGTTCATTAGGCATTCGTCGTGCGAATTTCCCTGCTGTTCAAACAAATAGCCATATGCAAACAATGTTATATCAAAAATGCAAAGCTTATGTCTGTCTTGAAGATTTTGAAAATGCATTCTTTTTCATAAAACAAGTGAATTTTTGTAAAACGTGATGTCAACTCCGTATTTACCGTAAGCCTTAAGGAGTCAGGATACCTTTCGTAACAGTATGCTTTCGAACTAACCCATTCTTCAACTAGGACTTTTTAAGGGTTATAACGTGGCCTGGTTCATGGTTTAAGAAACAAAGAATAAAGGCTCAAATTATTTGTACCCACCCGCTCTTCGTGATGTTCTTCAAACCTAAGCTCAGTTGATCGTGCGTTAGACTTTGTTGCGTCTTTGCTTTGATATACCAGTGATGGTTCGGATACTGATGGTTTATTTTGATCAGGCAGTCATTTCCTTTTTTGTTGAGGGTTTGTAAGACCTCTTTTTTTATTTTATTTTGTTATCCCTGTTTTTTTTGCCTGAGCTGTTCTTTTGTGATTACAGTCAGCGGGATGCCCCAGTTTTGTAAGTCTCCTTCATAGGTTTTGACTTTATGGGTTTTTATTTTGAAAGATAATGACTGCCTTTCTTTATTGATTATTCGGAACCATCATGGTCTTTCTTTGTTTTGTAAGGACCTCTTTAGTGCCATTTGTTATGCACTTGAATCAACCGAGAAGACTACCCTGCCCCAGGTTATGATAAAGGGTTTTAATATTTCGAAAAGAAAAACTCCTACTTCTTTGGCTCAAAGGGGTTGACGAGGGATTATCTTCCTTATAACTCCAGTGTTTAGGGATTGAAACAATGCCTGTACCTCATCAGTGGGGTCTGTTCAAAAGCATACTGTAAGGATCGTGGTATCGTTTTCGTCATCCTCCCTCAAGAGGCTTAGAATTATTAATTGAGAGTTGACATCAGAAAAAAAATGAAAATAATTTGCGTATAGTGAATACGAATATATTGCTTCAAGACAGACGTATGCGATGCATTAATGAAATAACAATGTTTAACATGAGTAAATGTTTGAACAAAAGAAAATTACAACTTGAACATTCGAATGAACAAAAGTTTTCTAGTCTCAGGGCTTGTCACTTCAACTGGTGAGCCTTGGAGGGATGGTAGAAAAATTCAGCCTGACCATCTTGTGTGAACTGCAATGCTCCTTCATCAATCAGGTCCTGGATCTTGTTCTTCAGAGCCCAACACTCATTTGTATCATGTCCTGGACTGGCTGAGTGGTAGGCACACCTTTTATTGGGGTGATAGGTAGGAGATGTTGTGTTGGGGTTCCGGGGATGAGCCCTTAATGTGATCAGATTCAACCTCAACAGGCGTTGTAAAGCATGAAACAGCGACATGTTTAGCTGGGTGAATTGCCTCCTGGGCTTTTCCGGCTGAAACTGGTGAAGTTGATGTAGAGTTTGTGACCCTGAAGCCATTTGAGGGGCTCTCCCTTTATCTCCATGTCTCAAAGGTAGTTGAACGATGACTGGCTCTTTACCCTTAGACGTTTGCCCCGGTTGGTTACCCTGAAGCAGTTGGTTGACGAGAACTCCGAGCTCTTCTTGTCTTTGAACTAAGCCTTGAATGATAGTCACCTGCCCCAGCATCTGGGCTCTCATTGCGTCCACCTCAGCTTGCAGATGTTTCAGCCGTTCATCCTCAGCACTGTTCCTGACCAAAGTCTCCATGAGAAGTGCCTTTAGCTCCTCCTGCCCCTTGGATAGATTCAGGAGGATTTCCCCGAACCGAGTCTCTTGAGCAAGAAGGTCCTGGTTATCTTGTTGGGAAGCCATTGTTGAAATAAACAGCGAGAAAGGTAAGTGACCTGCAATAAGGATACCTGTTATGCAATGATGTATATGACATGCATGTAATGTTTTCAAGGACATCGCGGGATAAACAAGAAAATTTGTTAGAATTTGGGTCCGGTAGCTTGATTAAAGGAACTGCATATTATTGAGAGTCCTTCTTCAAAGGGTCAAAGGCTCACCATATCCAGTGGGTCATAGCCCCTGACTCAGATCATCAACCTGGCTAGAGGAAAATAAATCCCCTTTGCCCCTTGCTAAACATTTTGATTCATCATGACCTGCATCTCAAGCCCTTGAGATCCTTGAAATGGGTTAGGATGTATGCAATGGTATGATGTTATGTTTATGTATGAGGTAATGCAGGTAAACCCTGTTACGAGTCCCAATTAAGGACTGTAAATAACCTGCAAGAAATTCAGTAAACCCTGTTATGAGTCCCAATTAAGGACTAAAAACAAACCCTGCAAGTAGTTCATGTGTCAGATAACAAGCATGCAAGTAGTCAAGTACGAAGGCACACAAGTCACACAAGAGAAGCCCTTAGAGTTTAGGCCAGCATGGGGTCTAGGTATTACCCTCTTGAAGTTGGTGGGCTCAACCTGTCCTATTAGGAGTAACCGGGTTCTAAGGGTCCCAATATCATTGGATTGTTTTCTGTGTTCATCGTTTCGATTTAGCCACTGAATTGGCGACCAAAATATTCCAAGAAAACAACCCTCAATTGAGTGTAGTATCGAGTATCAACCAACCTCGGACTGCACCAAAGTCAGTTATCTCACTATCCTAAAGAGGCCAAGATGGTTCAATTAAGGTTCCTAAGGTCAGTCGATGCTTCACGACACCACACGGCGGCCCCGTACTCTCCTTGACTGGACTCAAGGGTTACTGGTACTCACCAAAGTGCCACATCAATGTAGCAGACTGTTTCAACCATGTCGGTATACCCCGCACAGTTCCCTCACAACCTTGTTGCTACTTTCTAAGAAGGTATCCCCCAGATCCGAGTTAGGATCTATAGAACTCCCAAGACAGTCCCACAATTTAAAGCACACAAATCAATACAATTGAAAACACAGTGATCCTAGTCCTAAGGTACACCTCACTTTAAGTTTATCCCCAGCAGAGTCGCCAGTTCTGTGATCGGTGGATCTGGAACTGACTGTTTTTTAGCTGGTTCGCAAAATGTCGCGGAAGCAAGAGTCGCCACCGTCTTTTATTTTCTCCAAATGGAAAGGACAAAAGCACAGAAAAATTCCTTATAGAGATTGCTCTCGGTTTGGGAGGTAGATTATAGAAAGGGAAGGTGTTAGCACCCTTTCTATCCATGGTTATCCATGGGCTCTTAGGTACTTGCTCATTTGTGTTTTCAAAATGGTTTGCTTGCTTTTCAACTGTGGATTTTAAAAAAGTTTCTTTGAAAATTTCAGTTCGACTCTTGTATCGGTCCTCAAGAGTGTTTGAAAAATTACTTTCGAAAGCTTTTTGAAAAGGTGTCGGTGTGAAAAGTATTTTTGATTTGTTTTTTGAAATTAGAGCAAGTATCTAGAGTCGTCTACCTACCCTAAGGAATTCGTCTGTGTAAATGTCCTTAAAGTAGTGCCATCCCGCCATTGAGAGGTAGGTAGCACCACTGTTGGAGGTATTCAGGTCAATTCGAGGGTTCAGGACATGGTGATCACCGGAGCAATAGGAAGACACCTTAGAAGCTACCCTAATGCCAGGTTCCCAGATCATGAGGACTTACTAAAACATCCTCTACTCGACGATCACCTTTCGAGGGGCAAGGCAACAGTGAGGTGTACCCTAGGGGTGGTGTGTGATTGGTGTGTCGTTTTCAGATATTTTTGTCTTGTTCATGTAATTGGTGATCTACGCTTTTGTTTTTATTTTGACATTCATTCTTTCATGCAGTTTAGTTAACAGTTAAAAAGATGCGAGGATTAAAATTCCTACGCTATTACAAAGGCGCGGGTCCACATCGCCAAATTTAATCCAGGACCCGATTTTTAAAACAAAATAAAGTGCGAGAAATATAAATGTCTAATTTACATGGCTTTGGGAGAATTACATAAAAAGAGGAAATAAAATAAACGCGCGAATTGGAATTACGATCGAATGCGAGGGCGTTGGACCCTTTTTAGGAAATTAAATTATAATTAACAAATTAAGTTAAAATAAAAAAGAAAAGATTTTTTGGAGTTTTTTGTATTTATGGATTTTTAATAAGAAAAATTAAATTGGAATTAAAACCTAGTTCTAGCTATTTTTAATTTATTAAAAAAACATGTTAAAGTTAAACCTAAAATTAACCTAATTAATTAATGGCAAGTTTTATTTACAAAAATAATATTTAATAATTAATTATGGTGAGAGAAAAAAGAAAAAGAATAAAAAAATACTTAAAACCCTAATTCTACACTTTTTTAGTTTATTAAGAAAAATATTTGAATTAAACCTAAATTTAAAAAGCTAAATTAATTAATGAGATTTATTTACAAAAATAACATTTAAATAAAATATATTTTTATTTTTGTCTTTTCTGATTTTTTTGTTATTTTGGTGAAATTAATTTTTAATGAATTAAAAGAAAACAATTGAATTAAAACAAATAATAAAGAAAATAGAAAAAAAGAAAAGAGAAAGAGATACAATACACTAGGGGGGTTCTGCCCCAATCAGGAGGTGTTGTCCAGCATTTTTGGCCCAATATTCAAGGCTTTATTTGACTTTTCTGGGCGCGTGTATATGCATTGACTGGTGAGTACGATGTTCATCAGATCTGGGCCCTTGGATGGATATCCTGAGACAGGTGGCATGCTGAGATTGTGGACGTATGATGAATCTCTGGAAGCGAGCTACATAGGAATATGGTTAGCAAAATAATATAGAGAAAGGGAGGGGACCTGGGAATCGAACCCAGGTCCCTGTGCTTGCCAACGTTACTTTCTACCACCTGAACCAATTAGCACGTTTGTTATTATCATGAAAAACAATTAATATAATGATAAATAAGAGTTAGTGCTATGAAGACAAAAACGCGCGCCCAGCTTTGAATCAACCAACCACAGCCTTCCAACTCATCTTCTTCCTCGTTTATGCGTTTTGACCTGAAAAAAGAACATCAAATAGCGGGGGTTTTGAACCCCCACAATCTGAAGTGCCAAAAAATAGCGAATAGAAATTGGTTGCATATAAAAAAAGCGCGAGGGATGTTTTAGATTCAGTGGAACGTCGCGAGTTCAATGGTATAATTCTTATGGTTCAATTTTACCCTATGCCAGAATCCCCAATTCAAGGTTTCTGAAAACCTAGAAAGCTCCAATGGTGGATTCTTCTATAATGCACGAAAACTCAATTGAAAGGCATGGTTAGATTCAGAATGGTTCAATTAGTATAAATCAATAAAGAAAATGCAATGAGGATGCTTAAAAATTGAAACACGAATATGCATAAAGTGTGAGAAATTTTGAGTTCTATCTACCAATTCTTGATGCTATGGACGTGGAAAAGTATCCAGCAAGATTCAGTAACACCTTAGAAAGCTTTTGCAATTGGTATTATGCTTTGAATCGTGCTAGAATGTAGTTTTCAGTTTTCACTTTTTCACCAAAAATTGCAAAAGTTGTTCTTGAAGTTTGGCGCAGCTTAGAGGTTCCTGGGATTAGGGTTAGGTTTGTACTTGTATAAGGAATGAATTCAGTCAATAATCCAAGCCCATAGCCTTGTCTTTAATGGTTTTCAAGATATGATTTTTATGAATCTTTTTCAATATTTTTTCATGAAGAATCATGCCAATTTGCACCAATTCTTTCCTCTTTTGATATGCATGAAATCCTTAGGCTTTGATGAGAGTTTATTCTGCACAAAAAGATTTGAAAACCTTGTTTTAGTATTTTTGTCATATTTTATTTTATTAAATGAATTAATAGTAATTAAAAATTCAAATAAATAAATAAAAATGATGAAATAAATCCCCTTTGGGCCAAATGGTCGTGCATAGTCTTTGGATGATGAATCTTGGAAGAAAAAGTGGCCCATTAGCAATTTTGAGGCCTTTGAAGCAATGTTGACTTTTCAAAATTCCCAAAACTTTCCCAACTTCCACAAGGTATATCTTGCTCAATTTTTAAGCTTTGATCATGTTCTTTGACATTTTGGAAAGGTCTTGAAGTCCTCTAACCAATGCCTTTGGTCCCATGTAATTTTGATTTACCAATCTCAAGTTATGGTTTTTGACTTAAAGTCCCTTTTTGTTGACTTTTGAAAATGACCTATAATGTTGAAATTGATAACTTTTTGTGAGAGCATTTCTTGGACTTGAAGTATGAAGAGGAGTTGTAGGAAATGCCTTTCTCTTCAAAATGAGATTTGGATGGGATTTTTCTGATAAGCCATGTGGAAGTTATGCCTTGGTCAAGTTACAATTGACTTTTTCAATTGTCCAAATATGGAAACTTTTGCATCTTGAGACTTTTTGAGCCATGCCTTGAAAATCATGATCAAGAATTGATCAAATGATGTTTGTGGCTTCAAAATGAGATGTTGACCAAAAATTTGAACTTTTGACTGTCAAATGACCATTTTACCCCTACAGTTGACTGCTGAGCAATTAGGGTTTTTGACTGCGCAATTTTGTGCTGTAAGTCTTGAAACTTGGTATGAGGATGCTTGACCATATTTGTAGGCATGTGGGACTTGATTGGACCCTTGAAAACTTCAATTTCTTTGCCAGAACCAAAACCCTAGTTTTTGACTGTTAGGAGGCCCTTGAACTGTGCAACCCTTGGGGAGATTTTGAAGCTTTGACTTGGCAAATCTTGAAGAATATGGGAGGGCAAATTTTGGGGTACAACAGGGTGCAACTGTAAAAACAAGGTGTGAAAAGAAAAAAACATTCCAGGCCCAGCCCAGAACCTGTCTTCTTCAACCTCCAGCAAAACTTGTTCAAAAAACGCGCGTTTTGTACATTGATTCAAACATCCTGATTCCTGGACTTTTAATGAAAACTCACAACATCAAAAATGTTAAGCATCAAACAACGAATCCATACATACCAAAAACTTGATCTAACTCTCACAAATGAGAGAGAATTTCTTCTCCCCCAATTCCTGACCTAGTTTTTGTTCCATGTTTAGACATCAAATTCTCATAGCACACATAACATAAATGAAAACTAATTACATGGGCATGTCCAGGGCTATGAATGTGACATAATTTCTTCACAAACCTAAAGCTAACAATGCCTGGATAGAGAGATACGAGTTCATGAACTTACCTGTTCAGTTGGAATCGTATCTGGTGATGGAGGTGTTTTCAATGCAAGGTGATGATTGGTATAGCTTCCTTGATGTCCATGGATGCTATTCCAAGCTTTAGTTTGCTTTGAAACCAAATGAATCGTGTTATGGAACTTCAACTGCAAAACAAAAAAATGAAAATGGTGATGTTGATTGGGAGTGTTACAGGTCGTGTTTGAGGTTTGGAATAGTTTCAAGGGATGTTGTGGGATGTGTTTGAAGTGGTTTTGGCAAGAATGCACGAATGGATTGAGTTATGGAACTCAATCTGCAGCAGGTGCCCTGTTTTGGGCAGTTTTACGGTGTTTTGAGGTTTGATGAGGTTTGGAAGGTGTTTAGCTCGTGTTTCAGGTCAAGGTGATTGTTTGGAATGTGTTTGACAAGTTTGCTCAAGCTGGTTTTTGCTGAGATGAGAGTTGTTAGTTGTTATGCTAGCTTTCTTCTTACTTAAGCAACAAAATGCCAAGTTGAGTTTTAGACTGATGGAGGCCCCTCTATTGTGCTGCTAAGCATGCCCTTGATCAGTGGGATTAGTTCAAAAACTTGTGCCAAGGAGATTTGTTGTGTACCTCTTGATTTGCTAATTGACATAAAGTTCTACTTTTGCAAAAATGGACATTATGCTTTTTCTATTTTAGGACTAAACCTTCATGTAATGCTTAAACACATAATGCAAGGCTTGAACACAAAGGGTTTGCATTTAATTTATGAGTGAAAATGGGATATAGGACCTGTAATCAAGTTGTGCAAGCTGATTTCAAAATGGCCTAGATGTATGAACATGTAACTTGGCCATAAACAAAGTGACTTTTTCCCAACTTTCCAAATTCGATTCTCCCTAACCATGAGGTTGTTTGATGAGTTCTTGGACATTTTGGAAAGCTTGGAATGTGTACTACAATCTATCTTTGAAATGAAAATTGAAATTCTAAGAGGAAGTATGTGAAAAATGGTCTTGAAGTTAGGCAAAAATCCTGCCTAAAATGGTTCAAAATTTCTCTAAGTTAAGAATGGTTTGGTACCCTTGTTCCAAAAATTGTAACTTGAGCTACAAGCTTCTTTTGGGAAAACTTTGTGAATAAAAGTTGTATATTTTGAAATGGACTACAACTTTCATGTTTTGACTTTTGCTTGAATCCAAATGAATCTTGGTGAGAAAGTGGGACAAAGTTAGGAAAAAATTAGGGTTTTTCATAACTTAGAAAAATTCTAAGTTATGAAAAATCTTCATTTCAAACCCTAATTTGCAATTCTTGATTTCTTGATGAACAAGTTTCATGATTTGGCATGTTTTGATGAAAAATGAATCTTAACATTTGATTTTGACCAAAAAGTCAAAGTTTGACTTTTCAGTATACAGTCAAAATTGATCAATTGACTGGGAAATTCAACTGTCAATCTTGTGCATTTGGGATCTTTTGAACTTGTTGAGTATGTCAAGACAATTCCATGGGGTCCTTGAGTCCATATGTGAGCTTGGTTTTCCATTGGCTAGGTCAAACAGTCAAAAATTGCCTTTGTGCAGTCAAAACCCTAAAAATGACCATTTTGCCCTTTTGGTGATCTGATCAAATTTCTTGTGGAATTGTGATCCAAACTTGATCAAATGGTCCATATGAGTTCATAATGTTGATGTGGGTCAATTTTCATGAGATTTGACTGTCAATTGGCCACAGTTGACTTTTTCCCCAATACAGTTGATTTCTAGGTCAACTGTCCAATTGACTGGGCAAAATTTGGAATCAAGGCTTGAAACTTGGTATGGATAGACTTGGGAGTCCAACATGAAGCATGAAAGTCATCTTAGGCATTTTAGGTCAAAACACCTTTGTGCCAACACAAACCCTAATTTGGGTCAACAGTGCAAGGAGAAGTCTTGAGGAGAGGAAACCCTAACTTGATCTTGAGCTCCAAGGGTCTTGTGAAGAGAAAAATGTTGAGGAAATGGGAGGGCAAATTTTGGGGTACAACAGTTGCCCCTGTTCAATCTTCTTGAACCTGAAGAGTTAGATTGGCAAGTTTGCCTTTCGCGACTCGAGGGTAAAAGGAGATTGGACACTAGAGTGCCCGAAAATTTGCACTCGCATGTTGGATTATCAGCAATGTGATGTCGGGAATGGGCTTATAGATGCCATTTGGAGAGATGATGGATAGGGAGATGGGCTTATAGATGCCATCCGAAGGTGTGACAGAAACTTGTCGGGAATGGGCTTATAGATGCCATTTGGAAGTGTTGATCGCATAAGAGATTCCTTAGCGATAACCTGCGTACTTTGAGAAAGATAGATGTTTTCCTGGCTTGTTACAGGTGTTGATCTTCAATCTCTTCATGCAGACATGCCCTGGCTAGATACAGGTATCGAGTCTACAATCGATTGCTCGCAGATATGCCCTGGCTGGATACAGGTATCGAATCTGGAATTAGTCGTCAACAGATATGCCCTGGCTGGACACATGAATTAAATCTTCAAACTCTTCAGATGTGCCCTGGCTAGATACAGGAATCGAATCTGGAAATAGTCGTCAACAGATATGCCCTGGCTGGATACAGGAATCGAATCTGGAAGCCCTTCAGATGTGCCCTGGCTGGATACAGGAATCGAATCTGGAAACTGATCACTCACAGATGTGCCCTGGCTAGATACAGGAATCGAAACTGGAATTGTGACAGTTGAAGGTAGTTGTCTTTTGGGTTGTCTTTTTCCCTGAAAAGGCAAAACATCAGTTGTATGCAATGTCATGATGTATGAAATGCATGATGTCACGATGTTCAAAATGAGATAGTGTTGTATGCACTTTATCATGTATGTAAGCAAGATGTATGAAATATGAAATGTTTATGAATGCATTTTCGTCTAGGAAAATAAATCCTTGACGACCAGCCGGGGAATTAAATCTTGGGCTGATGTTGAAGAGTAAAATTCTTCGCTTCCGCTAGGGATGATGTTTGCAAGAATACACCGGTAGGAGAAGATAACTCCGTTGGAGAATAAACTTGTTGGAGAGATTACTCTGAGGGGAATTACTCTGCTGAGGAATTATCCTGCGGGAAGAGATACCTTGCTGAGGTTTTGATGAGAGCTCTGCTGAGGATTTCAATGATGGACTCCGCTGGGGATGACAATGATAAACTCCGCTGGGGATTCTGTTGATAAGTTATGTTGGGGAACTTTGATGAACTCCGCTGGGGATAGGAAGAACTTCGTCGAGGGCGATCTTCCGTGGTAATTAGCTGAGGATAACCCAGTTATAAGCCCTTGTGAAGAATAACTTTGAATAAAGCTCGAGAGAGACGTCCGTACTCTGCAGGGGATAAGCTTCCAGAATCTACTGGGGATAAGCTTCAAGACCTGTTGGGGATATGAATTCCACTTTACTGGGGAAACCTTCAGACTGTACTGGAAAATGGTTCCACTAGAGTGTCTGTATTCTGCCGGGGAACAATCTTAGATCAAGACTGCCGGGGATGCTTGCTGTTGAATGCCTATACTCCGCTGGGGAATGTTGATATCTTCTGGGGATACCCATCTTCCTTTAGGCTGACCGTAGACTAACTCTGCTGGAGAAGAGTATTGCTGACTTGCTAGGGAAACAGGGTGCCTATTGTAAGGCTGATGATAGACTAACTCTTCCTAGGGAGAGAATTGCTGAATCTTGTCTCACTCTGTGGGGAGTTGAGGCAACTTGGTCACATTCTTCAGTTGAATCTACCTTGGTACCTTGGCGGACAAAGCAACTAGACTGCCTGGACAATTCTACATTGCCCCTACTTTTGATGTCACCTGTAATTAGTCTTTTGTTTCATATGCAAGTATTTATGAATTAGCAATTTTAATGTCAAATGCATATATCAAAAATGAACATTGGACGTTCTTCGCAAGACAAAACAGAAAAAGGAAAACAATTGGCAATTTGTTTGGAAAAGTGAATTTGAATTGGTTTTGAATTTTGCCTGTAAATAGGCGTTTTTGTACAAGAGGCTGACGTCCTAGCAAGAGAACGCCGCCGAAAATCATAAAGTTTATACAATTTTGAAAAGGAAACAAAACAGCTATGTGAAACATATTCCCACTGGGTTCCAACTCTGCTATTGCCTTTATGTCTTCAAGCGTCTCATCACTTTGCTGCTTAGTTGAAGATGAAGTTGATTGATCAATGCCGAAGTCTGAGCCCGATAGTTGATGCCGAATTCAAGGTGATCCAATGAGACATAGTGTTACGCTTTATCCCTAACTTTTGCCTGGACCGCCCTTTCGGGTTTTCAGTCCACCGGGATACCCATTTTTGCCCAAGCCGCCTTTTCAGGTTTTCGACTTGCCGGGTGTACAGATTTTTTCATTTCATCCCTTATTTTTGCCCGAACCCTTTTGGTTCGCCGGGAAGCCCTTATTTTTGCCTAGGTATGTCAACCTAGCGGGTCTTTTATTCATGCGTAGTATCTTTTTACTATGTCTGCATTGGCGGGGTGAGGAAGGTCGTCACCATCCATGGTGGTTAGAATCATGGCTCCTCCTGAGAACACATGTTTAACCACAAATGGCCCTTCGTACGTAGGGGTCCATTTGCCCCTGGGATCACTTTGAGGAAGGATGATGTGTTTTGATTACCAGGTCCCCAACTTGATACTCTTGTGGTCTGACTTTCTTGTTAAATGCCCTGATCATCCGTTTTTGATACGTCTGACCATGACAGATAGCAGTGAGTCTCTTTTCATCAATTAGGTTTAGTTGATCAAGTCGAGTCTGGATCCAGTCATCTTCATTCAAGTCTGCATCCTTCATTATCCGGAGAGAGGGTATCTGGACTTCAATCGGCAAGACTGCCTCCATGCCATAGTACAAAGAAAAAGGAGTTGCCCCGGTTGACGTCCTTGCTGAGGTACGGTACCCATGAAGAGCAAATGGTAACATCTCGTGCCAATCTTTGTAGGTCACTGTCATCTTCTACACAATCTTTTTGATATTCTTATTAGCTGCTTCTACAGCCCCATTCATCTTCGTCCGGTAAGGAGAAGAGTTGTGGTGTTGTATCTTGAATTGCTTGCAGAGCTCAATGATCATCTTGTTGTTAAGATTGGTACCATTGTCCGTGATGATCCTTTCCGGGATGCCGTACCGACAGATCAGGTTATGCCGAATGAAACGTGCCATGACGCTCTTGGTTACGGTGGCGTAGGAAGCTGCCTCAACCCACTTCGTGAAGTAATCAATTGCCACCAAGATGAAGCGATGCCCGTTGGATGCTGTCGGTCGGATCTCGCCGATCATATCAATTCCCCACATTGCAAAAGGCCAAGGTGCCGTCAGGACATTCAGAGGAACCGGAGGGATGTGCACTTTATCAGCATAGATCTGGAATTTATGACAAGTTCGAGAATGTTGGTAACAGTCGGCTTCCATTGTGGACCAGAAATATCCTGCCCGAAGGATTTTCTTTGCCATGGTGTGTCCACTGGAATGTGTTTCGAATGTACCTTCATGTAGCTCTACCATGATCTTCTCTGCTTCAGTCTTATCCACACAACGCAGTAGAGTTGAATCATGGTTTCGTTTGTAGAGAATGTCGTTGCTGAGGAAGAATTTTGCCGCAAACCTTCTCATTAACTTCTTGTCATTGACAGACGCACCTTCAGGGTATTCCTGGGCTTCCAAGTATCTCTTCACCTCATGATACCAGGGTTTTTCGGTTACCTCATTGGCCTCAAGATTGCAGCAGTATGCAGGTTCGTCCAACTTCCAGATAATGATCCGGGGAGCCTCGTTGTCCCATTTGACTTTGAACATTGAAGACATCGTAGCTAGTGCGTCCGCTAACTGATTCTCCTCTCTTGGGAAATGCTCAAAAGTTATCTCTTCAAAGTGGGGAAGCAAAGTCAACACATACTCCTTGTAAGGAATAAGATTTGGGTGTTTCGTATCCCACTCCCCTTTGATCTGATTGATCACGAGGGCGGAATCTCCGAAGACACTCAGAAACTTGATCCTTAAGTCAATTGCAGCTTGAAGACCCATGATACATGCCTCATATTCTGCCATGTTGTTGGTGCAGTTGAAACACAGTCGGGCGGTGAGTGGAGTATGAGTACCTTTAGGGGATATGATCACAGCACCGACGCTGTTACCCAAAGCGTTCGAGGCTCCGTCAAAATGCATAGACCATCGGGATCCTTCCTCGGGTCCTTCATCCGGTCCAGGTATTTCACAATCAGTTACTACCATGATATCTTCGTCCGGAAATTCAAAGTTCAATGATTGGTAATCGTCCACAGGTTGGTGTGCCAAATGGTCTGCCAATACACTTCCTTTGATTGCTTTTTGAGTCGTGTACTGGATATCATATTCCGTCAAGATTATTTGCCATCTTGCTATTCTTCCAGACAGAGCAGGCTTTTCGAATATGTACTTGATGGGATCCATCTTTGAAATCAACAGAGTAGTGTGAGTCAACATATACTGTCTCAGCCGGCGAGCAGCCCATACCAGAGCGCAACAAGTTTTCTCGAGCAGTGAGTACCGAGACTCACAGTCGGTAAACTTTTTGCTCAGGTAATAAATAGCGTGCTCTTTTCGGCCAGACTCGTCATGCTTCCCCAGCACACACCCCATTGAATTGTCAAGCACTGTCAAGTATAGTATTAGAGGTCTCCCTTCCACTGGAGGCATAAGAATGGGTGGCTCTTGGAGATATTCCTTTATCTTTTCGAAAGCGGCCTGACATTCATCGTTCCAACGTACTACTTGATCTTTCTTCAGCAATTTGAAGATTGGCTCACAGGTAGCAGTTAGATGTGAGATGAATCAGGCAATGTAATTCAGTCGTCTCAGAAAGCCTCTAACTTCTTTCTCTGTCTTGGGAGTCGACATCTCTTGTATGGCTTTCACCTTGGCAGGGTCCACCTGAATACCTTTATCGCTTACAATGAATCCTAGCAATTTTCCAGACCTCACCCCAAAGGTGCATTTGTTTGGGTTCAACCTCAGCTTGTACAACTTCAGTCGGTCAAACAGCTTCCGCAGATGGTCAAGGTGTTCCTCCTCAGTCTGGGACCTTGCAATTATATCATCGACGTATACTTCAATCTCATGGTGGATCATGTCATGAAATAAAGCAACCATGGCACGTTGGTAGGTTGCCCCAGCATTTTTCAACCTGAATGGCATGACCTTGTAGCAGAAGGTGCCCCATTGAGTAACAAAGGTAGTATTTTCCATATCTTCAGGAGCCATCTTGATCTGATTATACCCTAAAAATCCATCCATGAAGGAGAACACCTTGTGTTGAACAGTATTGTCAACAAGAACGTCGATGTGAGGCAGAGGGAAATCATCTTTAGGGCTGGCCCTGTTCAAATCCCTGTAGTCAACACACATTCTGACTTTACCATCTTTCTTTGGCACTGGAACCACATTGGCAACCCACTGAGGGTAAGAAGTCACTGCTAGAAACCCGGCATCGAACTGCTTCATAACCCCAGCTTTGATCTTTTCGGAAATCTCTGGACGCATACGGCGGACCTTTTGCTTTACCGGAGGGCAGTCTTCCTTGGTAGGCAGGTGATGAACCACAATGTAGGCATCCAAACCAGGCATGTCTTCGTAAGACCAAGCAAAGATCTCCATGTAATCATGCAGCATCTAGATCAATCGTTGCTTCACGCTGAGCTCTAGATTGGCACCAATCTTGACTTCTTTTCTATTTGTCTCAGTACCCAGGTTTACTGTTTCCACCGGCTCTTCATGCGGCTGAATGGCCCTCTCTTCCTGGAGTAGCAGTCTTGCGAGTTCACCAGGTACTTCGCAATCATCTTCACCTTCGTCTTCGGCCAAGTTGATCGGATTTTCAAAGTCATAACTGGCAGTAGCAGAGCTGTTACCAGTGAGATCCAGAGTGGATTGAAACCTATATAAGTGAGTGTGTGTAAATATAGTTGTTTTGCAATATATAACACAAAGAAAAAAGAGCACAAGACTTGAAATGCAACAAACGTCCAATGTTTTGATTAATGATATATGGAAATGTCATACAAAAAGCCCTCACAAATGGAGCCACGGTGCCCCGGGTAGGACACCGAGCCAATAAAAGTTTCAACATATTGTTTGTTACAAATTGAACACAAAAGAGTTAATTACTATGTGACAAATGTAATAGGTGTAAAATCCTTGTCCGTCCAGTTGCTTGGTCCGTTGCTGGTTGTTAGATAGATCCAACTGTCAAATTCTGCTTCCTCTACGTCCTCCTCGATAGCATTCACCCTTGGGTTGGTTATGAACACCGGAGCCTTTCTGATCCTTTCTTTGCGAACAGCCCTCTGAGCCTCTGCAGTGAAGCCCAGCCCAAAATTGTCGTTCTTTTGAGTGAAGTCAGGAAGCTGACCCCACTTTGCACACTTGCCTTTCTCGATTACAGCCCGGGCATCCTTCAAGGAAGCCATCTTCAAAGGAAAGTCTTCTTCAACCACTGTTTCTGCTGACGCCAACGTTGGAGGTACTTCTTCAAAATGTTGAAAGGGGGTTTCAATAAACTCCCCATCCATCTCGATATACCGGAATGAATTCAAGTGACTAACCATGTATTCCTCCTCACCCTGCACAGTAACAATCTTCCCTTTGACAGGGTATTTGAGCTTTTGGTGTAGAGTGGATGTTACCGCCCCAGCCTTGTGAATCCAGGGTCGTCCCAGCAAACAGGAATAAGATGGACGAATATCCATCACATAGAACGTTGAGTCGAAGACTTGGGATCCCACACGAATAGGAATGTCTACCTCACCATGCACCATCCTCTTAGAACCGTCGAAGGCTCTAACAATGATGTTACTAGGTTTCAATTCCAGGCCCTCACAATCCAACCGATCTAAGGCCTTCTTGGGCAATACATTCAGGGAAGAACCGGTGTCCACCAACACGTGTGCGAGAGCAGTGCCCCTGCATTCTATAGAGACATGCAGGGCATCATTGTGGTTTTTCCTTTGGCGGTAAGGTCAGCATCCGAGAACCCCAAACCATTGTCAGCTGTCAAATTAGCCACACAGTCAGTGAATTGATCTGCAGATGTCTCTTGCGGCACATGGGCCGTTTTCAGAAATGAAATCAGGGCCTTGGCGTGGGCCTCTGAGTACAGCAGCAATGATAGCATAGAGATTTTGGAGGGGGTATTCCCCAGCTGTTCAACGACATTGAAGTCACTCTTTTTAATGATTTTAAGGATTTCCTCCATCTCTTGCTGGGAGGCTTCAACAGCGGTCTTTTTTGGTGCCTCCGTCCGGGCAGGCAAATCGGTAGCAGCTTCTTTGCCCCGAGCATCAGAGGATTCGGCGGCAGTAGTAGACACAGGAACTTGATTTGGAACATGCACACTTGCGGGTGTGATGATAAGAGGTTTTCAGATAACTGGTGGTGCAATGTCAGGCGAGAAGAGCCTGCCACTGCGAGTAATCTTGGCGGGACCAGTGATGTTACTGATACTAGTACCGGTGTTGAACTCCTGCTTCACTCCAAGCACATACACGTCTGCCCCATAGTGCCATGGGACAGCCTTGTCAGATTCACAGGGGAGGGGCCCCGGAACAGTAATGGTAATGGGTGCAACAGACATAATTTTGACTGGCTTCCTTGGGAGAGCCTTGGTAGGGTTGTTGAAAATTGTGACGACAAATACTTCTTCAGCGGAAACAAACGGAACAACAGTTTTCTTGAACAGAATTTCTTTGCTATCCATCAGGCTTTGGATGCCTGATTTCAGCAGCGGACAACCGGTAGGGATAACAGCACACAGGAGGCAACCCTTGCTACAACCCGGAAATAAACCGGCTAGCAGTAGGTTCCTCTTAATAGTCAATAGAGGGGTAGCAACATCATTCACCGAAACAGCATAACAATCTTCCTCGACGGCATTTACTTTATGCTGGGGCATAGGAGCAGTTACAACATTTGGCCTCTCAGGCGCCTCAAACTGAATTTCCTTCGCATCGATAAGGTCTTGAACCTTATTTCTCAGGGCCCAGCAATCATCAGTAGTATGCCCGGGGCTATCAGAATGATAAGCACAACGGGCATTTGGGTTATACTTAGGAGATGCAGTATTCACGACCTTTGGAGCCTCTTTGGTGGTCACCAAGTTGGTTGATAACAGTTGCGGTAAGATTTGTGACAAGGTCATACTCAGCCGAGTGTATTGCCTCTTGGGCCTCTCACCCCTTTGTTGATTGTACTGCTGAGGAGCAGCAACAGGTTTTGAAATTACCAAGGCATTGACGGCTTGGCGGCTTTCTGGCTTGACTTGTCTTCTAGGACCATAGACTGCACTAGCTTCTTTCTTGAAAGGCCTCTTCTCAGTACTTGCAGAGGCAGCTTTCTGTATCTTTCCTGACCTGATGCCAGCTTCTATCCTTTCACCCGTCAGGATCAAATCTGTAAACCCAGCGGAGGAATTACCAACCAAATGATTGAAGAATGGACCAGACAAGGTCCCTAGAAACATGTCAACTAGTTCACGATCAATCAAAGGAGGATGTACCCTGCCAGCCAAATCCCTCCATTTTTGTGCATATTCTTTGAACCCTTCGCCTGTTCCTAGAGACATACCCTGAAGTTGGGTACGCGTAGGAGCGAGGTCAGAATTGTATTGATATTGTCTATAAAATGCGGTAGCCAAATCTTCCCAATGTCGGATACTGGTTCCATCTAGCTGATAAAACCACTCAAGTTGTGACCCCGAAAGGCTGTCTTGGAAGAAGTGGATCCAAAGATTCATGTCTGCCGTGTAAGGTTGGATCTTCCTTACGTACGATCTGAGGTGCAGCTTTGGACAGGAAGCCCCATTGTATTTGGCAAAGGCACGCACCTTGAACTTGTGTGGGATTACCACCCCAGAAGATAACCCTAAATCTCTGAAATCCAGCCCCGGCACATTTTGAATCTCCATGGCACTCAAGCGGTCCTCTAATTGCTTGTATCTGTCAGCAGCAGGAGGGTATTGTTCGTCGTTGTAATCCGTCTCGTTGTCAGAGACTGCAGGACTAGGAGCCCCTCCCCCTTGGGGACTATCCTTCTCTGCAGAGGAAGTAGTTGGATCAGCCTCATTATGGAGTGTGTTCCTAAACCTGCGTCCAGTATTGAACAACGCAGTCCTCTTCTTCTTCTTCTTCTTTAAGAGAAAAGCCTTCAACTCTTGTTGACCTTGAGCCAGGCTCATGACCATCTCTTGAAACTGGGCACTCTGGGCCTAGAGGGCCTTGATAGCTTGCTCACTGGATGATTCTGGATTCATGATGACTGTTCAAAAATAAACAGCGAAGAGGATTAAGCAACCTGTAGAAAAAGGGGTACCTGTTATGCACATGATGCATGAGATGCTATCTATGTAATGCATTCAAGGATTTTAGAAATTCACAATTGTTGCAAACAAAAAGAACGCACGTCATATTAATAAGAAAAGATTTGTTAGTACATAAATGCCCCATGGGCCAAATATTACAAAAACAACTTCTCAAGGTAAAAAGACGTTGCGCATCCTCTTTGGTGCAATGTAGGTGTTGAAGGCCTCTTGCTCATGGAGTCGGCGGGTGAGCTCTAGAACCTTCTTTTCGCTGGCGTAGAAGCTGGCTTCGAAAGTGTTCCGTTCCTCCTTGAGCTGGATCCAACTCTTCTGCATCTCCTCCCGCGATGTAGGCATGTCAGGATGTAGGATGGTGTAGGGAACCTCTCCTTCCTTGACGGGCTCTTTAATCACAGGGAGAACATGAGGATAAGGCATCATTAGACTCTGGGCTCGGGCTCGTACCCACTTGAGATAAGGCTCAAGAGGGATGGAGTTCTTGTGCCCCAGTGTCTTGCTATCAACCTTGTTGGGCCTCCCCCAAGCTCTGATGAATCTTTGGCGAAGTCCTTGCGCATCGTTGTCGAAGTCAAAAACTAGGTCAGGAATCAACATGTCGTGAGGGCCATCCCTCCGTGCATATCCAAATTGCCTCAAAGCTAGGCAAGGGTTGTAGGTAATGCCCCCTCTAATGCCAAGTAATGGGACATTAGGGAACTCTCCACAACGATCGACGATGATGACATTTTCTCTGGACCGAGAACACCAATGTACATCAGAGTGAGTAAGAGTCATCAACCGTTGGGACCACCTTGAGCCTTGGTCATTCTTCAAGACAGATTGTGGAAGGTGCGAAATAAACCACCTTGCAAGAAGAGGAGTACAGCACATGAGAACACCCCTCTTTCTCATTGTTCGTGTGTAAAATGAGTGAAGAATGTCCCCAAGCAATGTTGGTATTGGATTTCTGGACAAGAAGATTTTGACGGCGTTGACCTCTACAAGCTGGTCAGGATTTGGGAACAAGACCAACCCATAGATAAGGAGTGCCACAATTTCTTCAAAGGCTTGTAGGTCCAATGAATTCCAACATTCTTGTGCCTTCTCAAACAAGAATTTTGCTAGGAAACCTTTGACGCCGCTTTTAGTTTCCCAATGCCCCTTGATGTCAGAAGGCTGTAGATGTAATGCTCGAGCAACATCTTCAGGCTTTGGTTCCTTTTCCGTACCGTTGAAAGGTAGTTGATTAAGGATAGGAATTCTCAGGAGTTGAGAAAACTCTTCCAAAGTGGGCACCAACTTGTAGTCGGGGAAAGTGAAACAGTGATGAAGAGGGTCAAAGCACTGGAATAGCACTTTCATCATGTCTTCTTCAATGTTGGTGTTGACTAAGCTGAGCAGTCTACCATGTCTTTCACTGAAGGATGAGCTTTCCGGGATCCTTGATGTGAGCTCCTTGAGTTGAGGAGGGATTCTCACAAGGTTGACTTGGATGGTTTTTCTGCGAGGAATTTCCATGACCTACAAAACAAGAACAAAGATGAAGATCTAAACCCTTGAAGTGGTTAGTAAATGCATATGATGCTTTATGATGTTCATGATGTATGCACAAGCATATGTACAAGCAATTCACACCAAACCCTAGTTTCAGGCTTGCATGAGGTTTCATAGGTAAGTACCCTCTTGAGTGTAGTTGGCTTAAAAACCTGTCCTATAAATAGTAACCGGGTTCTAAGGAGCTAAATATCATTGGATTGTTTTCATTGTTCATTGTTTTGGTTTAGCCACTTAACTAGCGACCAAAATATTCCAAGAAAACAACCCTCAATGAGTGTAGTATCGAGTATCTACCAACTTCGGACTGCACCAAATCCGGTCATCTCACTACCCCTAATGAAAGGCCAAGATGGTCAAGTAAGGTTCTAGGTTATTAGTGCTTAGTGACATCACTCAGCGGCCCCGTACTCTCCTTGATTGAACTCAAGGGTTACCGGTACTCACAAATATGTCGCACTAATATAGCTATTGCTTCGACCGTGTCGGTATACCCCACACAGTTTCCACAATGTATTGCTATCTATGAATGTTTCCCAAAATTCGGGTGTAGGATTGCAAACCCAAACAAGAGAGCCAAGATATAAAGCAATCAAGACAAACAATTAGTCATGCAAGAAGGTGATCTAAGCCCAAAGGTTACTCCACTTTTAAAATTCTCCCCAGCAGAGTCGCCAGTTCTGTGATACGGTGGGAGAACTGACTTGAGGTTTTGCGTTTGTTTTCGCAAATGTTTCGGTTGAGCAAGAGTCGCCACCGACTTTTTATTTTATCCTAAGGAAAGGTTAAAAAGCACAGCAAAAACCTTTGAGATGTTTTCTTGGGTTCGGGGAGTAGATTATAGAAAGGGAAGGTATTAGCACCCTTTCTATCCATGGTTATCCATGGGCTCTTAGTTACTTGCTTAGATCAACTTGCCTTAGTTTTCAATTGTTTGAAATGGTGCTTTGGGTGTGTGTTTTGAAAATGTTTTTGAAAAGAAGCCAATGTGGTGGCAACCTTTGTAATGATCCATGTTGGGATGTATACAAAGGTGTATGTCTTTTGAAAAGGTTTTCATTGTTTTTGAAAGTTGTTTTGAAAGTGTAGTGATGTGTGGTTTGGAAAATAGGCAAGTGTTTTGTTTTGCAAATTGGCAAGTAATCAAGAGCTATCTACCCTAAATTTCTCAAAGATCTTTGCTATGTTTTAACCCTTTTAACAATTTTGTTCCACCATTGCATTTGGTGGACAATCTTGTGTTAGGATGTGAAAGGGACGGGCGCGGGTCATCGTTTAGACCATAATTGCAATGGTGCCAAGTATCTTTGGGCAATTTTCCTTTAAGGGACTTGATCATTTTTTAGGCAACTTTCGAAAGCGTCATCGAGGGACTATGATCATTTGATTGTTTTGTTTTGCCCAAAGAGACCTATCATGCAATATGGCCCATTATTGAAGGCAACAAGTGGAATACCCTAGGGGTGCAAGTGTGATTAGTGTTGTCCATTTTCATGCTTGTTTATCTTGAAATTAGGTCAAACTATTTTGATTAATTGATTTGCATACAAACCCTAATTCTAGCATGGCATATTTAGAAAGCATTAAAGTGCGAAAAGTAAAGTTCCTAAATTATTACAACACAATATATGGGAAGGGGGTACAAATGTTTAAATGGGGATATTTTGACAAGAATTAAAACCCTAGACTATTACATCAAATTGGAATTATACAAGTTATTTAATATGCAATAATTAAATAAAATAAGATAAATATGCAAAGATGCAAAAAATGATTTTTTATGTGTATGTAAAAAGTGTTTTTTATGTGTCAAATAAAAAAAATAAAAAGTATTAATTTTTGAGTTTTTATGTATTTAGGGCAAAACCCTAATTTTGCAAATAAAAGATATTTATTATTTAATATATACAATGTTTATTAATTATGTACAAAAATAAAATAAAAATGAAGTATATTTGTCAAAAAGGTATTTTTAATGTTAATTATTAATAAAAATAAAAATGTATATATTTTGTATTTTTTAACCTAAATATACTAATATATATATATATGTATTCGTATTATTTACTAAATATATATTATATATACAAAATAATAATATTTAATATTTAAAAAAAAAGTATATTTTATGTAAAATGTTTTCAGAAGATAAAATAAAATAAAAATGGAAAATAAAATGTATTTGGTATTATTCCTAATATTCTAAACAAAAAAAATATTATGTATTTATTTATATATATAACTAACTAAAGCAAATAAATATCAAATAAAATGCAAAAAAATGTGGAAAAATATTTTTTAATATTTTTATGCTTTAATGAAAAATAAGAAATCAGAATCAAAAAGAAAAAACTGAAAATGGCAAATAAAACTCAAAATGGGCCAGGGGGTGCAACTGTAAAAACAAGGTGTGAAAAGAAAAAAACATTCCAGGCCAAGCCCAGAACCTGTCTTCTTCAACCTCCAGCAAAACTTGTTCAAAAAACGCGCGTTTTGTACATTGATTCAAACATTTTGATTCCTGGACTTTTAATGAAAACTCACAACATCAAAAATGTTAAGCATCAAACAACGAATCCATATATACCAAAAACTTGATCTAACTCTCAGAAATGAGAGAGAATTTCTTCTCCCCCAATTCCTGACCTAGTTTTTGTTCCATGTTTAGACATCAAATTCTCATAGCACACATAACATAAATGAAAACTAATTACATGGGCATGTTCAGGGCTATGAATGTGACATAATTTCTTCACAAACCTAAAGCTAACAATGCCTGGATAGAGAGATACGAGTTCATGAACTTACCTGTTCAGTTGGAATCGTATCTGGTGATGGAGGTGTTTTCAATGCAAGGTGATGATTGGTATAGCTTCCTTGATGTCCAGGGATGCTATTACAAGCTTTAGTTTGCTTTGAAACCAAATGAATAGTGTTATGGAACTTCAACTGCAAAACAAAAAAATGAAAATGGTGATGTTGATTGGGAGTGTTACAGGTCGTGTTTGAGGTTTGGAATAGTTTCAAGGGATGTTGTGGGATGTGTTTGAAGTGGTTTTGGCAAGAATGCACGAATGGATTGAGTTATGGAACTCAATCTACAGCAGGTGCCCTGTTTTGGGCAGTTCTATGGTGTTTTGAGGTTTGATGAGGTTTGGAAGGTGTTTAGCTCGTGTTTCAGGTCAAGGTGATTGTTTGGAATGTGTTTGACAAGTTTGCTCAAGCTGGTTTTTGCTGAGATGAGAGTTGTTAGTTGTTATGCTAGCTTTCTTCTTACTTAAGCAACAAAATGCCAAGTTGAGTTTTAGACTGATGGAGGCCCCTCTATTGTGCTGCTAAGCATGCCCTTGATCAGTGGGATTAGTTCAAAAACTTGTGCCAAGGAGATTTGTTGTGTACCTCTTGATTTGCTAATTGACATAAAGTTCTACTTTTGCAAAAATGGACATTATGCTTTTTCTATTTTAGGACTAAACCTTCATGTAATGCTTAAACACATAATGTAAGGCTTGAACACAAAGGGTTTGCATTTAATTTATGAGTGCAAATGGGATATAGGACCTGTAATCAAGTTGTGCAAGCTGATTTCAAAATGGCCTAGATGTATGAACATGTAACTTGGCCATAAACAAAGTGACTTTTTCCCAACTTGCCAAATTCGATTCTCCCTAACCATGAGGTTGTTTGAAGAGTTCTTGGACATTTTGGAAAGCTTAGAATGTGTACTACAATCCATCTTTGAAATTCAAATTGAAATTCCAAGAGGAAGTATGTGAAAAATGGTCTTGAAGTTAGGCAAAAATCCTGCCTAAAATGGTTCAAAATTTCTCTAAGTTAAGAATGGTTTGGTACCCTTGTTCCAAAAATTGTAACTTGAGCTACAAGCTTCTTTTGGGAAAACTTTGTGAATAAAAGTTGTAGATTTTGCAATGGACTACAACTTTGATGTTTTGACTTTTGCTTGAATCCAAATGAATCTTGGTGAGAAAGTGGGATAAAGTTAGGAAAAAATTAGGGTTTTTCATAACTTAGAAAAATTCTAAGTTATGAAAAATCTTCATTTCAAACCCTAATTTGCAATTCTTGATTTCTTGATGAACAAGTTTCATGATTTGGCATGTTTTGATGAAAAATGAATCTTGACATTTGATTTTGACCAAAAAGTCAAAGTTTGACTTTTCAGTATACAGTCAAAATTGATCAATTGACTGGGAAATTCAACTGTCAATCTTGTGCATTTGGGATCTTTTGAACTTGTTGAGTGTGTCAAGACAATTCCATGGAGTCCTTGAGTCCATATGTGAGCTTGGTTTGCCATTGGCTAGGTCAAACAGTAAAAAATTGCCTTTGTGCAGTCAAAACCCTAAAAATGACCATTTTGCCCTTTTGGTGATCTGATCAAATTTCTTGTGGAATTGTGATCCAAACTTGATCAAATGGTCCATATGAGTTCATAATGTTGATGTGGGTCAATTTTCATGAGATTTGACTGTCAATTGGCCACAATTGACTTTTTCCCCAATACAGTTGATTTTTAGGTCAACTGTCCAATTGACTGGGCAAAATTTGGAATCAAGGCTTGAAACTTGGTATGGATAGACTTGGGAGTCCAACATGAAGCATGAAAGTCATCTTAGGCATTTTAGGTCAAAACACCTTTGTGCCAACACAAACCCTAATTTGGGTCAACAGTGCAAGGAGAAGTCTTGAGCAGAGGAAACCCTAACTTGATCTTGAGCTCCAAGGGTCTTGTGATGAGAAAAATGTTGAGGAAATGGGAGGGCAAATTTTGGGGTACAACAGTTGCCCCTGTTCAATCTTCTTGAACCTGAAGAGTTAGACTGGCAAGTTTGCCTTTCGCGACTCGAGGGTAAAAGGAGATTGGACACTAGAGTGCCTGGAAATTTGCACTCGCATGTTGGATTATCAGTAATGTGATGTCGGTAATGGGCTTATAGATGCCATTTGGAGAGATGATGGATAGGGAGATGGGCTTATAGATGCCATCCGAAGGTGTGACAGAAACTTGTCGGGAATGGGCTTATAGATGCCATTTGGAAGTGTTGATCGCATAAGAGATTCCTTAGCGATAACCTGCGTACTTTGAGAAAGATAGATGTTTTCCTGGCTTGTTACAGGTGTTGATCTTCAATCTCTTCATGCAGACATGCCCTGGCTAGATACATGTATCGAGTCTATAATCGGTTGCTCGCAGATATGCCCTGGCTGGATACAGGTATCGAATCTGGAATTAGTCGTCAACAGATATGCCCTGGCTGGACACACGAATTAAATCTTCAAACTCTTCAGATGTGCCCTGGCTAGATACAGGAATCGAATCTGGAAATAGTCGTCAACAGATATGCCCTGGCTGGATACAGGAATCGAATTTGGAAGCCCTTCAGATGTGCCCTGGCTGGATACAGGAATCGAATCTGGAAACTGATCACTCACAGATGTGCCCTGGCTAGATACAGGAATCGAAACTGGAATTGTGACAGTTGAAGGTAGTTGTCTTTTGGGTTGTCTTTTTCCCTGAAAAGGCAAAACATCAGTTGTATGCAATGTCATGATGTATGAAATGCATGATGTCACGATGTTCAAAATGAGATAGTGTTGTATGCACTTTATCATGTATGTAAGCAAGATGTATGAAATATGAAATGTTTATGAATGCATTTTCGTCTAGGAAAATAAATCCTTGACGACCGGCCGGGTAATTAAATCATGGGCTGACGTTGAAGAGTAAAATTCTTCGCTTCCGCTAGGGATGATGTTTGCAAGAATACACCAGTAGGAGAAGATAACTCCGTTGGAGAATAAACTTGTTGGAGAGATTACTCTGAGGGGAATTACTCTGCTGAGGAATTATCCTGCGGGAAGAGATACCTTGCTGAGGTTTTGATGAGAGCTCTGCTGAGGATTTCAATGATGGACTCCGCTGGGGATGACAATGATAAACTCCGCTGGGGATTCTGTTGATAAGTTATGTTGGGGAACTTTGATGAACTCCGTTGGGGATAGGAAGAACTTCGCCGAGGGCGATCTTCCATGGTAATTAGCTGAGGATAACCCAGTTATAAGCCCTTGTGAGGAATAACTTTGAATAAAGCTCGAGAGAGACGTCCGTACTCTGCAGGGGATAAGCTTCCAGAATCTACTGGGGATAAGCTTCAAGACCTGTTGGGGATATGAATTCCACTTTACTGGGGAAACCTTCAGACTGTACTGGAAAATGGTTCCACTGGAGTGTCTGTATTCTGCCGGGGAACAATCTTAGATCAAGAATGTCAGGGATGCTTGCTGTTGAATTCCTATACTCCGCTGGGGAATGTTGATATCTTCTCGGGATACCCATCTTCCTTTAGGCTGACCGTAGACTAACTCTGCTGGAGAAGAGTATTGCTGACTTGCTAGGGAAACAGGGTGCCTATTGTAAGGCTGATGATAGACTAACTCTTCCTAGGGAGAGAATTGTTGAATCTTGTCTTACTCTGTGGGGAGTTGAGGCAACTTGGTCACATTCTTCAGTTGAATCTACCTTGGTACCTTGGCGGACAAAGCAACTAGACTGCCTGGACAATTCTACATTGCCCCTACTTTTGATGTCACCTGTAATTAGTCTTTTGTTTCATATGCAAGTATTTATGAATTAGCAATTTTAATGTCAAATGCATATATCAAAAATGAACATTGGACGTTCTTCGCAAGACAAAACAGAAAAAGGAAAACAATTGGCAATTTGTTTGGAAAAGTGAATTTGTATTGATTTTGAATTTTGCCTGTAAATAGGCGTTTTTGTACAAGAGGCTCACGTCCTAGCAAGAGAACGCCGCCGAAAATCATAAAGTTTATATAATTTTGAAAAGGAAACAAAACAGCTATGTGAAACATATTCCCACTGGGTTCCAACTCTGCTATTGCCTTTATGTCTTCAAGCGTCTCATCACTTTGCTGCTTAGTTGAAGATGAAGCTGATTGATCAATGCCGAAGTCTGAGCCCGATAGTTGATGCCGAATTCAAGGTGATCCAATGAGACATAGTGTTACGCTTTATCCCTAACTTTTGCCTGGACCGCCCTTTCGGGTTTTCAGTCCACCGGGATACCCTTTTTTGCCCAAGTCGCCTTTTCAGGTTTTCGACTTGTCGGGTGTACAGATTTTTTCATTTTCATCCCTTACTTTTTCCCGAACCCTTTTGGTTCACCGGGAAGCCCTTATTTTTGCCTAGGCCAGTCAACCTAGCGGGTCTTTGATTCATGCGTAGTATTTTTTCACTATGTCTGCATTGACGGGGTAAGGAAGGTCATCACCATCCATGTTGGTTAGAATCATAGCTCCTCCTAAGAAAATGTTCTTAACCACAAATGGCCCTTCGTAAGTAGGGGTCCATTTTCCCCTGGGATCACCTTGAGGTAGAATAATGCACTTGATAACCAGGTCCCCAAATTTGGGGTACAACAAGTATCAAGTTGGGGACCTGGTAATCAAACACATCATCCTTCCTCAAAGTGATCCCAGGGGAAAATGGACCCCTACGTACGAAGGGCCATTTGTGGTTAAACATGTGTTCTCAGGAGGAGCCATGATTCTAACCACCATGGATGGTGACGACCTTCCTCACCCCGCCAATGCAGACATAGTAAAAAGATACTACGCATGAATAAAAGACCCGCTAGGTTGACATACCTAGGCAAAAATAAGGGCTTCCCGGCGAACCAGAAGGGTTCGGGCAAAAATAAGGGATGAAATGAAAAAGTCTGTACACCCGGCAAGTCGAAAACCTGAAAAGGCGGCTTGGGCAAAAATGGGTATCCCGGTGGACTGAAAACCCGAAAGGGCGGTCCAGGCAAAAGTTAGGGATCAAAGCGTAATACTATGCCTCATTGGATCACTTTGTAACCAGACTTTGGTACCGACTATCAAGCTCAGACGACACTAATCAATCTGATCTACCTTCAACTGAGTAGCAAAGTGATGAGATGCTCGAGGACATAAGGGAAATAGCAGAGTTGGAACCCAGTGGGATTATTCACATAGCTGTTTTTCTTTGTTTATTACAAATTGTATAAACTCTATTTGTTCGGCGGCGTCCTCTTACTAGGACGTCAGCCTCTTGTACAAAAACGCCTATTTACAGGCCAAACTTCAAAATCAATACAATTCATTTTCAAAGAAATTTCAACTGTTTTTCCTTTATCTGTTTTGTTTTGCAAAGAATGTCCAATGTTCATTTTTGATATATGCATTTGACATTAATTGCTGCTCATGAATATTTACATGCGAAACAAAAGACGATTACTTGTAATATTAGAAACAGGGGCAGTAAGAATTTTTCAAACTGTACAGTTGCTCTGTTCACCAGGTACAAGGTAAATTCAGCTAAAGAATAGGGTTGAAATACTTTCACTCCCCGCAGAGTAAGAGAAGACAGTAATGTTAGCTCTCCCCAGCTGAGACTCACAACCGCGAATGAATTGGTAATATTCTCCCCAAGCAGAGTTTATCTATCATCAACACTGAAAAGTCTTATTATCCTCGGCGGAGTATAAAATATCCCCAGTGGAGTTTGGAAAAATCATCCCCAACGGAGTTCATTCCTTTCACCAAGTAGAAACTTCAATCCCCAACAGGATTCAGTATCACCAGCAACGGTAATTCATCCCCAGCGGAATTTATCAGTGGAATCCTCTACAGAGCATCTCTTCCCCATAGAGTAATCTCCTCATCAGTTTATTCCCCAGCGAAGTTATCCTCTCCTGTGGGTTTACTCTCACAATCATCTTCATTCGTTATCCCCAGCGGAAACGAAGAATTCTACCCTTTTCTCCAGCAGCTATCCGGGATTTATTTTCCCCAGCTACAAACATTACATTTTCATACATCATGACACATGCATGTACGCATCATACAACACAATCTCATTTATTTTGAGAACATCATTTCCTGATACATATCATGCATCACATACAACTAACCTTTACCTTTCAGGAAGGATGCGGTTAAATTCTCATAAAGTTCAAATCTATGAAGCTTTTATCTCAGTCGAATTACTGACAAGTTCTTAAAACTCAGCAGAGATGTTCTCTCAGTTGAAGTACAGACAAGGTCCTAAATCTCGAAAAAAGTGTTTCCGTTGAATTACAGGCAGGTTCCTAAATCTCAGCAGAGAAGTTTTCTCAGTTGAATTACGGGCGAGTTCTTAAATCTCGATGAAAATGTTTCCTTCCAGTCGAATTACTGACAAGTTCTTAAATCTCAACAGAGTTTTTCTCAGTTGAATTACAGACAAGGTCCTAAATCTCAACAAAAGTGTTCCTCCGTTGAATTACAGGCAGTGTTGTACCCCAAAATTTGCCCTCCCATATTCTCCAAGAAATTTCCAAGTCAAGCTGCAAAATTCCCCAAGGGTTGCACAGTGCAAAGGTCTCCTATACAGTCAAAACTAGGGTTTGTGTTCTGATCAAGAAAGTGAAGTTTTCAAAGGTCCAATTAAGTCTCACATGCCTACAAATATGGACAAGTATCCTCATATCAAGTTTCAAGGCATTCAGCTCAAAATTGCACAGTCAAAAACCCTAATTGCACTACAGTCAACTGTAGGGGCAAAATGGTCATTTGACAGTCAAAAGTTCAAATTTTTGGTCAACATATCATTTTGAAGCCACAAACATCATTTGATCAATGCTTGATCATGATTCTCAAAATTTGGCTCAGAAATCATCAAGATGCAAAAGTTTCCTTATTTGGACAGCTGAAAAAGTCAACTGAAATTGACCAGGGCATAACTTTCACATGGATTATCAGAAAAATTCCATCCAAAGCTCATTTTTAATAGAAAGACATTTCTTACAACTCATCTTCATACTTCAAGTCCAAGAAATGCTCTCACAAAAAGTTATCAATTTCAACATTATAGGTCATTTTCAAAAGTCAACAAAAAGGTACTTTAAGTCAAAGGCCATAACTTGAGTTGGTAAATCAAAATGACATGGGACCAAAGGCATTGGTTAGAGGACTCAAAGACCTTTCCAAAATGTCCAAGAACATGAGAAAAGCTTAAAAATTGAGCAAGTTATGCCTTGTAGAAGTTGGGAAATTTTTGGATATCTTGAAAAGTCAACATTGCTTCAAATGACCTAAAATTGCTAATGGGCCCATTTTTCTTCCACAAATCATCATCCATGGCATGTGCACGACCACTTGGCCCAAAGGGAAGTATTTTCTCATTTTTTATTTATTTATTTGAATTTTTATTTATATTAATTCATTTAAATCAATTAAATATATGAAAAATATTTAACTTAACCAAACCAATCTTTTTATACATGTTTTAGACTCAATATTTCGTGTATATGCAAATATGGAAAGAATTGGACTGATTAGATCATGATTTGCCCAAGAACACATGGAAAAAGATTTAAAAAGATCCTTAGAAAATCAAATTTCAAAATCAATGAATGCAATGGATTTGATTGAGTTTTTTTTTACCTAATGCACTCACTACATATGCCTGATCATAACCCTAATGCATATGGACACTAAGCTGCGCAAGAAAGCTCTTCACAAACTTGAAAAATTCTCAAAAAAAGTCAATACTGAAAACTGATTTGCAGGTGAATTCAAGACCTAATTTTCATCCAATAGCTTCCTCAAGGTCTACTGAACATATTCCAATCAAAAACCTCAAGCTTTACGCTTTGGAACGGTATACAGAAGTCCCTCTTGTTCCATATTTTTTCATTATCGTGTTTCAATATTTATGAACATTCATGGCATTCTAATTGTATATTCATGATCAGTGAAGCATTTGCAAACTAACCCATGCGTTTAATTGAGTTTTTGCAAGCTGTAGACGATTCCACCATTGCCAAATTCTAGGGTTTTCAGAGTTGGGAATTGGGCGTTTTCGCATAGCGTAAAATTAGAGAACCATAGTGCCATGAATGTAATCAGCAAGCTTGGACGAAGAAGAATCCATATTCGCGATCAATTTATGAGTAACACAGGCCTAATCGCTATTTTCCCATAGCCGGCCTAATGAAACGCATAGAAAACCGTTGCTTTTGTTTTTTGTATATTTCAGGAAAAAGAAACACAACGAAGAAGACGGTGTGGTGGCATAAGCTGGTTGGTCTGTTTGAAAATTGGCGCGCGGACCCACTAACGTTTTGCTTTTATTTTATATTATTTATTTGTTACTAATATATCAAACGCGTTAGTTGGCACAGCTGGTGAGTGAGAACGTTAGCAACATACATGACCTGGGTTCGAACCCCAGGTCTTCAATATTGTCCATATTATTTTTCCAATTATCTTCCCATGCAGTACTGACGTTCAAGGCGCATCATACACCTTATTAATCAACCATCCACGTCCGTCTTGAGATCAATCTAAAGGCTGAGAGTTGGAGAGTACGCTAAGTCCTAGTCAACCATCCCACACGCTTGCACCAAAGTCAACCAGGCCTTGCAAAGTTGGGCTCAAATTGCTGATTAAAACCTCCCATCTGGGGACTGATACCCCCAAGGTTTGCAAAATTTTGTTATTTTTTTATCTTTTCATTATTTTTATCTTTTTCAATTATTATTCTTTTAGTTAAATTAATTATTTTTATAAACATAAAAAAATACAATAAAAGTCAGAAAAGAGCAAAATACCATAAATAATTTTTATTTCTAATATTTTCATAAATAAATTGGCATGTAAATAAAATTAGTTTTAAACTAGGTTTGCAATTTTAATTCTTTTAACAAAAATCTAAAAAATGTAAAAATAGGTTTAATTAATGTTTTATTCCTTTTTAATTTTCTTTTCCACCATAATATTATTTATTTTATTTATTTTTATAATTAAATGTATGTATAAAAATTAGGTTTAATTTAGGTTAAATTTTAAACGTTTTCTTGATAAATTGAAATAAAATAGAACTAGGGTTAGCTTCTAATTGTAATTAATTGTGTCTATTAAATCTTAAAATACTAAAATACACCAAAAACAAAAACATTTCTTTTTAATTAATCAATTTCTCATTAATTTAATTTTTGCAAAAGGGTCCAACGCCCTCGTTCCGATTTAATTAATTCGCATATTTATTTCTTTTTCCGTTTAAATATTTATGTATCTCTCCCGAAGCCTTGTAATTAATTTCTCGCACTTTTCAATTCTTTTAATTTCTTTATTTTTTCTGTCAAATCGGGTCCGGTTTAATTTTGGCGATGTGGACTCGCGCCATTTGTAATAGCTTTAGATTTACTTTTCCTCGCAACTTTTTAACTGTTAAACAAAGCATGCAAGAATGAATGGCCTTAAATAAAATCAAGCGTAGAACACCAATAACATGAACAAGACGAATATCAATGAAAACGACACACGAATCGCACACACCACCTCTAGGGTACGCCTCACTGTTGCCTTGCCCTGAAAGGTGATCGTCGAGTAGAGGACGTTTTAGTAAGTCCTCATGATCCAGGAACCTGGCATGAGGGTAGCTTCTAAGGTGTCTTCCCATTGCTCTGGTGATCACCATGTCCCGAACCTCGAATTGACCCGAACACCTCCAACGGTGGTGCTACCTACCTCTCAATGGTGGGATGGCACTACTTTAAAGGACATTTACACAGACGAATTCCTTAGGGTAGGTAGGTTCTCGTAGATACTTGCTCTAAATTTCAAACAAATTCAAAAATACTTTTCACACCAACACATTTTCAAAAAGCTTTCGAAAGCATTTTTTCAAACACTCTTGAGGACTGATACAAGAGTCGAACTGGAATTTTCAAAGAAACTTTTTAAAACCCACAATTGAAAAGCAAACAAACCATTTTTGAAAACACAATGAGCAAGTATCTAAGAGCCCATGGATAACCATGGATAGAAAGGGTGCTAACACCTTCCCTTTCTATAACCTACCTCCCGAACCGAGAGCAATCTCTTTAAGGAATTTTTCTGTGCTTTTGTCCTTTCCATTTGGAGAAAATAAAAGACGGTGGCGACTCTTGCTTCCGCGACATTTCGCGAACCAGCGTTAAACAGTCAGTTCCAGATCCACCGATCACAGAACTGGCGACTCTGCTGGGGATTTAACTTAAAGTGAGGTGTACCTTAGGGTTAGTTCATAACTGTGTTTTCAATTGTTTTCTTTGCTTGCTTTAAATTTGTGGGTTGCATGGGAGTTACATAGATCCTAACCCAGATCTGGGGATACCCTGTTTAGGTAGCATAAGCTGTGAGGGACATGTCCGGCGTATACCGACATGGGTGAAGCAGTGGCTACGTTGGTGTGGCGCCTTGGTCTGTACCGATATCCCTCGTGTTGAAACGGGGAGAATATGGGTCTTCTAAGGAGTCATTAAGCACCAACAGACCTTAGAACCTTAAATGACACAACTTGGCCATTAGAACAGTAGCAGTATGCTACGCCCATTGAGGCTAAACTCTCGTGATGGTTCTGGCTGCAAGAAAAGATTGCGATGCTGGAGTTATGGCCGATTAAGGGTAGTCAATGATATTGGGATCCTCTAAGAACCCGGTTACTTTGATAGGACAGGTTGAACCCACCAACTTCAAGAGGGTAATACCCAGACCCCATGCTGGCCTAAACTCTAGGGGCTTCTCTTGTGTGACTTGTGTGCCTTCGTACTTGACTACTTGCATGCTTGTTATCTGACACATGAACTACTTGCAGGTTTCGTTTATAGTCCTTAATTGGGACTCATAACAGGGTTTGCTAAGTTTTTTGCAGGTTTTGTCTATAGTCCTTAATTAGGACTCATAACAGGGTTTGCTAAGTTTCTTGCAGGTTTTGTTTATAGTCCTTAATAAGGACTTGCAACAAAGTTACCCACATCATTCCATGCATAGCATAACATCATACCATTGCATACATCCTAACCCATTTCAAGGATCTCAAGGGCTTGTGATGCAGTTCATGATGAATCAAACATCTAGCAAGGGGAAAAGAGGATTTATTTTCCTCTAGCCAAAGTTGTCAGAGGCTATGACCCACTGGATATGGTGAGCCTTTGACCCTTGGAAGAAAGACTCTCAACAAATATGAAGTTTCTTTCAATCAAGCTACCAGGATCCAAATGCTAACAAATTTTCTTGTTTACCCCGCGAGGTCCTTGAAAACATTACATGCATGTCATACATCTCATTGCATTGCAGGTATCCCTTTGACAGGTTGCTTACCCTTCTTCGCTGTTTATTTCAGCCGATCGTCATGAATCCTGAATCATCAGCTGAGCAGTCCATCAAGGCCCTCCAGGCTCAGAATGCCCAGTTCCAAGAGCTGATCATGAATTTGGCCCAGGGGCAACAAGACCTGAAGACTCTGCTCTTGAAAAAGAAGAAGAAGAGGACTGTCTTCTTCAACCCCAGGCGCAGATCTGGGAATACACCGCAGATTGAAACTGAGAGGACAACTCCATCTGTGAGGGAAGGTAGTCATCAGGAGGAAAGGGTTCCCAGTCCAGTGGTCTCCGACAACGAGACAGATTTCAACGACGAACAATACCCTCCTGCCGAAGACAAGTACAAACAGTTGGAGGATAGGCTGAATGCTTTGGAGATCCAACAGGTACCTGGGCTGGATTTTGGAGATCTGGGTTTGTCAACTGGTGTGATTATTCCTCGGAAGTTCAAAGCACCATCCTTTACCAAGTATGACGGGGCGTCTTGTCCCAAGTTACATCTCAGGTCCTATGTTCGGAAGATTCAACCATATACGGTGGACAAGAATTTGTGGATCCACTTCTTCCAGGAGAGTCTTTCAGGGACTCATCTCGAATGGTTCTATCAGCTAGATGGGACCAAGGTTCGTAACTGGGAGGAGTTGGCTACTGCTTTCTACAAGCAGTATCAATATAATGCCGACCTTGCTCCTACGCGTACCCAACTCCAGGGTATGTCGTTAGGATCAAGTGAAGGTTTTAAAGAATATGCGCAGAAATGGAGGGATCTTGCTGGAAGGGTACAACCACCTCTGACTGATCGGGAACTTGTCGATATGTTCTTGGGGACCCTGTCTGGTCCGTTCTACAACCACCTAATTGGGAATTCGTCTGCTGGATTCACAGATCTGATCTTGACTGGAGAGCGAATAGAAGCTGGCATCCGGTCTGGGAAAATTCAAGAGGCTGCACCTTCTGATAAAAAGCCTCATCATGGAAAGAAAGAATCCAATGCTGTGCACGGTAAAAAGAGCCGTCATGAGGTAGGGGCAATCCAGATCTCCAATCCTGGACCTGCTCAACAAGGACAGGGGCAGCAGCGCAAGGAGAAACGACAGTACACCAAAATCAACATGTCGCTGGATCAAGCACTGCAACAAATGTTGAAGGCAGGGCTGATCACCTTAAGGGCTCCTCTTCGGAATCCGAACACTTCTGCTCCCAACTATCATCCCAATGATAGGTGCGCATATCATTCTGATAGCCCGGGGCATACTACGGACAACTGCTGGCCTCTCAAGAACAAGATTCAAGACATGATCGACGCCGGGGAGATTCAGTTTGAAGTGCCTGAGACTCCGAACATAATCACTGCTCCGTTGCCCAATCATTGAAGCCTTTTGTTTATTTGAATTTTTGAGTTGTATTTTTCTTTGCTTATACAAACAATTAATGTCATAGCAAACTCTTTTATTCTATCAATGCATCGCATACGTCTGTTTTGGGAATTAATACAATTGTTTTCATTATGTTCAAATTTCTTTTCATATTTTTTCTGATGTCAACTCTGGATCTAAAATTCTAAGCCTCTTGAGGGAGGATGACGAAAACGATACCACGATCATTACAGTATGCTTTTGAACAGACCCCGCTGATGAGGTACAGGCATTGTTTCAATCCCTAAACACTGGAGTTATAAGAATGATAATCCCTCGTCAACCCCTCTGAGCCAAAGAAGTAAGAGTTTTTATTTTCGAAAATCAAAACCCTTAATCATAACCTGGGGCAGGGTAGTCTCTCAGTTGATCCAAGTGCATAACGAATGGCACCAAAGAGATCCTTACGAAAAAAGAAAGACAGTGATGGTTCAGAACAATCATAAGGACAGGCAGTCATTATCAAAAAAAAATCATAAATGAAAAGCCCAAAAAGTCAAAACCCATGAAGGAGACTTACAAAACTGGGGCATCCCGCTGACTATAAATCCAAAAAAGGAAATAGTTCAAGCAAAAAAAAAATAGGGATAACAAAATCAAGAAAGAGGTCTCACAAACCCTCAACAAAATCAAAAATGACTGCCTATTCAGAATCAATCATCAATATCCGAATCATCACTGGAGCATCAGAGCAAAGACTCAAACAAAGGTCCAACGTATGATCAACTGAGTTTAGGTTTGGAGAACATCACGAAGAGCGGGTGGGTACAAATAAAATTTGAGCCTTTATCCTTTGTTTCTTAAACCGTGAACCAGGTCACGTTATAACCCTTAAAAGTCCTAGCTGAAGCATGGGTTAATTCGAAAGCATACTGTTACGAAGGTATCCTGACTCCTTAAGGCTACGGTAAATACAGAGTTGACATCATGTTTTACAAACATTCACATGTTTTATGAAAAAATGCATTTTCAAAATCTTCAAGACAGACATAGGATTTTGCATTCTTAAAATAACCTTGTTTGCATATGACTATTTGTTTGAACAGCAGGGAAATTCGCACGATGAATGCCTAATGAACAGAAGTACCTCCAATCAAGGGGCACGGCATGATCATGGTCTACCATCTGGGGCAGTTAAGTCAAGATCCATAGAATCTCTCAAAAGGCCAAAAAGCCTGGGGCAAATCTCTGCCTGAGTCACTTGGGGCACTCCAGCAACGAATCTTGCACGATCAGACACCTTCTGGTAATATGGCAACACAAGCAGCCAGGGGCACCTACCTGCATTCTAAGAGCGTGGACATAGTCGAAAAATACTATGCAAAATCAAGGACCCGCTAGGTTGACACACCTAGGCAAAAATAAGGGCTCCCCGGCGAACCAAAAGGGTTCGGGCAAAATGAAGGGATGAAATGAAAAAATCTGTACACCCGGCAAGTCGAAAACCTGAAAAGGCAGCTTGAGCAAAAATGGGTATCCCGGTGGACTGAAAACCCGAAAGGGCGGTCCAGGCAAAAGTTAGGGATTAAAGCGTACGACTATGTCCTGCCATCTGTCTACCAGAAGAAGGTTTGTCCATCAACAACTATCAGCACCCCACAAGTGCCTCCCCCATAGAAACAGGGGCAATAAAGAGTGGTCTAAGCAATCTGATTGTTCTATCCTCCAAGGTATCAGGGTAGGTTCCGTTGAAGAACATAACCAATACAGTTCAATACTTCCCCAGGAGAGTCCAATCCAGCTTCCCCAGGAAAGTTGGAATCCATCTCCCCAAGCAGTAAGCTTATCCCCAGTTGATTTTGGAAGCTTATCCTCGCAGAGCACGAATGCGTCTCCCGACTTTATTCAAAGAGTTATTTCCCTAACAGGATATAACTGGGTTATCCTCAGCCAAAAGCCACGGAAAGAGTGTCGTCAACGAAGCCTTCGTATCCCCAGCGAAGTCCATCAACACTTCCAACAACAAGGATATCCTCAGCAAGTTACTATCAACAATCAACAGAGTGTCTCTCTCCCCACAGAGTATTGCTCCCCAGCAAGATTACTAGAGTATTTGTCTCCCCGCAGAGTAACCCATTCGCCAAGTTTTTTCCCCAATAGAGTTATCTTCTCCTATCGGAATTCTTGCAACTATCATCCCCGGCGGAAGCAAAACCTATTCTTCAACATCAGCCCAGGAGTGACTTCCCGGCACCCGTCAAGGATTTATTTTCTTAGACAAAAATACATTCATAAACATCACATCTTCATATATTATAGCATGCATATGCATCATACTACACGAATCTCATTAATTTTGAAGACATACAGTTCATGCATCATGATCTTGCATACAACTAATGCTTTACCTTTCAGGAAAGATCAATACCAAAATGATTACTATCAACTATCGCAATTCTTTCTAGATATAGTTTCAGATATGACCCAGATATGGTGACGTTCTGATGCTGCTTCCAGATTTCCTTCTAGATATAGTTTCAGATATGACCCAGATATGGCGACGTTCTGATACTGCTTCCAGATTTCCTTCTAGATATAGTTTCAGATATGACCCAGCTATGGCGACGTTCTGATACTGCTTCCAGATATCCTTCTAGATATAGTTTCAGATATGACCCAGAGATGGCGACGTTCTGATACTGCTTCCAGATTTCCTTCTAGATATAGTTTCAGATATGACCCAGATATGGTGACGTTCTGATGCTGCTTCCAGATTTCCTTCTAGATATAGTTTCAGATATGACCCAGATATGGCGACGTTCTGATACTGCTTCCAGATATCCTTCTAGATATAGTTTCAGATATGACCCAGAGATGGCGACGTTCTGATACTGCTTCCAGATTTCCTTCTAGATATAGTTTCAGATATGACCCAGATATGGTGACGTTCTGATGCTGCTTCCAGATTTCCTTCTAGATATAGTTTCAGATATGACCCAGATATGGCGACGTTCTGATACTGCTTCCAGATTTCCTTCTAGATATAGTTTCAGATACGACCCAGATATGGCGACATTCTGATACTGCTTCCAGATATCCTTTTAGATATAGTTTCAGATGTAAACCAGATATGGTGACGTTCTGATGCTGCTTCCAGAGTTCCTTCTAGATATAGTTTCAGATGTAAACCAGATAGGGTGACGTTCTGATACTGCTTCCAGATTTCCTTCCAGATATAGTTTCAGATATGACCCAGAGATGGTGATGTTCTGATACTGCTTCCAGATTTTCTTCCAGATATAGTTTCAGATATGACCCAGAGATGGTGACGTTCTGATACTGCTTCCAGATTTCCTTCCAGATATAGTTTCAGATATAAACCAGATAGGGTGACGTTCTGATACTGCTTCCAGATTTCCTTCCAGATATAGTTTCAGATGTAAACCAGATATGGTGACGTTCTGATGCTGCTTCCAGATTTCCTTCCAGATATAGTCCAGATATGAACCAGATATGACGACGTTCTGACACTTATTCCAGTTGAAGACATTTCAAGACCTAGACCGGTTCAGTTAATCGACCCTAAGATTCTCTGTTGTTATCCCGTCCAAGGCCTTCTCTAGTCCAGCTAAATCGACTCCCAACAGATTTTTCTGATGAAGACTCAGTAGAGGTTATTTAGGTTCCTTTGGTTCTCTCTCCGACGGTGTGTGAGATGATAATTCCATTTTGGGTTCCTTTGGTTCCCTCTCCGACGGTGAGTGAGGTGATATTCCCCAGGGTTCCCTCTCCGACGGTGAGTGAGGTGATAATTCCTTTCAGATTATAATTGCCTATGGTTCTCTTCCCGATACTGCGAAGATAGTAATTCCCATCAAGATTTTTCTCAACGAGCGTTGTTGAAGTTAAAGTCACTCAAGGTTCTCTTACCACTCATGCTAAGGTAATAACCATCCCTGGTTCATTCATCATCTTGTGAAGCTCCATATCCAGCTCCTGTAACCAGTCAGGACACATCTGTATCAAGCATCTGAAAATCAGCTCCCGCAACGTGCCAGGTACTCATTTTTCTTTTGCAGGTATGCAGGTTCTCGCTAAGGAATCTCTTATGCGATCAACATCCAGATGGCATCTATAAGCCCATCATCCTATTTCCTCAACCTCTAAATGGCATCTATAAGCCCATTCCCCCATCACTGCTACTATGTGAGCACAAATTTCTGGGCACTCTAGTGTTCAATCATCTTCTACCCTCGGATTACGAAAGGCACGTCAGCCAATCTGCATCCTCAGGTCTAAGAAGATTGAACAGGGGCAACTGTTGTACCCCAAAATTTGCCCTCCCATATTCTCCAAGAAATTGCCAAGTCAAGCTGCAAAATTCCCCAAGGGTTGCACAGTGCAAAGGTCTCCTATACAGTCAAAACTAGGGTTTGTGTTCTGATCAAGAAAGTGAAGTTTTCAAAGGTCCAATTAAGTCTCACATGCCTACAAATATGGACAAGTATCCTCATATCAAGTTTCAAGGCATTCAGCTCAAAATTGCACAGTCAAAAACCCTAATTGCACTACAGTCAACTGTAGGGGCAAAATGGTCATTTGACAGTCAAAAGTTCAAATTTTTGGTCAACATATCATTTTGAAGCCACAAACATCATTTGATCAATGCTTGATCATGATTCTCAAAATTTGGCTCAGAAATCATCAAGATGCAAAAGTTTCCTTATTTGGACAGCTGAAAAAGTCAACTTAAATTGACCAGGGCATAACTTTCACATGGATTATCAGAAAAATTCCATCCAAAGCTCATTTTGAAGAGAAAGACATTTCTTACAACTCATATTCATACTTCAAGTCCAAGAAATGCTCTCACAAAAAGTTATCAATTTCAACATTATAGGTCATTTTCAAAAGTCAACAAAAAGGGACTTTAAGTCAAAGGCCATAACTTGAGATTGGTAAATCAAAATGACATGGGACCAAAGGCATTGGTTAGAGGACTCAAAGACCTTTCCAAAATGTCCAAGAACATGAGAAAAGCTTAAAAATTGAGCAAGTTATGCCTTGTAGAAGTTGGGAAATTTTTGGATATCTTGAAAAGTCAACATTGCTTCAAATGACCTAAAATTGCTAATGGGCCCATTTTTCTTCCACAAATCATCATCCATGGCATGTGCACGACCACTTGGCCCAAAGGGAAGTATTTTCTCATTTTTTATTTATTTATTTGAATTTTTATTTATATTAATTCATTTAAATCAATTAAATATATGAAAAATATTTAACTTAACCAAACCAATCTTTTTATACATGTTTTAGACTCAATATTTCGTGTATATGCAAATATGGAAAGAATTGGACTGATTAGATCATGATTTGCCCAAGAACACATGGAAAAAGATTTAAAAAGATCCTTAGAAAATCAAATTTCAAAATCAATGAATGCAATGGATTTGATTGAGTTTTTTTTGACCTAATGCACTCACTACATATGCCTGATCATAACCCTAATGCATATGGACACTAAGCTGCGCAAGAAAGCTCTTCACAAACTTGAAAAATTCTCAAAAAAAGTCAATACTGAAAACTGATTTGCAGATGAATTCAAGACCTAATTTTCATTCCAATAGCTTCCTCAAGGTCTACTGAACATATTCCAATCAAAAACCTCAAGCTTTACGCTTTGGAACGGTATACAGAAGTCCCTCTTGTTCCATGTTTTTTCATTATCGTGTTTCAATATTTATGAACATTCATGGCATTCTAATTGTATATTCATGATCAGTGAAGCATTTGCAAACTAACCCATGCGTTTAATTGAGTTTTTGCAAGCTGTAGACGATTCCACCATTGCCAAATTCTAGGGTTTTCAGAGTTGGGAATTGGCCGTTTTCGCATAGCGTAAAATTAGAGAACCATAGTGCCATGAATGTAATCAGCAAGCTTGGACGAAGAAGAATCCATATTCGCGATCAATTTATGAGTAACACAGGCCTAATCGCTATTTTCCCATAGCCGGCCTAATGAAACGCATAGAAAACCGTTGCTTTTGTTTTTTGTATATTTCAGGAAAAAGAAACACAACGAAGAAGACGGTGTGGTGGCATAAGCTGGTTGGTCTGTTTGAAAATTGGCGCGCGGACCCACTAACGTTTTGCTTTTCTTTTATATTATTTATTTGTTACTAATATATCAAACGCGTTAGTTGGCACAGCTGGTGAGTGAGAACGTTAGCAACATACATGACCTGGGTTCGAACCCCAGGTCTTCAATATTGTCCATATTATTTTTCCAATTATCTTCCCATGCAGTACTGACGTTCAAGGCGCATCATACACCTTATTAATCAACCATCCACGTCCGTCTTGAGATCAATCTAAAGGCTGAGAGTTGGAGAGTACGCTAAGTCCTAGTCAACCATCCCACACGCTTGCACCAAAGTCAACCAGGCCTTGCAAAGTTGGGCTCAAATTGCTGATTAAAACCTCCCATCTGGGGACTGATACCCCCAAGGTTTGCAAAATTTTGTTATTTTTTTATCTTTTCATTATTTTTATCTTTTTCAATTATTATTCTTTTAGTTAAATTAATTATTTTTATAAACATAAAAAAATACAATAAAAGTCAGAAAAGAGCAAAATACCATAAATAATTTTTATTTCTAATATTTTCATAAATAAATTGGCATGTAAATAAAATTAGTTTTAAACTAGGTTTGCAATTTTAATTCTTTTAACAAAAATCTAAAAAATGTAAAAATAGGTTTAATTAATGTTTTATTCCTTTTTAATTTTCTTTTCCACCATAATATTATTTATTTTATTTATTTTTATAATTAAATGTATGTATAAAAATTAGGTTTAATTTAGGTTAAATTTTAAACGTTTTCTTGATAAATTGAAATAAAATAGAACTAGGGTTAGCTTCTAATTGTAATTAATTGTGTCTATTAAATCTTAAAATACTAAAATACACCAAAAACAAAAACATTTCTTTTTAATTAATCAATTTCTCATTAATTTAATTTTTGCAAAAGGGTCCAACGCCCTCGTTCCGATTTAATTAATTCGCATATTTATTTCTTTTTCCGTTTAAATATTTATGTATCTCTCCCGAAGCCTTGTAATTAATTTCTCGCACTTTTCAATTCTTTTAATTTCTTTATTTTTTCTGTCAAATCGGGTCCGGTTTAATTTTGGCGATGTGGACTCGCGCCATTTGTAATAGCTTTAGATTTACTTTTCCTCGCAACTTTTTAACTGTTAAACAAAGCATGCAAGAATGAATGGCCTTAAATAAAATCAAGCGTAGAACACCAATAACATGAACAAGACGAATATCAATGAAAACGACACACGAATCGCACACACCACATCTAGGGTACGCCTCACTGTTGCCTTGCCCCGAAAGGTGATCGTCGAGTAGAGGACGTTTTAGTAAGTCCTCATGATCCAGGAACCTGGCATGAGGGTAGCTTCTAAGGTGTCTTCCCATTGCTCTGGTGATCACCATGTCCCGAACCTCGAATTGACCTGAACACCTCCAACGGTGGTGCTACCTACCTCTCAATGGTGGGATGGCACTACTTTAAAGGACATTTACACAGACGAATTCCTTAGGGTAGGTAGGTTCTCGTAGATACTTGCTCTAAATTTCAAACAAATTCAAAAATACTTTTCACACCAACACATTTTCAAAAAGCTTTCGAAAGCATTTTTTCAAACACTCTTGAGGACTGATACAAGAGTCGAACTGGAATTTTCAAAGAAACTTTTTAAAACCCACAATTGAAAAGCAAACAAACCATTTTTGAAAACACAATGAGCAAGTATCTAAGAGCCCATGGATAACCATGGATAGAAAGGGTGCTAACACCTTCCCTTTCTATAACCTACCTCCCGAACCGAGAGCAATCTCTTTAAGGAATTTTTCTGTGCTTTTGTCCTTTCCATTTGGAGAAAATAAAAGACGGTGGCGACTCTTGCTTCCGCGACATTTCGCGAACCAGCGTTAAACAGTCAGTTCCAGATCCACCGATCACAGGCAGGTTCCTAAATCTCAGCAGAGAAGTTTTCTCAGTTGAATTACGGGCGAGTTCTTAAATCTCGATGAAGATGTTTCCCTCCAGTCGAATTACTAACAAGTTCTTAAATCTCAACAGAGTTTTTCTCAGTTGAATTACAGACAAGGTCCTAAATCTCGACAAATTTCCTCCGTCGAATTACAAACAAGTTCCTAAATCTCAGCAGAGAAGTTTTCTCAGTTGAATTACGGGCGAGTTCTTAAATCTCGACGAAGATGTTTCCCCAAGTCAAATTACTGACAAGTTCTTAAAACTCAGCAGAGATGTTATCCCAGTTGAAGTACAGACAAGGTCCTAAATCTCGACAAAGTTGTTCCTCCGTTGAAGTACAGACAAGTTCATAAATCTCAGCAGAGAAGTTTTCTCAGTTGAATCACGGGCGAGTTCTTAAATCTCGACGAAGATGTTTCCCCAAGTCAAATTACTGACAAGTTCTTAAAACTCAGCAGAGATGTTATCCCAGTTGAAGTACAAACAAGTTCCTAAATCTCAACACCTCAGTTGAATTATGGGCAAGTTCCTAAATCTCGACACCTCAGTTGAATTACGGGCAAGTTATTAAATCTCAACACCTCAGTTGAATTACGGGCAAGTTCCTAAATCTCAACAAAAAAATCAGACTTCCCCAGTGGAATATTCCTCGACAGCAGGTATGCAAGCTCTCTGTTGTTCCCCAAAATTTGCCCTCCCATATTTCTCAAGACATTGGAAGAATAATCTCCAAGTGGCTCAAGATTGCTCAAGAGTTGGACAGTCAAGCTACCTCCTAAGGCAGTCAACCTCAAATTAGGGTTTTGTGTTGCATCAAGATCCTTGCATCCAAATGACCTCAAGTGCTCCCCAATGTCCTAATATGTTCTCAAGTTCATCCATGTCAAATTTCAAGCCTTGCAGAGGAAGTTTGGTCAGTCAATTGCTCAAGAGGTCCAAAAATCGACTGTGCTAGGGCAAAAGTCAACTGTGACCTACAAATAGTCAAACCTCAATATTTTTTGTCAACAGTATAATTTTGAAGGATATTTCATCATTTTATCAAGGGTTGATCATGATTCGTCAAGGATTGCTCAAAATTCATCAAGATTCAAAAGTTGCTAAATTAGGGGTTTTGTAGGAAAAGTCAACTCAACTTTGACCAAGCATAACTTTCTCATACTTTATAAGAAATAACACATCCAAAGATCATTTTGAAGAGGATGAAATTTCCTACAATACATCTTCATACCCCAAGATCAATAAATGCACTCACAAAAAGTTACAAATTTGGACATTATAGGTCATTTTTGAAAGTCAACAAAAACAACTTTTTTCCAAAGCTCATAACTTGAGCATGGAACCTCAAAATTAGATGATACAAAAAGGGTTGGTTATAGGACATCTCAAGCTTTCTAAAAAGTCCAAGAACACTTCGAAAAGTTCAAAATTGAAGAAGTTATGCATTGTTGAAGTTGGGAATTTTTCCAAAATTGCCAAAAGTCAACTATCCCCAAAACTTCAAATTTTGTCAAATGGGCCCACTTTTTTCCACTTTATTTGATCTTGTCACACTACACACGTGTCCTATCTTCAGTTTTGTGTCCATTTATTAATTTTTCTATTTTATTTGATTTTTATTGAATTAATCCATTTTAAATCAATTTAAATCCAAATAAAATCTAAATAATGATAACTTAGGATCTTTTTGATTGATATAGGTCTTAAATATCATCATGGACATAATCAAATCCGAATCAAGCCATATCATGAACAAAAAGATGGAATTTGGACAATTTTGGAAGCTTTTTAATGGTGAATCAAATCACATCCTAAATCATCAATGCATAAGGATTCAGCCCAAGAAACTTGACCTAATCAACTCCATATTACTTATACAAGCTAAAGGCACGACCAAAAGGACCTAGAGGCTACTAAATCACAAGAACCAAACTTGGAAAAATTACAAAAAAGCTTGAAACTGAAATCACCCTTAGAGGCCAATTCAGAACCAAATCTCAACGTGAATCAATTGCTGGGCAATCACTGAGTGAGAAGCAATTAAAAGCAAGTCATCACCCCCTCTCAATCGTGCTGTAAGTCCTTCAAAAAACCGCTCTGCACTTGAAATCGTATCCTTAGATTCTTGTACTTTTTTGCCAAAATCTTTGCATATTCATGCTTATCGTTCGATTTAGAAGCTTTTGGCATTATTTGATTGCATTTATATAGCCTGTAACCCCCTAGCCGGTTCTAGGGTTCTTGGATCGTATTTTTGGGCATTTCGTTTGCAGGTGAAATCAAGGTTCAAGGATGGTCTAGATGTGTTCAGGATGTCCAGACGAACAGGACCATGGTCTTAGATTGAATTTTCATGGCCTGGAATTGGTGTTAGGTTTGACCTAGGGATTTAGCTGCGGATATAAATCCGCAGGTAATCTCTGTAGAAATCCAAGGACAGGGGCGAAGACGTGTCCCCATCCCATTCGCTCATTCAAACTTTCGTGCTTTTTATTTTTTAATTCTGGCATTTTATTTTTTTTCTAATATAATAATTGTTGTCCAATATTATGACAAATGAAGTGAAGTGGCTCAGTGGCGAAGGCATTAGTGCGTGATACAACAGGACCTGGGTTCGAGTCCCAGGTCCCCCAAATGCATTTGTTTTATTTTTCAACAGGTAATTCCATGCATTATCCAAGGCGCAGCACATCATACACCATCACCCAGATGCTTGCCAGATGGCCCTAGGCCAGATCTGGTGGTCAGGAATGAAAGTCCACCATATGCTCTAGTCAACAGGCACACGTGGGATCCAGAAAAGTCATGCAAGCCTGCTTGCATTGGGCCACAAACTTGACAATCTTACCCCCTGATCTAGGCCCAACACCCTTTGGTTATTTCTTTCTTCTTTTTATTTATTTATTTATTTTGTTTAATTATTATTTTTATTTAAACTAACTAATTAAAACTTTTCCTCATAAAATCAAAAATCAAAAAAATATATTTTATTTATTAAAATTAAATTCAGCATTTTATTTTTGTAAATAAATAATAATTCAATTAATTTAGTTTTAATTAGGTTTAACTTTTAATATTTTTGCAATATTTAAAATCAATGTAGATAATTAGGTTTTACTAACTTTAAATCAAATTTATTTTATTTCTTTAAATATCAAAAATCCAAAAATATTTTAATTAATTAATTTATTTATTTAATTGTTAACTTAATTTAATTTCTTTTTAATTCAAAAATAACAAAAAATGCTTTCTTTCAAAAAAGGGGTCAAAACCCTAAAAATTTCGCATCCGATTTAATTTCTTGCACGCGATCCATTTTACCATATTGATGTAATTGTTTCCTGGAATGTAATGGCTTTTAATTAGGACTATTTAATTTATTTATCGCTTTATTTATTTTCCGCATTTTAAATTCAAGGGTTATTTTTGGCGATGTAAATACCCGACGCCTTGTAATAGTTTAGATTTAATTTCCGCAAATTTAATTTCCGCAACCGATAAACTGTTAGATGTTTGGTAATAGGGAATGCATGACAAGATCGAATGTATGAACTTAAAATCAACATAGCTCACCATTGATATGTACAAAGACAAAATAACTGAAAAATGACACACTCGCACATGCGCACTCTTAGGGTACACCTCGCTTGGTTGCCTTCGAACGTGGTCATTGAGTATAGGAAGTTTTAGAGGTCGCCCTCTTGTCCAAAGATCATAGTTGCCTCGAAACGGTTGCCTCGAAAAAATGATCTAAGACATTAGGGTTACCGCTAAGGCGTCCTAACATTGCTTTAGTGACCACACGTCCCTTAATCGAATTGACCCTTAAAACTCCAACGACGATGTTACCTACTCATCAATAGTGGGATAGCATTTTCTAAAGGATATTAGCACAAATTGATTCCTTTTTCGAGTAGGTAGATGGTTCTTAAGTACTTGCTTCTTTTAACAAAACGTTTCACACTTACACCTTTCAAACAAAAAAACTCTTTCAAACCCACAAACACAAAGAAAAGCAATTTTTGAAAACACTTTGAGCAAGTACCTAAGAGCCCGTGGATAACCACGGATAGAAAGGGTGCTAATACCTTCCCTTTCTATAATATACCCCCCGGACCCGAGAAATATCTCGAAAAAGGAATTTTTCTGTGCTTTTTTCCTTTCCTTGTTGGATAAAATAAAAGACGGTGGCGACTCTTACTTACCGCGACATTTTGCGAATACAAACGTAAAACGCGAACCAGCATTCCAAAAACAGTCAGTTCTTTCCCACCGTATCACACTCTCGCTAAGGAATATCTTATGCGATTGACACTCCTCCAAATGGCATCTGTAAGCCCATTCCCGACATCACAAAGCAACTACCACTTCACGCGAGTGCAAATTTCTGGGCACTCTAGTGTTCAATCATCTTCCACCTTCGGATCACGAAAGGCGTGAAAGCCAATCTACATCCTCAGGTTTAAGAAGATTGAACAGGGGCAGCTGTAGTACCCCAAAATTTTCCCTCCCATATTTCTCAAAACATTGCAAGAAAAATCTCCAAGTTACTCAAGGTTGCTCAAGGGTTAGTCAGACAAGCTCTCTCCTAAGGTAGTCTACCCCAAATTAGGGTTTCATGTTGCACCAAGATCCTTGAGTCCAAATGACCTTAAGTTCTACCCAATGTCCAAATATATTCTCAAGATCATCCATGTCAAGTTTCAAGCCTTGCAGAGGAATTTTGCTCATTCAATTGCTCCAAAGGTCCAAAAATTGATTGTGTTAGGGCAAAACTCAATTGTGACCCAAATACAGTCAAACTTCAAGATTGTTTTTGTCAACATTCTCATTTTGAAGTATATTTCATCATTTTATCAAGGGTTGATCATGATTCATCAAGGATTGCTCAAAATTAATCAAGACTCAAAAGTTGCTAAATTAGGGTTTTGTAGGAAAAGTCAACTCAACTTTGACCAAGCATAACTTTCTCATACTTTATGAGAAATGGCACATCCAAAGCTCATTATTAAGAGGATGCAATTCCCTACAATTCATCTTCATACCCCAAGATCAAAAAATGCAGTCACAAGAAGTTATGAATTTTGACATTATAGGTCATTTTTGAAAGTCAACAAAACACCTTTTTTTCAAAGCTTCTAACTTGAGAATGGAATATCAAAATGAGATGATACCAAAAGGGTTGATTATAGGACATCTCAAGCTTTCTAAAAAGTCCAAGAACACTCCCAAAAGTTCAAAATTGAAGAAGTTATGCATTGTTGAAGTTGGACATTTTTGCAAATTTGCCAAAAGTCAACTATCCCCAAAACTATTTTTAACAAATGGGCCCATTCTTTTTCACTTGTTTTGAGTTTGCATTGTTGCCCACGTGCTCTAGCTTTGGCCATGTGTCCATGTCACATTTTTGGTATTTAATTTGATTTTTATTTGAATTAATTAATTTTAAATCAAATAAAATTACATAAAATCTAAGGCATTGATAACTAATGATTTTCTGGTTGTTTTAGGCTTTGATCACAACTAGAATTGCAATAAAATTCCTGTCAAGGTCATTATGAACAAGAAGATATGATTTGGATCAAATTTGGCAAGATTGTAAAGGGAAATCAAATCAAATATCAAAGCCTTAATGGAGAGAGATTTGGACAGAAAATTGAGACCTAATGTATTGCACAATACATAAGCAAGCAAAAGGCACGAGAATAAGGGTTAGAGATCACTTGTGGAGGCAGAACAAATGTTGCAAAAATCACAAAAAAGCTTGATATCAAAATCAAGTTTGGAGACATTTTCAGGTCTTGAGACTTGTCCCAATCGATTGATGGCCATCTCCAGAAGCTAAACCAATCAGAATCACACATTTTCCAGCTTCCTAGAGCGCTGTAAGTGGTCCTTGAATTTGCCCCATTCTTGAAATCGATTTGTGTTATTCTTGCATCTACAATGAAAACTAATTGCATATTTTGATTCATCGTGCCATTTACAGTCTTTTGGTATCATTTAATTTCATTTATCTAACATGTATTGCAATTCACCATATCTAGGGTTTCAAGGTTTGGTTTAGGGATTTTCGTTTAAGGTAAAATCAGCCTTAGTGATGGCTATAGGTGTGACCGGAAGAAGAAGGCGAGTTTAACCATGGCGTCAAAAGGCATTTTTATGGCCTATAGAGGACTTTGGAGTGAGACAGGCTTGTAGCTACGAACTTCTGTCCGTTGGTATAGGTGGTTGTTCTTTTAGCCACGGTTGGGAGGTCAGGGATGATGTGTGGCATCCATACATTGACAAAAATTTGAACTTTTGGAAGTGTTCTTGGACAAAATTTGGAAAAAAAGTGGGCCCATTTGACAAAATTTGATGTTTTGGGGATAGTTGACTTTTGGCAATTTTGGAAAAATGCCCAACTTCAACAATGCATAACTTCTTCAATTTTGAACTTTTGGAAGTGTTCTTTGACTTTTTAGAAACCTTAAGATGTCATCTAACCAACCCTTTTGGTATCATCTCATTTTGATATTACATGCTCAAGTTATAAGCTTTGGCAAAAAAGGTGTTTTTGTTGACTTTCAAAAATGACCTATAATGTCCAAATTTGTAACTTTTTGTGAGTGCATTTCTTGATCTTGGGGTGTGAATATGGATTATAGGAAATTGAATCCTATTCAAAATTAGCTTTTGATGGGTCATTTCTCATAAAGTATGAGAAAGTTATGCTTGGTCAAAGTTGAGTTGACTTTTCCTACAAAACCCTAATTTAGCAACTTTTGAATCTTGATGAATCTTGAGCAATCCTTGATGAATCATGACCAACCCTTGATAAATTGATGAATTATCCTTCAAAATGAGAGTGTTGACAAAAAATCTTGAAGTTTTACTGGTTACAGGTCACAGTTGACTTTTGCCCTAACACAGTCGATTTTTAGACTCCTTGAGCAATTGACTGACCAAACTTTCTCTGCAAGGTTTGAAATTTTACATGGATGAACTTGAGATAATACTAGGACATTGGGGAGCACTTGAGGCCATTTGTATGAAAGGACCTTGATGCAACATAAAACCCTAATTTGAGGTTGACTGCCTTAGGAGGTGATTTGACTGTCCAACTCTTGAGCTATCTTGAGCAACTTGGGAGTTATTCTTGAAATGTCTTGGGAAAAATGGGAGGGGAAATTTTGGGGTACAACAGTTTCCCCTGTTCAATTTTCTTAAACCTGAGCATATAGATTGGCTTTCGAGCCTTTCGTGATCCGAAGGTGGAAGATAATTGAACACTAGAGTTCTTAGAAATTTGCACTCGCATGGTGTAGTATCGGCATGGTGACGTCGGAAATGGGCTTACAGATGCCATTTAGAGATTGTTGGTAGGAGGATGGGATTACAGATGCCATCTACAGGAGTGTCGATCGCATAAGAGATTCCTTAGCGAGAACTTGCATACTTGTAGTTTGTAGAAGATTCCGCTGGGGAAGTCTAACTTTTGTTGAGATTTAGGAACTTGCTTGTACTTCAGCTGAGAGAATGCCTCGGCTGAGTCTTAAGAACCTGTCCATAATTCAATTGGGGGGAAACATCTTCATCAAGATCTAGGAACTGTTTGGTCTTCAACGTAGTATACCGTTGAAATTAGAGAACTCGTCCACGCTATGACTGAGGAAAACATCAAGATCTAGGAACTGACTAGTGCTCAACATAGTATACCGTTGAGGTTATAGCACTCATCCACACTATGACGTAGGGAAACATCTTCATCAAGATCTAGGAACTGTCTGGTCTTCAATGTAGTATACCGTTGAAATTAGAGAACTCGTCCACACTATGACGGAGGAAAACATCAAGATCTAGGAACTGACTAGTGCTCAACGTAGTATACCATTGAGGTTATAGCACTCGTCCACACTATGACATAGGGAAACATCTTCATCAAGATCTAGGAACTGTCTGGTCTTCAACGTAGTATACCATTGAAATTAGAGAACTCGTCCACACTATGACGGAGGAAAACATCAAGATCTAGGAACTGACTAGTGTTCAACGTAGTATACCGTTGAGGTTATAACACTCGTCCACACTATGACGTAGGGAAACATATTCATTAAGATCTAGGAACTGTCTGGTCTTCAACTTAGTATACCGTTGAAATTAGAGAACTCGTCCACACTATGACGGAGGAAAACATCAAGATCTAGGAACTGACTAGTGCTCAACGTAGTATACCATTGAGGTTATAGCACTCGTCCACACTATGACGTAGGGAAACATCTTCATCAAGATCTAGGAACTGTCTGGTCTTCAACGTGGTATACCGTTGAAATTAGAGAACTCGTCCACACTATGACGGAGGAAAACATCAAGATCTAGGAAATGACTAGTGTTCAACGTAGTATGCCGTTGAGGTTATAACACTCGTCCACACTATGACATAGGGAAACATCTTCATCAAGATCTAGGAACTGTCTGGTCTTCAACGTAGTATACCGTTGATATTAGAGAACTCGTCCACACTTTGACGGAGGGAAATTGTATCTTTTGACTGAATTGGCATCAGAAAAATCTTTAGGAATCGATTTGACTGGTTTTGTCTCCTTTGACTGGCTGAGAACTTAACTGCATCTTCCCTGAAAGGTAAAGGTCAATCATATGCAATGCATGATATGGATCAAGCCATGATGTTCTCAAAATAAATGAGATTGTATTGTATGATGCATACATGCATGTATCATGATGTATGGAAATGTAATGTTTTAGCTGGAGAAAATAAGTCTCGAAGCTGCTTGGAGAATAGAGTTGAGTTCTTCGTTTCCGCTGGGGATAATGAACGAAGATGATAAACTTGCAGGAGATGATAGCTCCGTTGGGGAATAAATTGATGAAGAGATTACTCTATGGGGAATTACTCTGTGGGGAGAGATGTTCTGCTGAAGATTTTAACGATAAACTCCGCTGGGGATTCTGCTGATAAACTCTGCTGGGGATGGATTACCATTGCTGGTGATATTGAATCTATTGAGGATTGAATTCCTGTTCGTGCAAGGAAAGAACTTCGCTGGGGATGATCTTTCAGTTGCAACTTGCTAGGGATAACCCTGTTAGACTCTTGTGGGGATAAATCTCTGAGTTCGGCTAGGAATGATCCTTTGAACTTGTCTGGGGAGATTTATGTTTGTACTCCGTTGGGGGTAAACTTCCAGAGTCTACTGGGGAAGATGATTCAACTCTGTTGGGGAAGCTTTTTCAGACCGTGCTGGGAAAATTGACTCCACTGGGGGTACCTTTGTATGCTGCCGGGGAACATTCTTATATTCCGTGGAGGAATTTTAAGACTGTCGGGGATACTCTTATATTTGCCGAAGAATATTCTTATACTCCACCGGGGAATATTAAGACCTTCTGGGGATACCAAGCCTTTTTAGGGCTGATGGTAGACTAACTCTGCTTGGGGAGAGTATTGCTGATTCGTCCATAGTTGCAAGTCTCAGCTGAGAGAGCTATCATTACTGTCTTATTCTGCAGGGAGTGAAAGTATCTTAGCCATATTCTTCAATTGAATCTACCTTGGTACATGGTGGACAGGGCAACTGTATAACTTGGACATTTCTTATGCCCCTGCTTCTGATATTACTAGTAATTCATCTTTTGTTTCGCATGTAAGTATTTATGAGCAGTAATTAATGTCAAATGCATATATCAAAAATGAACCTTGGACGTTCTTTGCAAAATAAAACAGATAAAGGAAAAATAGTTTGAAATTTCTGAAAATGAATTTGTATTGATTTTGAAGTTTGGCCTGTAAATAGGCGTTTTTGTACAAGTAGCTGACGTCCTAGTAAGAGAACTCCTCCGAACAAATAGAATTTATACAATTTGTAAAAAGAAAACAAAACAGCTATGTGAATAATCCCACTGGGTTCCAACTCTGCTATTGCCTTTATGTCTTCGAGCATCTCATCACTTTGCTACTGGTTGAAGGTAGATCAGATTGATTAGTGTCGTCCGAGCTTGATAGTCGATACCGAAGTTTGGATGCAAGGTGATCCAATGAGACATAGTGTTACGCTTTTGATCCCTAACTTTTGCCTGGATCGCCCTTCAGTCCACCGGGATACCCTTTTTTGCCCAAGCCGCCTTTTCAGGTTTTCGACTTGCCGGGTGTACAGATTTTTTATATTTTCATCCCTTATTTTTTCCCGAACCCTTTTGGTTCGCCGGGAAGCCCTTATTTTTGCCTAGGCCAGTCAACCTAGCGGGTCTTTGATTATGCGTAGTATCTTTTCACTATGTCTGCATTGACGGGGTGAGGAAGGTCGTCACCATCCATGGTGGTTAGAATCATTGCTCCTCCTGAGGAAATGTTCTTAACCACGAATGGCCCTTCATAAGTAGGGGTCTATTTGCCCCTGGGATCACCTTGAGGTAAGATAATGCGCTTGATTACCAGGTCCCCAACTTGATACTCTTGTCGTCTAACTTTCTTGTTAAACGCCTTGATCATCCGTTTTTGGTACGTCTGACCATGACAAATAGCAGTGAGTCTCTTTTCGTCAATTAGATTTAGCTGATCAAGTCGGGTCTGAATCCAGTCGTTTTCACTCAAACCTGCATCCTTCATGATCCGAAGAGAGGGTATCTGAACTTCAATAGGCAAGACAGCCTCCATGCCATAAACCAAGGAATATGGTGTTTCCCCTGTTGACGTCCGTGCTGAGGTACGGTACCCATGAAGAGCAAATGGCAACATCTCGTGCCAATCTTTGTATGTCACTGTCATCTTCTGCACAATCTTCTTAATGTTCTTATTAGCCGCTTCGACAACCCCATTCATCTTTGGCCGGTAGGGAGAAGAGTTATGATGTTGTATCTTGAATTGCTCGCAGAGCTCGGTGATCATCTTGTTGTTGAGATTGGTACCATTGTCCGTAATGATCCTCTCTGGTACACCATATCGACAGATCAAATTATGTCGAATGAACCGTGCTACGACGTTCTTGGTTACAGTAGAAAAGGAAGCTGCTTTAACCCATTTCGTAAAGTAATCAATCGCTACCAGGATGAAACGATGCCCGTTAGATGCCGTAGGTCTGATCTCGCCGATCATATCAATGCCCCACATCGCAAAAGGCCAAGGAGCTGTCAAGACGTTCAGAGGAACTGGAGGTATGTGCACCTTATCAGCATAGACTTGACACTTGTGGCATGTCTGAGAATGCTGATAACAGTCGGCTTCCATTGTGGACCAATAATATCCTGCCCGAAGAATTTTCTTTGCCATAGTGTGTCCACTGGAATGAGTTCCGAAAGTACCTTCATGTAGATCTGCCATGATCCTTTCTGCTTCATTCTTATCCACACAACGCAGTAAGGTCGAATCATGGTCACGCTTGTACAGGATGTCATTGCTGATGAAGAACTTCGCCGCAAACCTTCTCTGAAACTTCTTGTCATTAACAGATGCACCCTCGGGGTATTCATGAGCTTTAAGATACCTCTTTACCTCATGAAACCAGGGTTTATCTGCTGCCTCTTCAGTCTCAATGTCACAGCAATGTGTCGGTTCGTCCAACCTTTCAATGATAATCTGGGGAGCTTTGTTGTCCCAATTGACTTTGAACATAGAAGACATCATAGCCAGCGCGTCCGCTAACTGATTCTCCTCTCTGGGGAAGTGTTCAAAGGTGATCGCCTCGAAATAGGGAAGCAACGTCAACACATACTCCTTGTAAGGAATAAGATTCGGGTGTTTCGTATCCCACTCGCCTTTGATCTGACTAATCACGAGAGCAGAATCTCTGAAGACACTTAGAAACTTAATCCTTAGGTCAATTGCAGCTCGAAGACCCATGATGCACGCCTCATACTCCGCCATATTATTGGTGTCGTTGAAACATAGTCGGGCGGTAAACGGAGTATGAGAGCCTTTAGGAGATATGATCACAGCGCCAATGCCATTACCCAAAGCGTTTGGAGCTCCATCAAAGTACATAGACCATCGGGATCCTTCCTCGGGTCCTTCATCCGGTCCAGGTGTCTCACAATTAGTTACCAACATGATATTCTCGTCCGGGAATTCCAAGTTCATAGACTGGTAATTATCCACTGCCTGATGTGCCAAATGGTCTGCCAACACACTTCCCTTAATTGCTTTTTGGGTCGTATACTGGATGTCATACTCAGTCAATATCATCTGCCATCTTGCTATTCTTCCAGATAAAGCAGGCTTTTCGAATATATACTTGATTGGATCCATCTTTGATATTAATAAAGTGGTGTGAGTCAACATATACTGTCTCAGCCGGCGAGCAGCCCATGCCATAGCACAGCAAGTTTTCTCGAGCAACGAGTATCGGGTCTTGCAATCGGTAAACGTTTTGCTAAGGTAATAAATAGCATGCTCTTTTCGGCCAGACTCGTCATGCTGACCCAGCACACACCCCATTGAGTTGTCGAGTACTGTCAAGTATAGGATCAAAGGTTTCCCTTCAACTGGTGGCATCAGGATAGGTGGCTCTTGGAGATACTCTTTAATCCTTTCGAAAGTGGCCTGGCATTCATCGTTCCAACGTACTACTTGATCTTTCTTTAGTAACTTGAAGATTGGCTCACAAGTAGCAGTTAGGTGCGAGATGAATCGGGCAATGTAGTTTAGACGTCCCAGGAAGCCTCTGACTTCTTTTTCTGTTCTAGGAGTTGGCATCTCCTGTATGGCCTTCACTTTTGCAGGGTCCACTTGAATACCTTTGTCGTTTACGACGAAACCCAGCAGTTTACCAGATCTTACCCCGAAGGTACACTTGTTTGGGTTTAATCTCAGCTTGTACAACTTCAACCTATCAAACAGCTTCTGCAGATGGTCAAGGTGTTCCTCCTCAGTTTGAGACCTTGCAATCATATCGTCGACATATACTTAAATCTCATGATGGATCATGTCATGAAACAAAGCAACCATAGCTCGCTGATACGTTGCCCCAGCATTCTTCAGTCCAAAAGGCATGACCTTGTAGCAAAAGGTACCCCACTGAGTAACAAATGTTGTCTTCTCCATGTCTTTGGGAGCCATTTTAATCTGATTATAACCGTAGAAACCATCCATGAAGGAGAATACCTTGTGCTGAGCGGTGTTGTCAACCAGAACGTCGATGTGAGGTAAAGGGAAATCATCCTTGGGGCTTTCCCTGTTCAAATCCCTGTAATCAACACACATTCGGACCTTACCATCCTTCTTCAGCACAGGAACCACATTGGCCACCCACTGAGGGTAAGAAGTAACTGCTAGAAAGCCGGCGTCAAACTGTTTCATAACTTCAGCCTTGATTTTCTCAGACATCTCTGGGCGTATTCGGCGGACCTTCTGTTTTACTGGAGGGCAGTCTTCCTTGGTAGGCAGGCGATGAACCACAATATCAGTATCCAAACCAGGCATATCTTCGTAAGACCAGGCAAAGATCTCAACATAGTCATGCAGCATCTGAATCAACCGTTGTTTCCCACTAAGCTCCAGATTTTCACCGATCTTGACTTCCTTCTTATCTGTCTCTGTACCCAGATTCACTGATTCTACCGGCTCTTCATGCGGTTGAATAGCCCTCTCTTCTTGGAGTAGCAGTCTTGCAAGTTCACCAGGCACCTCGCAATCATCTTCACCTTTGTCTTCGGCTAAGTTGATCGGATTTTCAAAGTCATAACTGGCAGTAGCAGAATCGTTACCAGTGAGATCCAAAGTGGATGTGGACCTGTATATGTGAGTGTGTGAAAAATAGCTGTTTTGCAATATATAATAAAGAAAAACAAGGAGCGCAAGATTTGAAATGCAAGAACGTCCAATGCTTTTATTAATGATATATGAAAATGACACACATAAAGCCCTCACAAATGAAACCATAGTGACCCGGGTAAGACACCAGGCCATAAAGTTTAAAACATTGTCTTGTTACAAATTTAAAACAAAAGTTTCATTACTGGGTAACAAAAGTAATAGGGATGAAGTCCTTTGCTGTCCAGTTGCTTGGTCCACCATTGGTCGTAGGATAGATCCAGCTGTCGAATTCGGACTCTTCCACATCATCTTCAATGGAATTCACTCCCGAGTTGCTGATGAACACAGGAGGTATTCCGATCCTTGCATTCCGAACAGCCCTTTGAGCTTCTGCAGTGAAACCCAAACCAAACTTGTTAGTCTTCTGGGTAAAATCAGGGAGTCGGCCCCAATTTGCACACTCACCCTTCTCAATAACAGCTCGGGCATCTTTTAAGGAAGCCATTTTCATAGGAGAATCTTCAACCACAGTCTCAGTTGATGCCAGTGTCTGGGGAACCTCTTCAAAATGCTGGAATGGGGTCTCAATGAACTCCCCATCCATTTCTACATATCGGAACGAGTTGAGGTGGCTGACCATGTACTCTTCCTCCCCTTGCACTGTCACAATCTTTCCTTTGACCGGGTACTTCAGCTTCTGGTGGAGTGTTGAGGTTACAGCCCCGGCTTTGTGGATCCATGGACGACCCAGCAAACAAGAATAAGATGGCCAGATGTCCATCACATAGAATGTAGAATTGAAGACCTGAGAACCAACCTTAATCGGAATATCAACTTCACCGTGTACCATCCTCTTAGACCCATCAAAGGCCCTGACAACAATGTTACTTGGTTTCAGCTCTAACCCTTCACAGTCCAACCGGTCTAGAGATTTTTTAGGCAAGACGTTCAATGAGGAACCAATATCCACCAACACATAAGAAAGAGTAGTTCCCCTGCATTCAATGGAGACATGCAGGGCATCGTTGTGATTCTTCCCTTTAGCAGTCAAGTCGGCGTCAGAGAAACCCAACCCATTATCAGCAGTCAAATTGGCCATGCAATCTGTAAACTGATCAGCTGACGTCTCTTGTGGTACATGGGCAGTCTTCAGAAATGTAATCAGAGCCTTGGCATGGGCCTCTGAGCATAACAACAGTGACAACATAGAAATCTTGGATGGGGTTTGCCCCAGCTGCTTAACGACATTGTAGTCACTCTTTTTAATAATCTTCAGGATCTCTTCCATCTCTTACATAGAAGCTTCAACAGTAATTGTCTTCGGTGCCTCCGTCTGGGCAGGCACATCAGTGGTGATCCCTTTGCCCCGAGCGTCAGATGACTCGGCGACAGGGGTAAGAATAGGAACTTGAACAGGAATGGCAGGTACACTGGCAGGTGTAATAACAACAGGTCTTCAGGCAGTTGGTGGAGCAATATCAGGTGAGAAAAGTCTTCCGCTGCGGGTGACTTTAGCAGGTCCAGTAATGTCGATGATGTCAGTATCAGCATCTAACTCTTGCTTAACTCCATGAAAGTAAACATCAGCCCCATAGTGCCAAGGGACAGCCTTATCAGAGGTGTAGGGGATGGGCCCCAGAACAGTGATGATTACAGGTGCAGTTCTCGGAACAGATATAATTCTAACAGGCTTCCTCGAGGGAGCCTTGGAAGAATTATCGAAAATGGTAATAATGGCAACTTCTTCAGTAGGAACGGAGGGAACAATGGTCTTCTCAAACAGGATCTCCTTACTATCCATCAGGTTTTGGATACCTGACTTCAAGAATAGGCAACCGGTAGGTAAAACATAACACATATGGCAACCTTCGTCACAGCCCGGAAATAAACCGGCTAGCAAAAGGTTCTTCTTTACAGTCATCAAAGGGGTAACAATATCATCCACAGAAACCACAAACAAGTCTTCTTCTAGAGCATTCACTCCATGCTTGGGCATGGGAGCAGTCACAACATTAGGCCTCTCAGGCGCCTCAAACTCAATCTCCTTCGCATCAATTAAGTCTTGTACCTTGTTCTTCAAAACCCAACAATCATCTGTATTATGCCTCGGGCTATCAGAGTGAAAAGCACATCGGGCATTAGGGTTATACCTCGGTGATGTGGTATTTGGATTCTTCGGGGCTTCCTTTAGAACCACCAGATTAGTCTTCAGCAACTGTGGCAGAATCTGAGATAAGGTCATGCTGAGACGGGTGAATTGCCTTCGAGGTCTCTCATCCTTTTGTTGATTATTGTGCTGAGGAGCACCAGCAGGTTTTGAAATAACAACCACATTGACAGCTTGGCGGTGTTCAGGTTTATTCTGTCTTCTCGAACTGTAGACAACATTGGACTCTTTCCTAAACGGCTTCTTCTCGGTGCTTGATGAGGCACCCTTCTGTATCTTCCCAGCCTTAATATCAGCTTCAATCCTCTCACCGGTCAAAATAAGCTTTGTAAACCCAGACGAAGAGCTTCCAATTAAATGGTTGAAAAATGGACCAGACAGGGTCCCTAGAAACATGTCAATAAGCTCCCGATCAGCCAAGGGTGGTTGTACTCTACCGGCGAGGTCCCTCCACTTCTGAGCATAATCTTTGAATCCTTCACCCGTTTCCATTGACATACCCTAGAGTTGGGTACGCGTAGGAGCAAGGTCGGAGTTGTACTGATACTGCCTGTAGAAAGCAGTGGCCAAATCTTCCCAACTGCGGATACTGGCTCCATCTAACTGATAGAACCACTCAAGCTGAGTCCCTGAGAGACTGTCTTGAAAGAAATGGATCCATAGGTTCTTATCAGTTGTATACGGCTGAATATTCCTCACATATGACCGGAGGTGCAGCTTCGGACAAGAAACTCCATCATACTTAGCAAAGGCTGGTGCCTTGAATTTGTGGGGAATCACTACCCCGAATGATAGACCTAGATCTTCGAAGTCCAGACCAGGCACCTTTTAAACCTCCATAGCACTCAACCGGTCTTCCAGTTGCTTGTATCTATCCTCAGCAGGAGGATACTATTATTCATCATAGTCCGTCTTGTTGTCAGAGACCACAGGGCTAGCAACCCTCCTTTCCTCTTGAATACCTTTCCCTCCGGATGAGGTGGTCATATCAACTTCATTATGTAGCCTGTTCCCAAACCTATGTCCTGTGTTGAACAGGATGGTCCTCTTCTTCTTCTTCTTCTCTTTCAGAATCAGGGTCTTCAGGTCTTGCTGACCCTTAGCTAGACTCATGAACAACTCTTGAAATTGGGCATTCTGGGCCTAGAGGGCCTTGATAGCTTGCTCAGTTGAAGATTCAGCAAACATGATGAGTGCTGAAATAAACAGCGAAGAAGATAAGAGACCTGTAATGGGTGCCTGTTTATGAAGTGGAATGGGATGAAATACGCATGATTTATGATTTCAAAGACAATCGGGATTCAAATTTGTAAACAAGAAAGGAAACATACTTTATTAGATTTAAACTTCAAAATTTAAATTGTTCAACTGATTCCCTCAGGGCGTTACAAAAATGGAAATACTAAAAAGTAAATAAAAACTGGAAAGGAAATCATCAAAAGTCAATCAATGCTCCCATGGCCTCTTCTTATCGGTGCGGACATAGTCATTAAGAATCTGCTCGTTCTCCAACTGCCTAGTCAGCTTCTGGATCTTGTGCTCTTGCTCGTTGAACTTCTCCCGGTAAGAATATCGTTCTTCCGTCAGTTGCATCCAAGATCTCTTCAGTGCCCCAATGTCAGTGGGCATATAAGGATGGAGAATGGTTGGAAGAACCCCTTCTTCATTAGCAACTTCAAGAGTGACAGGCCAGACAACTTCATATGGCATACCTAACCTCTGGGCACGGATACGGACCCATCAGAGATATGGCTCCATCGGAAGAGAAGTCTTTGGGCCCAGCTCATGTGGATCAGATTGGTGAACTCTATCCTAAGCCCTTATGAATCTGCGACGCTGCTCGTCGCTATCCCCTTGAAAATCAAAGATGATAGTAGGCATTAGCAGCTCGTGAGGTCCTTCTCTTCTGGCTCTTCCAAACTGGCGGAGAGCTAAGCATGGGTTGTAAGAAATTCCTCTATGGGTTCCTATCAGTGGAACATTAGGGTACTCCCCACATCGATCAATAATAGTCACCTCATCCATACCCTTGAGAGTCCAGATAATGTCATTATGCGAGAGAGACATCACTCTATAAGCCCAGCCCATTCTTTCTTTGTTCTTCAACACTGACTTGGGGAGGTGCGAAATAAACCACCTCGACAATAATGGAGCATATCACATTAAGGTTCCCCGCTTTCGGGCAGTACGAGTGTGATCGGTGGAAATAGAACTGACTGTTTTTTAGCTGGTTTCGCGAAATGTCGCGGTAAGCAAGAGTCTCCACCGTCTTTTATGTTCTCCAACATGGAAAGGACAAAAGCACAACAAAATTCCTTATTCGAGAATGTTTCTCGGTTCGGGAGGTAGATTTATAGAAAGGGAAGGTGTTAGTACCCTTTCTATCCATGGTTATCCATGGGATCTTAGGTACTTGCTCTTATGTTTTCAAAATTTGTTTGCTTTTCAAGTGTGTGTGGGTTTTGAAAAAGTTTCGTTTGAAAAATTTCTATGTAACTCTTGTATCTGTCCTCAAGAGTGTGTGAAAAATTTGTTTGAAAACTTTTGAAAGTGTAGGTGTGAAAAGTTGTTTTGTTTGTTTTGAAAAGAGCAAGTACTTAAGAGAAATCTACCTACTCTAAGGAATTAAGTTGTGTAAGAGTCCTTTAGATAGTGCTATCCCACCATTGAGAGGTAGGTAGCACCGTCGTTGGAGGTATTCAGGTCAATTCGATTATAGGGACAATGTGGTCACCGAAGCAATGGTAGGACACCTTAGTGGTAACCCTAATGTCCTAGATCCTTTTATCCGAGGCAACCGTTTCGAGGCAACTGGATCTTAGACAAAAGGGCGACCTCTAAGACACCCTATACTTGATGACCACGTTCGAGGCAACCAGTGAGGCGTACCCTAGGAGTGGCATGTGTGCTTTGTGTGTTGTTTTTCAGTTAATTGTCTTTGTACATGTTATTTGTGAGCTATGGATTGATTTTATTTACATACATTCTTTCATGCATTGTTAACAGTTAGGAGTGCGGAAAATAAATTGCAGAAATGTAAATTCTAACTATTACAAGGCGCGGGTCTATACATCGCCAAAAACAAAAACCCGTTTTTGAAAAGTAAATGCAGAAAATTAAAGAAAGCAATAAAATCCTAATTACTATTACATCCTCTGTACAGATACATAAATATAATCAGAATAAATAAATACGCGCGAATGGAAATTTAATCGGGAACGTCCTAAGGGTTTTGACCCTTTTTTGAATAAGAATTGAATTTTGTCCTTTTTTGTGATTAAATTAAAATTAAACCTAATACTAATTAATTAATTTAACAGGAAAAAGAATGTTTTTGTGTTTTTTATATTTTTAATGAAATAAAATAAAATAAAAGAAATAAAAAAATGAAAGTGAAAGACCTAATTCTAAATTAATTTTACTTATTAAAAAATGTTAAAATTAAACTAATTAAACTAATTAATTTATTAGTATTTTATTTACAAAATAAGTTAATAAATAATAAAATGTTCTTTTTTTTTGTTTTTTTTTTGAATTTTTATAAAAAATATTAGTTTATGAGGTAATTAAATAATAATAATAATAGTTAATAATAATAATTGGTTAAAAGAAAATAAAAAGGAAAAGAAAACAAAAGAAAAATAAAATAGAACCAAAGGGGTGTTGGGCCAAAATTGGGGGTTGTGTTCAGAAATTCCAGCCCACTAAGCTTCCAGGCCTGTTGACTTCCTTGCTTGCCTATGCACAAGGTTGACCAGGGTACATGGTGGGGATCAGCTCCTGGCCTTTGGATGCATGCTTGAGGATACATGGCGTGTTTGGGTGTGAGGTGTATGATGCACCTTTCTTGTGAACCTGCACATAAGTTTGTAAAGAAAAAATACATGGAAAATTATGGGGGACCTGGGATTCGAACCCAGGTCCTGTAACCTTTTCCAATAGCGTGGCCACCAACTGAGCTGCGCGTGTTAGTCATTATTAAAACAAAGCATGATTATTATATTGGTAAACAAACATATGCCTGAAAATAAAATAAAAAAGCGCGCGATATTTGAAGATGGCCAACGACAGGACGACACCTCATCGTCTTCTTCAACACTTTGCTGGTTATTTACCTGCGGATTTTTATCTGCAGGTAGTTTCGTAGCTTATCTCAAAAAACGTCCCTAGGCCATAAAAATTCTATCCAATCACATGGACGTGATCGCCTCTGTCTCCTCATTATCCATGTAACCATCATTCATCTTGATTTTGCCTATATGGAAAACACCTAAAACACAAGCGTATGAACCCTAGGTTCGAATATCATGATATAGGGGCCAATAACAAAATTGAATAATGCAATTGTGTTAGAAATCAAATGATAAACATGAATATACCAATTTTTTGAAGAAAAGGTGCAAGGACTGGAAGTTACGATTTCGTGTTCAGAGCAAAGTTTGAGACAACTTACAGTGCGATGTGGTTGATGAAAAGGCTTGGTCTTTATTGTTGTAGCACCACTGGATGTCCAGGAAGAAGGCTATGTTCTCTTTTTGGTTTGAAAGTGCCTGCAATACTGCTTTAGATCTCACACTTTTTTGGACAATTTTCAGTTTTTACTCTGGCCGTTTCAATGAGTTCTAGGTCGTGCTTAAGGTCTGCAAGGCTTGTATATGTATGTTTGAATGAGAATCAAGTCACATGATGAGCCTTTAACCATTGCAATTAAGTTTTTGGATTTCCTCTTAACCACCATTAAAGGCCTTGCCATGTTTTGTTCAAATTTTGAATTTCAGGCATAAATGATCTTTACACGAATTTGGTAGTTGCCTTATGATGCATCAAAGTCATTCAAACCACAAGATATCATTTAATTAATTTTTTTGATTTTTATTTGAATCTTATGGATTTAAAATGAATTAAATCAATAAAATTAAATAAAAATAGAAAAAATTAATGTTTAATCTTGAAATTAATAATGGGACACGTGGGTGGCATGGAAAGGCTGAATCAAGTGGGAAAAAGTGGCCCCTTTTGTCAAAAATTGAAGTTTCAAGGATAGTTGACTTTTGCCATTTCACAAAAATTTCCCAACTTCTCTAATACATATCTTGCTCAATTTTGATCATATGAACATGTTCTTGGACATTTTGGAAAGGTCTTGAAGTCCTCTAACCAATGCCTTTGGTCCCATGTCATTTTGATTTACCAATCTCAAGTTATGGTCTTTGACTTAAAGTCCCTTTTTGTTGACTTTTGAAAATGACCTATAATGTTGAAATTGATAATTTTTTGTGAGAGCATTTCTTGGACTTGGAATGTGAAGATGAGTTGTAGGAAATGTCATCCCCTTAAAAATGAGAATTGGATGGGATTTTTCTGATGAACCATGAAAAAGTTATGCCTTGGTCAAGTTACAGTTGACTTTTCAGCTGCCCAAAAATAGAAACTTTTGCATCTTGATGATTTTTGAGCCATTCTTGTGAAATCATGGTCAAGATTTGACCAAATTATGATTTTGGCTTCAAAATAAGATGTTGACCAAAAATTTTGACTTTTGACTGCCAAATGACCATTTTGCCCCTACAGTTGATTGTGAAGCAATTAGGGTTTTTGACTGTGCAACTTGACCTTGTGAGCCTTGAAACTTGACATGTAGGTGCTTGACAATGTATATGAGCATATGGGACTTGATTGAGCCCTTGAAAACCTCAACTTCCTTGCAAGAACCAAAACCCTAATTTGACTGGCTTAGGAGGGTGTTTGAACTATGCAACCCTTGAGTAGACTTGAGCAAATTGAAATGATGCTTGTCAAAACTTTGAAGAATATGGGAGGGCAAATTTTGGGGTACAACAGTTGCCCCTGTTCAATCTTCTTAGACCTGAGGATGTAGATTGGCTTGTGTGCCTTTCGTGATCCGAAGGTGGAAGATGATTGAACACTAAAGTGCCCAGAAATTTGCACTCACATAGTAGAGTATCAGCAGCGTGATGGCGGGAATGGGCTTCCAGATGCCATTTAGAGAGATGATGGATAGGAGGATGGGCTTATAGATGCCATCTGGAGCTGTGACAGAGCCTTGTCGGGAATGGGGTTATAGATGCCATTTGGAGACTGTTGGTATGTGGATGGGCTTATAGATGCCATCTAGGTGTCGATCGCGTAAGAGATTCCTTAGCGAGAACTTGCGTACCTGAGAAAGAAAGATAATTACCTGGCCTGTTACAGGGGTTGATCTTCAAACTCTTTATGTAGATATGCCCTGGCTGGATATAGGTATCGAATCTACAAACAATCGCTCACAGATATGCCCTGGCTAGATACAGGAATTGAATCCGGAACTTCAAAAGGTTACTTACAGACGTGCCCTGGCTGGATACAGGTATCGAATCTACAAACAATCATCTGCAGATATGCCCTGGCTAGATACAGGAATCGAATCTTCAAACTCTTCAGACGTGCCCTGGCTGGATACAGGAATCAAATCTGGAGTTAGTCGTCAACAGATATGCCCTAGCTGGATACAGGAATCGAATCTTCAAACTCTTCAGACGTGCCCTGGATGGATACAGGAATCGAATCTGGAATTAGTCATCTACAGATATGCCCTGGCTGGATACAGGTATCGAATCTTCAAACTCTTCAGACGTGCCCTGGCTGGATACAGGAATCGAATCTGGAATTAGTCATCTACAGATATGCCATGGCTGGATACAGGTATCGAATCTTCAAACTCTTCAGATATTCCCTGGCTAGATACAGGAATCGAATATGGGATTAGTCATCTAAAGATATGCCCTGGCTGGATACAGGTATCGAATCTTCAAACTCTTCAGATATGCCCCGGCTAGATACAGGAATCGAATCTGGAATTAGTCGTCTACAGATATGCCCTGGCTGGATACAGGAATCGAATCTGGAATTACGACAGTTCATAGTAATCATCTTTGGATTGACCTTTTTCCTGAAAAGGCAAAAAACATTAGTTGTACGCAATGTCATGATGTATGAGATGCAGGATGTCATGATGTTCTCAAGAATAAATGAGATTGTGTGTTATGATGCATATGCATGCTATAATGTATGAAGATGTGATGTTCATGAATGTATTTTCGTCTAGGAAAATAAATCCTTGACGAATGCCAGGAAATTGAATCCTGGGCTGATGTTGGAAGAGTAGCGTTCTTCGTTTCCGCTGGGGATGATGATTGCAAGAACAAACCGGTAGGAGAAGATGACTCCGTTGGGGAATAAACTTGTTGAAGAGATTACTCTGCGGGGAATTACTCTGTGGGGAAAGATACTTCGCTGAGGTTTTGTTGAGAACTCTGCTAGGGATAGTAAGAGCTTCGCCGAGGACGATCTTTCCATGGCAATTATCTGAGGATAACCCAGTTATACCCTGGTGGGGAATAACCTTTGAATAAGGACGGGGAGACGCGTTCGTGCTCTGCAGGGGATAAGCTTCCAGAATCTACTGGGGATAAGCTTCCAGAATCTACTGGGGATAAGCTTCCAGAATCTACTGGGGAGGTTGATACAACTCTCCTGGGGAAACTTTGGACTGTACTGGGGAAGTGGCTCTACTGGGGTGTCTGGTATTCCGTCGGGGAACAATCTTAGATCAAGACTGCCGGGGATGCTTGCTTAGGAACATCTGTATACTCCGCTGGGGAATATTGAGATTTTCCGGGGATATCCAACTTCATTAGGGTTGACAGTAGTTTAACTCTGCTTGGGGAGAGTGTCGCTGACTTGCTGGAGATACTGTGCCTTTTCAGGGCTGATTGGGAGACCAACTCTGCCTGGGGAGAGTATTGCTGATTGGTCTTACTCTGGGGGGAGTTAAGGTATCCTGGTTACATTCTTCAGCCGAACTTACCTTGGTACCTTGGTGGACGGAGCAACTAGACCGCTTAGACAACTCAGTATTGTCCCTGTTTCTAATGTCACCTGTAACTAGTCCTTTATTTCGTATGCAAATATTTGTGATTAGCAATTAGTGTCAAATGCATATATCAAAAATGAACATTGGACGTTCTTTGCAAAACAAAACAGAAAAAGAAAAACAGTTGACAATTTGTCTGGAAAGTGAATTTGTATTGATTTTTGAATTTGCCTGTAAATAGGCGTTTATGTACAAGAGGTTGACGTCCTAGTAAGAGAACGCCGCTGAACAGAATAGAGTTTATACAATTTGTACAAAGGAAAACAAAACAGCTATGTGAAAAATCCCCCTGGGTTCCAACTCTGCTATCGCCTTTATGTCTTCAAGCATCTCATCACTTTGCTGCTTAGTTGAAGAGGAATCTGATTGATTGATGCCGTCTGAACCTGATAGTTGATGCTGAATTCTGGATGCAAGGTGACCCAATGAGACATAGTATTACGCTTTAATCCCTAATTTTTGCCTGGACCGCCATTTCGGGTTTTCAGTCCACCGGGATACCCATTTTTGCCCAAGCCGCCTTTTCAGGTTTTCGACTTGCCGGGTGTACAGATTTTTCATTTCATCCCTTATTTTTGCCCGAACCCTTTTGGTTCTCCGGGAAGCCCTTATTTTTGCCTAGGTGTGTCAACCTAGCGGGTCTTTGATCATGCGTAGTATCTTTTTACTATGTCTGCATTGCCGGGGTGAGGAAGGTCGTCACCATCCATGGTAGTTAGAATCATAGCTCCTCCTGAGAAGACATGTTTAACCATAAATGGTCCTTCGTACGTAGGGGTCCATTTGCCCCTGGGATCACTTTGAGGAAGAATGATGCGCTTGATTACCAGGTCTCCGACTTGATGCTCTTGTCGTCTGACTTTCTTGTTAAATGCCCTGATCATCCGTTTTTAGTACGTTTGACCATGACAGATAGCGGTGAGTCTCTTTTCGTCAATTAGGTTTAATTGATCAAGCCGAGTCTGGATCCAGTCATCTTCGCTCAAATCTGCATCCTTCTGTTGGCTCCTAAATTCGACACCTTTGTTTTGATTGATGGCAGCCATTAAAAGCTGAAAGATGCTTTCGACTGGTTAAGCCTGTCGAAGTGCCCGTCGAAAGATGGCAAAATACTTAGAAGATTTCTTCCAAGGAAGAAGGCTGATTGCCTTCGACGTCGAAGGAGTTTTCGTCGAAGACGTCTCTTGATGAAAGTGTTCGACGGTCCAGAGTGGAGCAGTTTGAAATTCAAAGCTTTGGAGGGAAAACGGTTTCCAGCAGTTACTACGTGCAAACGTGCAAGGATCTGGAGTGTCGAGCATGGAGAACGTGCCAAGTGGCTTGATCTCGAAGCAGTGTAACTGCCCGACGGTTACTTGGAATGTTTTAGTATAAATAGGAGTAGACGTGTAGTTTCTCGCGTGTGTTCACAATCATATACATAGTCACTCATTTAGATTCAAGTACCCAGTGTGAGCGAAAGAATTGTTGAGAAATGTATGTGTGAAACACCAATTTTATCAATTAAAGTCATTTACTTTTCCAGTATTTTACTTGCTTTTCTCCTTTAATATTCCTGTCGAACCTTTACTTTAAAGCCTTGTCTAATTTACCAAGCCTTTCCTTTATGCAATTTACTTGGAACATTTTACTTAAAGCCTTATCCACTTTAATCAAACTTCAAAATCAACCTATGTCCATAGGATCAATCTGATCGATCCTGCGAGTAACCAAATAAGTAACCATTTGGAGGATCAGCGGTTGTTTACCAAAACCCAAGGTAAACAAATTGGCACACCCGGTGGGACTGTGTGTTGATTGTTGAAAAATAATCTCATCTTTTCGAGTTGTATGTTATTGAGGAGTGGTAGAATATACACCAACGATAACAATACTGCCAGAGGAAGGGAAGAGATGGCGAATCCGCCAAACAATAACGAAATTCCACCACCAAGTGTGGGAGCAACGGTTAATATGACCGTAAGTGAAGCGACGAACGTTGGTTCGACACCAGCAGTGTCAGTCACAACCACGGGGCCAATAACTTCGTTTTCAGGCCCCATAATACCTTTGGGAACTCCCCCTCCAAGGGGAAATATAGGCACAAGGCCTGTGGTTCCCCCAGGATTTATTCCATTCTATGGTATGCCAACTTCTGAAGTGGCAAGCCTGACGAATGCTGCGTCCACTTATTCAGACCCTTTCGTGAGTGCCTCTTCGCCACTCCAAGGCTCTGGGGTAGGCATGGCGAATAGAAATAGGACCCAACTCTTAGGAGGAACGTCCCAAGTAGCCCATGGCCTTACAAATGCCTCGACAGCAGTCTTGAGGCAACAGATGGACGAAAGCAACCATGATATGGTGCAAATGTTGGCACAAACCTTGAGTACAGTGCTAAATCCTCTAATACAAAATACTACTCAATCGAATCAGCAAGTTACAGCGCAAATGACGCGTTTGGCTGACTTCTTTGGAGTACCCCCACCTATTCGACAGCCCCAAAGGGCGCAAACAAGAGGAAATCAGGGGATATTTGTAGAGGAAGAAACCACCATTAATCAGGCTCAACAGCCTGTAGAACAACCTGTCGAAGAGCCTAGGGTAATAGCCCCAGAGGTAAGGTTAGTTAACAGAAACCAAAATGCTGACGAAGTGGTTCAGCATATCCAGCACCAAAACATGGGTTTGGAAAATAATCTAGCAACCATGATCGAAAGGATCATGAATCAGAATGGGATGAACATGGGCTTTCGAAGGCCCAACTTTACATCTCCATTGTCAGAATATGTGTTACAAACTGACTTACCTCCTAGAAGCAAAGTCCCCAAATTTACTAAGTTCTCAGGGGACACGACAGAATCTACTGTCGAGCATGTGGCAAGATATTTGATCGAAGCAGGAGACATTTCGAATAACGAAAACCTAAGGATCAAGTACTTCCCAAGTTCTTTAACCAAGAACGCTTTTACTTGGTTTACAACTCTTCCCCCCAATTCGATCCACCATTGGACCCAGTTGGAAAGATTGTTCCATGAACAATTCTACATGGGGCAAACCAAGATAAGCCTGAAAGAACTGGCGAGTGTGAAGAGACGTTTCACTGAACCTATAGACGAATATCTGAATAGGTTTAGGTTGCTGAAGGCGAGATGTTTTACACAAGTGCCAGAACATGAGTTGGTCGAAATAGCCGCAGGCGGTCTAGATTATTCCATTAGGAAGAAGCTAGATACCCAGTACCTAAGAGACATGGCCCAACTGGCCGACAGAGTTCGACAGGTCGAACGCCTCAAAGCTGAAAAAGCTAAGGCAACGAAAACTCACAAGAGAGAGAGAATAGCTTATGTTGAGATGGATGAGGAAGATCTAGAATCCTTCGACGATACTTTAGCTGTCGAAGAAGGAGAAGTCGATTTAGCAGAACTAAAACAAGGGCCACCATACTCTTGTAAACAGTTAGTCCCCTCGAATGGGAAAAATCCCATTGGTCCAGACAGGACCAATGATAGGTTCCCAAAAAAGACTTATAGTTTTGACATCACAAAATGTGATGAAATATTCGACTTGCTAGTTAAAGATGGCCAAATGATAGTAGGAATAATCTAGACCGCCTGTACCTAAGAGACATGGCCCAACTGGCCGACAGAGTTCGACAGGTCGAACGCCTCAAAGCTGAAAAAGCTAAGGCAACGAAAACTCACAAGAGAGAGAGAATAGCTTATGTTGAGATGGATGAGGAAGATCTAGAATCCTTCGACGATACTTTAGCTGTCGAAGAAGGAGAAGTCGATTTAGCAGAACTAAAACAAGGGCCACCATACTCTTGTAAACAGTTAGTCCCCTCGAATGGGAAAAATCCCATTGGTCCAGACAGGACCAATGATAGGTTCCCAAAAAAGACTTATAGTTTTGACATCACAAAATGTGATGAAATATTCGACTTGCTAGTTAAAGATGGCCAAATGATAGTACCCCCTGGGGTAAAAGTGCCTCCTCTTGATCAAAGAAAGAAGAGAGGTTTTTGCAAATATCATAATTTTCTGGGCCATAAAACTTCTCAATGTTTTCTTTTCAGGAATCTTGTGCAAGACGCTATTGAGGAAGGGAGATTAAAGTTTGCTGACAAATCCCCCATGGCTGTCGACTCCAATCCACTAAAGGCTGAAGCCCACTATGCAGAACCCTCTGAGGTGAACATGATAGAGGCAACCAGGATCCAGTCGAAGAAGCCAGGCATTACCATGGTCGAAGTCTCAAAGGACCACATCAACATGCCAATCTTTGGCAGTTTTTCTGGAAACTTATCCAGGAAGACAATTGAGGCTGTCCAGAAAGCGGTCGAAGACCCAAAGTCGAAGACTGCTGAAGCACAAACAACTGGACCAAAGCCCAGTTCCCACTTGGCCACTGCACAAGGCCAGACGGAGAATCTGGAGACACAAATGAAACAACTAACTCTTGCTACTAAGGATACCATAAATATCAACATGGTTGAACTTTCTGACCCTAAAGCTTCAGAAGAAGCCATAAGGCAAGAGCAGGCAAATAAAACGGCTTTCCCTAGGGAAAACGAAAACTTGGCAGATTTTTTACAAAGATGCCAGAAGAAGAAATCAGAGGTGATGCTGTGTCCAAGATGCAGTTCTATCTTTGATAAAAAAGCTGCTGAGCACATACAAGGCGTGAGAGCAGCGAACAAGAGAAGGGAGAATGCTGACCTTCGACATGATCCCAGAAGGGGTTCTAATCAAGACAAGAGGCCATTGACTTTTAGGCCTCCAACAAATGTACCAGTAGACACTTGGTACAAAACATCTGGCCGGAAAAGGCCAAGTGAAGAGAAATGGCATTCTTTCGAAGTGCCAAGAGGTTCCTCTTTAATTCAGAAGAAAGATCCTCAAGTTGCTGCACCCAAGGTTGCTCAAGTGTCCAGCAACTACAAGGGAAAAAAATCCTATGTCGAGATCCCAATGGAGGAGATATCAAAGAAGGCGAAAAGCTGAAAGGGAGGCTGCCAATGAACCTAAGGCAGAAACTAGTTCGAATGTGCCTCAAAGGAAACAAAGAAAGCCTCTTGAGAGAGAACCAGTTACCAACAGGCTAGTTTGGCCTAACCAAAGTGAAGTCGAAGACGAAGATGATGCTGAGTCCGACGATACTCTGGATATAATGGTGAATATTGTTTCAGTACTGCCTAGGGAATTCAATCGACAGGTAGAAGTCGAAGCCAGTGACTGGGAGGTGGAACAAGAAATGGCCAAACATAGGCCAGTGTGCTATTTTGTCATGGACAATGGCACTACAGAGGAACAAAATGGCTTCTTCGAGCCACCTACAGAGGCGATGAAGAATCACCTCAAACCTTTGTTCATAAGGGCTAAGCTCGAAGAGACCACTGTGAACAAAATATTGGTCGACTGTGGGGCCACTATCAATATTATCCCTCATTCTATGCTAAGGAAGATTGGCAAAAGGGATGAAGAAATCAAACCTCACAATATGGTCCTGTCCAACTATGAGGGAGGCATTGGGACCACCATGGGAGTGATCCAGCTCGACATAAAAGTTGGGTCGATCCTTCGACCAACAATGTTCATGGTCATATCGGCCAAACCTAACTACAACCTTTTGTTAGGCCGTGAGTGGATTCATGGTGTGGGTGCTGTGCCTTCATCGATGCATCAAAGGCTGCTTCTATGGCGTCCAGATGGGATGGTCGAAAACATAGAGGCAGATCAAAGTTACTACCTTGGCGAAGTGAATCACTTGGGTGTAACAGATTTCGACAAAAACTTGGCTCACATAGGGCCATGTCCAACTCCTGACTTCGACATGGCGCCAGCGCCAAACACCTTTTGTTCCTTATACCTGCATCCTGAGCATGGTTTCCAATGGGACAGAGAAGACTTGTCCCACATAGACTTCAGTGGGCTAACTGATATCCAACCAACTGGTTGGGGAAGTGAATTCAGTGATAATGACTGAGTCACAATCTCTGAAGCGAATTTCGGCTTATGTGGCCGAAACCAAGATGATAACGGCTCTCGAAGCCGAAGTAAAGTACATGGCCACTCAGGCCAATGATCAACAATTATCTGCTATTGGCCCAGGAAAGGATTTCGATCCAAGACCTCCTGATATCATGCCAGATGAAATGCAGGAACAGAGGCTCGACGCCATCTATGACGATGAGCCTTTGGGCTTCGAAAAGGATCCCTTGGCGAACAACATTAAGATGTTAGCACAAGACCCTTTAGAAGAAATCAACTTGGGCGAAGGATCAGAGAATAGGCCAACTTACATCAGCGCCAAAATTGATCCAGAACTTAGGTTGGAAGTAATCCAATTGCTGAAAGAGTTTAAAGACTGTTTCGCATGGGATTATGACGAAATGCCCGGTCTCGACAGAGGATTGGTAGAACTTCAGTTGCCAATCAAACCTGGAAAGAAGCCAATCAAGCAAAATCCAAGACGCTTCGCTCCAGAAATTTTGTCGAAGATCAAAACGGAGGTTGAAAGACTTCTGAAATGCAAATTCATCCGTGTTACAAGGTATGTCGAATGGATTGCAAATATTGTGCCAGTAATTAAGAAAATCAAATATTCATTGCTGAAGAGGATGTGTCGAAAACAGCTTTTCGATGCCCTGGGGCCTTAGGAACTTACGAATGGGTAGTGATGCCTTTTGGCCTAAAAAACGCTGGGGCAACGTACCAGCGAGCAATGAATACTATCTTCCATGATTTTATTAACACTTTTATGCAAGTTTATATTGATGATATTGTTATAAAATTTGTTTCCAGGAAGAGTCACATTGACCACCTTCGACAATCATTCGAAAGAATGAGAGAACATGGTCTGAAGATGAACCCTTTGAAGTGTGCGTTCTGTGTGAAAGCTGGAGATTTCTTGGGTTTCGTTGTCCACAAGAAAGGAATCGAAATCAATCAGAACAAGACGAAGGCAATTTTGGAAGCGAAAGCGCCATCGAATAAGAAGGAATTGCAATCCCTCTTAGGCAAGATAAATTTCTTGAGAAGGTTTATATCTAACCTAAGTGGGAAAGCTCAGGCCTTTTCACCCTTACTTAGACTGAATAAAGAGGGGTTCGAATGGGGGCAAGAGCAGCAAGAAGCCTTCGACAAAATCAAAGGGTACCTCACTAAGCCACCTATTTTGGTGCCTCCTTGTAGCAATAGGAGTATGAGATTGTACATAGCTGCATCTGACAAAACTCTGGGAAGTATGTTGGCCCAAGAGGATGAGAATGGAGTCGAAAGACCCATTTATCATCTCAGTCGAGTTTTGAATGATGCAGAAACTAGATATAGCGAAGTTGAAAAATTGTGTCTATGTCTGTATTTCTCTTGTACAAAACTCAAGCAATATATAAAACCAGTTGATGTTTATGTTTCGTCTCATTTTGATGTTTTCAAATATATGTTGTCGAAACCTATCTTGCATAGTCGAATTGGCAAGTGGGCATTAGCATTGACTGAATACTCCTTGACCTTTATGCCTCTTAAGGCAGTAAAAGGACAAGTGGTTGCAGACTTCATAGTCGACCACTCAATTCAAGTCGAGGATATTAATTATGTGGAGATAGAACCTTGGAAATTCTACTTCGATGGTTCCAGCCATAAAAATGGAACAGGAGTAGGAGTCTTGATTATTTCTCCAGATAAAATTCCAACAACATTCAAGTACCAAATCGAAGGTTCTTGTTCGAACAATGAGGCTGAGTATGAAGCTCTAATTACTGGCCTTGAGATATTGTTGGATTTGGGGGCAACTCGAGTCGAAATAATGGGAGACTCAGAGTTAGTCATCAAGCAAGTCACAAAGGAGTATAAATGCATAAGAGAGAATCTCATTATGTACTTTGTGATAGCAAATCGTTTATTGAAACAATTTGAAAGTGTCAATATTCGACACATACCCAGAGTCGAAAATCAAATAGCCAATGACTTGGCACAGATTGCATCTGGGTATAAGATTTCAAAAACGAGATTACAAAGAGCAATCGAAGTTCGAGAGAAGATAAGAGCAACTTGTCTATCACCAACAGACTTGGAATCGACGAGGCTAGGTTATGCTGATCACTCAAACTTCGAGATTTCGTTCATTGATAATTTGTCAGATCAGGATTGGAGGAAACCCATTGTGGACTATCTTCAAAATCCAGGAGCTCCGACAGAACGAAAAACAAAATACAGGGCGTTAAGTTTTGTACTCATGGGTAATGAGTTATTCAAGAAGACGCCTGAAGGGGTGTTGCTGAAATGTTTAAGTGAAACTGAAGCATACATAGCCCTTTCGACTACACATGCTGGGGCATGTGGGGCTCACCAAGCAGGCCATAAGATGAAATGGTTGTTGTTTCGACAAGGACTATATTGGCCCACTATGCTGAAAGATTGTGTCGAGTTCGCCAAAGGTTGCCAAGAGTGTCAAGTACATACAGGCATCCAACATGTACCAGCAAGCGAACTTCACTCGATAGTGAAGCCTTGGCCCTTTCGAGGATGGGCGTTGGATCTTATTGGAGAGATTCGACCAGCATCATCAAAGAGTCAGAAATACATATTGGTAGGCATTGATTATTTTACTAAGTGGATCGAAGCTGTCCCTTTAGTCAATGTAGACCAAGAAAATGTCATTGAATTCATTCAAAAGAACATTATATTTAGGTATGGAATCCCTGAGACAATAACAACTGATCAAGGTTCAGTTTTCACTGGTCGAAAGATGCAGGAATTTGCTCAGGAAACAGGTTTCAAACTCCTAACATCCACGCCTTACTATGCACAGGCGAATGGTCAAGTCGAAGCAGCTAACAAAGTGGTAATTGGCTTGATAAAGAAACATGTTGGGAAGAAACCAAAGAATTGGCATAAGACGTTAGACCAGATTTTATGGGCTTGTCGAACGTCCCCAAAAGAAGCCACTGGTACAACACCATATAGGCTAACGTTTGGCCATGATGCAGTATTGCCAGCTGAAATTTGTCTTCAATCTGCAAGAGTTCAGAGGCATTATGATATTCCTTCTGAAGTTTATTGGAACATGATGTTAGATGAACTGGTGGATTTAGACGAAGAGAGATTACATGCTCTCGACTTACTCAGGCTTCAGAAGAAAAGAGTAGAAGACTCTTATAATAGAAAGGTAAAACCTAAGGTATTTTTGCCTGAAGATTTAGTTTGGAAGGTAATTCTTCCCATGGATCGACGGGATCGAAGCATGGGGAAATGGTCACCCAAATGGGAAGGACCCTTCAGAGTTATCCAAACTTTTTCTGGTGGAGCCTATGAAGTCGAAGAGATAAGTGGTGATAAAAGGCTCTTGAGAGTAAATGGTAAATATTTGAAAAAATATAAGCCTATACTTCAAGAGATAAAAATAAAACAATAAAAGAACAAGCTAAATTAACCATAAAAATGCCAAAATGGAAATTTTTATTAATTTCAGCCAAAATGGCAATTGTTGTCGAAAGCGATTACAGAAGATGGTTACAAAAGAGAATCAATCAAAAGGAAAGAGAATTCTTGAGTCGAAGATACTTGGCATACTGCAGCTCCAACCTCTTTTTGCACCAAGATTTTTCTTGCACCAGTTTGGCAATTTGGGCGTCGAGGCTTTGAGCCCTCTCAGCGAATTCCAGGCCTTGCTTGATCTCAGTCTGGCTCTCAGTGTCTGGGATGGTCGAAAGAATTTCCTCCTGGAGTACAGTGTTGGCGTTTATCTTCGCCTCTATCTCTGCAATTTGTGCTCGGAAGGAGACATTCTCTCGCTCAATAGCATCGACCCTTTCCTGTGCAGACGCTTTCTGTTTCGACAACTCGGCAATTCGAGAAGTCGAATCTGAGACAGCAGTCCACGCAGATGAGCTTTTGCCATGTAGCACTTCGAGCTGACTGTTAAAAGTTCGTTGGCGCCTGTAATCCGCTGAGACTTGATCAATCATAGAATGTAATTCCATGATTAAGTCTGAGATTTCTGGGGCTACAGCATCGAAGTCAACAGCATTCAAAACCTCTTTTAAGCATGATGGAGCAGTGGGGTCCCCCTATAAAGCCTTCATTAAATCTCTCTTGAAGAACTGGGCCTTAACCTTCGCCAACGCATCATCAAGAGGAGAAGTTTCAGTAGATTTCCCCGACAGGGTAGGAATTTCCTGACTAGTGTCAGAAGAACTCTTACTCTCGATGATTGCATTGAGGTAGCTGACAGGGTCAGTTTGTTTCAAGATTTCCAAGTCCTCTTTTGACTTGTGCTTTGAGGAGGTGACCCTTGCCACAGTATTATCTTGGGCTTGAGGTGGTTGGATGCTGAGTGCCTCGTTTGGTTGCTCTTCGACTTGGACTGAGGCGGTACTAGCGTCGACTTGTGGTTCTTCGTTAACATCACCTTGGGGTCCTTCGCCAGCGTCATTTTGTGGCTCTTCGCTAGCGTCGCCCTGGTGTTCTTCGCCAGTACCACCTTGATGCTCTTCGTCAACAGCATCTTGATTCTCTTCGCCATTGCCTTGGTCTCTTCCTTCAGGATTCTCTTCTGACAACAAGTCCACCACAGGAACCGTTTCTGGTTGTGTTTCCTCCGCCATAGGTTCTTCAGTTGTCTTCTCCACTGTTTCAGCATTGGCCTCATTCTCAGTGTGGGCTTCGTCATGGTCCAAATTTTTCTCCTGAGGCCTGCTGAGTTCAGCAGATTCTAGAGTTTCTGAAGTCCTTGGTGGAGAACTTTCAGTGGTGTCCTGAAGAAGAGAAAGAAGACAAATCTTCAGATGTCGAAAGAGACATAATCGAATACTGGTATCTATGCCTAAGTTATAAGAAGGGTCCAATAGATTACCTGTGGATTAACTTCAGCCCCAGGGCTAGAATTGTCACTTTCGACAGGCTTGGTAACAAGAGCGTTCAGTTCCTCCTCAGTTGGTTCCTCGATGACCACTGCAGGTGGCCTAGGCTTTCTCACACCGACCTTTATTCTGACGGTTCGACCTTCAGGAGCAGGAGTAGGAACAGAAGCGTCCTTCGTTAACTTTCGCCTCTTTAAGGGAGTAGGAGGGGAATCACTGTCGTCATCACTTCCTGATTCGATCACCAATGCTGCCCTTTTCTTGGGCGAAGGGGCCTAGAAAACCAATAGGAATTCGATTGAATAATCACGTCGAAAATAAAAAATCGAAAGCCAGAATGAAAATGAAGAAAATCTGGTTACCGATGCAGGAGGCCTCCTCGAAGAGCCTTCCCCCTGTTGGTTGCCCGTTGTCTTCGCTGGCGCTATAGTCTTCACCGGCGGTGGAGGTTTTGTCGAAGGGACTCCTCCTTGTGGGCCTCCTGTAGCCTTCTTGGCCAAGGGTTTTCGAACAACTGAAAGCGAAAGGGAAAGTTAACAGGCTAACAGTCGAAGAGAAAGATAAAAGTAATGTGAGAGTATGAACTTACATTTCTTTACTTTGTCCAACACAAGGACAAAAGACTTCTGCAACTCTGATATGAAGTCCTTCTCGTCGAAGAAGTACTCAGCATAATAGCTTCTCCACCACTCTTCAAAAGATGGTGAGCAAAGGAAGTTAAGCTGGTAGTTGAACAGCGAGAGGATTGTTCGACCAGCATATCTTCCGATATGCTTGGTAGCAGCTTCTTCTGTATAATCGTTGCAGAAGTACAACATTGACTTCTCTCTTTGGAAAATGGGAGAAGGCAGGGTTTGGATGATACCAAACTGGCGAGATACCAGATTGGGTTGATAGGCAAGCAGACTCAAATGAGTCTTAGAACTCTTAAATCGAAGAGGCATGATCCTGGGTGTCAGGAACGCCGCCCAAAGTACAGTGTGCTCATCGACGTTGGGACCACTCGACTCCTTTGGGTGTGGCCTTGTGAACCATGCTGGCCCCACTTTCCGTTGAGCAAATGGAGCCATAGTTGAAACAAATTCCTTTCTTCGAGCGAACATCAGAACGAAGTTAGTGAAGGTTTGTTGGAACTCCAGCCCATCTTCCACAGGTGTCAGTAGAGCCAGCCTAATTCCTTCGATACGTCTATTAGCTATCGCTGGGGCTTGTTCATTTATCTGAATCTTCTTGGGTAAGAAAGATTCGAAAGTGGCGTTGAGCCACAGTTGAAGCAGCCAGAAAGGCCCAGCGAGTAGTAAACTGTTCCTATCTTCGACATGTTTCAAGAGAGTAACCCCATTGCTGATTGAGTCATAAAGACTGGCCAGAATTAGTTCTGCCAAACAGATGTTTTGGCGGTGATGCAGTTGGGTGGCAAGAGTGACCATCTTTTTGGTCACTTGGAGAGATTTCGAGCAAAACACAAAGCGAGTTAGCCATAAGGCTAGAAACGCTATGTGTTCGACATCCGACACTGTATCCGTCGACCTGTCGTGATAATGGTTGATAAAGGTGGTGTATGTTGGCTTAGTCTCAGAGAAGCCAATTTGGTCCTCCGACATCTCCTCCGGGTCGAAATAATCTCCGGTTGGTCGAAGGCCAGTAATGGCCGCTACGTCGAAGAGTGTGGGGGTTAACATCCCACATGGAAGGTGAAAGGTGAAGTGAGAGTTATCCCAAAACAACAGCGAAGCTATAAGCATCTCTGGGGAGTAGTTTAAACCTGTCTTCGACAGCATTACTAGGTCAAAGATTCCCATTTCCTTCCAGACTGGAGTTTGATGTTTCTCCAACTTTGTTAGCCAAGCAACATAGTCAGAGGTCAGATTAGGGCAAGACCTGAAGACCCTAACACTTCTGTTGAAGAAACGGAGGTCGATCTTCTCGTGTGTAGGGTCTTCGTTGTCTTCTGCGTCCTTCTTGGCGCATGCTACTGGCTTGAGTTTCTCGACGATGGGGAAATAGCTCTTGATCTTCAGAGCTTCAGAGATGCTTGGGTTCATGGGTCCAGACATTGCGAAGATCTGGTTGGAGTATCCAACCGGGATCATCAAGTGACGCGAGTAAGCATCGCGAACGGAGATGTCAGAAGGTTCAGGGACCCTTCGTTTCCCTGTAGAGTTCACTACCGGAGCAGTAACAAAGACCCTGGGTTTAACAAGTTGCTCAGTTGTTGCGTTAGTCTTGGGGGCAGTAGAAGCAGAGGCCATTGTTGAGGATGAAGATGAAGTGAAAAAGGAAGAGTTTTTCTGCAAAGAGAGCAAGTTTTGTATGAAAGCAAGGGAGTTTGAGGGCTAGTATGCGTGAAAAGTCCCACAATGGGATATTCACGACTATTTATAGTAGTGGGAGAAATTCCCAATAACGAGGACATTAAATGTCATTTAGTGCTGCAGGAATTAGTGGGACGCGTGGCAGCATCCTGTTGTTTTGGCCGTTTCTGCAGAAACAGAGAGACGCAGCGTGCGTCCTCATTTTTGGGATTTGTCATAATGACAAATTTTGAAGTGATGTTTGGTACTGCACGCCGTACTGAAAGTGACGTCCTAGGATCAAATCAATGATGGTTTCTTGGGATTGCCAATAGTTGGTAAAAAGCAACAAAAAGTGCACAAGTTAACTTGTGACTAAGCGTGGAAAAACGGGTGTCGAATGGCGTTTTCAAAGAATGCCTTTTTCTTTCAGAGTCGAAATAAGGCATTCTTGGGGGGCAATTTGTTGGCTCCTAAATTCGACACCTTTGTTTTGATTGATGGCAGCCATTAAAAGCTGAAAGATGCTTTCGACTGGTTAAGCCTGTCGAAGTGCCCGTCGAAAGATGGCAAAATACTTAGAAGATTTCTTCCAAGGAAGAAGGCTGATTGCCTTCGACGTCGAAGGAGTTTTCGTCGAAGACGTCTCTTGATGAAAGTGTTCGACGGTCCAGAGTGGAGCAGTTTGAAATTCAAAGCTTTGGAGGGAAAACGGTTTCCAGCAGTTACTACGTGCAAACGTGCAAGGATCTGGAGTGTCGAGCATGGAGAACGTGCCAAGTGGCTTGATCTCGAAGCAGTGTAACTGCCCGACGGTTACTTGGAATGTTTTAGTATAAATAGGAGTAGACGTGTAGTTTCTCGCGTGTGTTCACAATCATATACATAGTCACTCATTTAGATTCAAGTACCCAGTGTGAGCGAAAGAATTGTTGAGAAATGTATGTGTGAAACACCAATTTTATCAATTAAAGTCATTTACTTTTCCAGTATTTTACTTGCTTTTCTCCTTTAATATTCCTGTCGAACCTTTACTTTAAAGCCTTGTCTAATTTACCAAGCCTTTCCTTTATGCAATTTACTTGGAACATTTTACTTAAAGCCTTATCCACTTTAATCAAACTTCAAAATCAACCTATGTCCATAGGATCAATCTGATCGATCCTGCGAGTAACCAAATAAGTAACCATTTGGAGGATCAGCGGTTGTTTACCAAAACCCAAGGTAAACACCTTCATTATCGGGAGAGAGGGTATCTGGACTTTAATAGGCAAGACTGCCTCCATGCCATAGACCAAGGAAAAGGGTGTTGCCCCTGTTGACGTCCTCGCTGAAGTACGGTACCCATGAAGAGCAAACGGTAACATATCGTGCCAATCTTTGTAGGTCACTATCATCTTCTGTACAATCTTCTTGATATTCTTATTCGCTGCTTCTACAGCCCCATTCATCTTCGGTTGGTAGGGAGAAGAGTTGTGGTGCTGTATCTTGAATTGCTCGCAGAGCTCAGTGACCATCTTGTTGTTAAGATTGGTACCGTTGTCCGTAATTATCCTTTCCGGGACGCCGTATCGACAGATCAGGTTATGTCGAATGAACCGTGCCACGACGTTCTTGGTTACGGTGGCATAGGAAGCTGCTTCAACCCACTTTGTGAAGTAATCAATTGCTACCAGGATGAAGCGATGCCCGTTGGATGTCATAGGTCTGATCTCGCTGATCATATCAATGCCCCACATTGCAAAAGGCCAAGGTGCTGTCAAGACGTTCAGAGGAACTGGAGGAACGTGCACCTTATCTGCATAAATCTGGCACTTGTGACATGTCCTAGAATGTTGGTAACAGTCAGCTTCCATTGTGGACCAGAAATATCCTGCCCGAAGGATTTTCTTTGCCATGGTATGTCCACTGGAATGTGTTCCGAAGGTACCTTCATGTAGCTCTGCCATGATCTTTTCTGCTTCAGTCTTATCCACACAACACAGTAAGGTTGAATCATGGTTTCGCTTGTACAGAATGCCGTTGCTGAGGAAGAACTTTGCTACGAACCTTCTCAGAAACTTCTTGTCGTTAACAGATGCGCCTTCGGGGTATTCTTGAGCTTCTAAGTACCTTTTCACTTCATGATACCAAGGTTTTTCAACTACCTCTTCAGTCTCAAGATCACAGCAATGTGCAGGTTCATCCAACTTCCAGATAATGATTCGGGGAGCCTCGTTATCCCATTTGACCTTGAACATAGAAGACATCGTAGCTAACGCGTCCGCCAACTGATTCTCCTCTCTTGGGAAGTGTTCAAAAGTTATCTCTTCGAAATGGGGGATCAATGTCAACACATACTCTTTGTAAGGAATGAGATTTGGGTGTTTCGTATCCCACTCGCCTTTGATCTGATTGATCACGAGAGCGGAATCTCCGAAGACACTCAGAAACTTGATCCTTAAGTCAATTGCAGCTTGAAGACCCATGATGCATGCCTCATATTCCGCCATGTTGTTGGTGCAGTTGAAACATAGTCGGGCAGTAAGTGGAGTATGAGTGCCTTTTGGGGAAATGATCACAGCGCCAATACCATTACCCAAAGCGTTTGAGGCTCCGTCAAAGTGCATAGACCATCGGGATCCTTCCTCAGGTCCTTCATCCGGTCCAGGTACTTCACAATCAGTCACTACCATGATATTCTCGTCTGGAAATTCAAAGTTCATCGACTGGTAGTCATCCACTGTCTGGTGTGCCAAATGGTCTGCCAATACACTTCCCTTGATTGCCTTTTGAGTCGTGTACTGGATGTCGTATTCTGTCAAGATCATCTGCCATCTTGCTATTCTTCCGGATAGAGCAGGCTTTTCGAATATGTACTTGATCGGATCCGTTTTTGAGATCAACAGAGTAGTGTGAGTCAACATATACTGTCTCAACCGGCGAGCAGCCCATACCAAAGCGCAACAAGTTTTCTCGAGCAGTGAGTATCGGGTCTCACAGTCGGTAAACTTTTTGCTAAGGTAATAAATAGCGTGCTCTTTTCGGCCAGACTCGTCATGCTGCCCCAACACACACCCCATTGAGTTGTCAAGTACTGTCAAGTATAAGATTAGAGGTCTCCCTTCAACCGGTGGCATAAGAATGGGTGGTTCTTGGATATACTCTTTGATTCTGTCGAAAGCGGCCTGACATTCATCGTTCCAACGTACTACTTGATCTTTCTTCAGTAGCTTAAAGATTGGTTCACAGGTAGCAGTTAGATGTGAGATGAATCGGGCAATGTAGTTCAGTCGTCCTAGAAAGCCTCTGACTTCTTTCTCTGTCTTGGGAGCTGGCATATCTTGTATGGCTTTCACCTTGGCAGGGTCCACTTGAATACCTTTTTCGCTTACGACGAAGCCTAGTAGCTTTCCAGATCTCACCCCAAAGGTGCACTTGTTTGGGTTCAACCTTAGCTTGTACAACTTCAGACGGTCAAACAGCTTCTATAGATGGTCAAGGTGTTCCTCCTCAGTTTGGGACATTGCAATCATATCGTCGACATATACTTCTATCTCATGATGGATCATGTCATGAAATAAAGCAACCATGGCACGCTGGTAGGTTGCCCCATCATTTTTCAACCCGAAAGGCATGACCTTGTAGCAAAAGGTGCCCCACTGAGTAACAAAAGTGGTCTTCTCCATGTCTTCAGGAGCCATCTTGATCTGATTATAACCTGAAAAACCATCCATGAAGGAGAACACCTTGTGCTGAGCAGTATTGTCAACCAGAACATCAATGTGGGACAGAGGGAAGTCATCCTTAGGGCTCGCCCTGTTCAAATCCATGTAATCAACACACATCCGGACCTTACCATCCTTATTCGGCACTGGAACCACGTTGGCAACCCACTGAGGGTAAGAAGTCACTGCTAGAAACCCGGCATCAAATTGTTTCATAACCTCAGCCTTGATTTTCTCGGACATTTCTGGACGCATACGGTGGACCTTCTGTTTAACCGGAGGGCAATCTTCCTTGGTAGGCAGGTGATGAACCACAATGTCAGTATCCAACCCAGGCATGTCTTCGTAAGACCAGGCAAAGATTTCCACGTAGTCATGCAGCATCTGAATCAACCGTTGTTTCACACTAGCCTCCAGATTCGCACCAATCTTGACTTCCTTTCTGTCTATCTCAGTACCCAGATTTACCGTTTCCACTGGCTCTCCGTGTGGCTGAATGGCCCTCTCTTCTTGGAGTAGAAGTCTTGCAAGCTCACCAGGCACTCCGCAATCATCTTCACCTTCGTCTTCGGCTAAGTTGATCGGATTTTCGAAGTCATAACTGGTAGTAGCAGAGTCGTTACTAGTGAGATCCAGAGTGGATTGGAACCTGTATAAGTGAGTGTGTGTAAATATAGCTGTTTTGCAATATATAAAGAAAGAGAGGGAGCGCAAGATTTGAAATGTAAAAAAACGTCCAATGCTTTTATTCATGATATATGAAAGTGACAAATAACAAGCCCTCACAAATGAAACCACGGTGCCCCGGGTAAGACACCAGGCCATAAAGTTTCAAATTATTGTTCGTTACAAATTCAAAACAAAGAAGTTCATTACTGAGTGACAAAAGTAATAGGTATGAAATCTTTTGCCGTCCAGTTGCTTGGTCCACCATTGGTTGTCGGGTAGATCCAGCTGTCAAATTCGGATTCCTCCACTTCGTCCTCAATAGCATTTACTCCCGGGTTGGTGATGAGTACATGAGGTCTTCCAATCCTTGCTTTACGGACAGCCCTATGAGCTTCTGCAGTGAAACCCAAGCCAAATTTGTCAGTCTTTGGAGTGAAATCAGGAAGTTGGCCCCAGTTTGCGCACTCACCCTTTTCAATCACAGCCCGGGCATCCTTCAAGGAAGCCATCTTCAAAGGAGAGTCTTCTGCAGTCACTGTCTCTGCTGCTGCCAATGTTTGAGGCACCTCTTCAAAGTGTTGAAAGGGGGTCTCAATGAACTCCCCATCCATTTCTACGTATCAGAACGAGTTGAGGTGGCTGACCATGTATTCCTCCTCCCCTTACACTGTAACGATCTTCCCTCTGACTGGGTACTTAAGCTTCTGATGTAATGTTGAGGTCACAGCTCCAGCCTTGTGGATCCATGGACGACCCAGCAGACAAGAATAGGATGGTCGGATGTCCATCACATAGAAAGTGGAGTCAAAAACTTGAGAGCCAACCCTGATTGGAATGTCGACTTCGCCATGCACCATCCTTTTGGACCCGTCAAAGGCCCGGACAACAATGTTACTAGGCTTGAGCTCTAAACCCTCACAATCCAGCCTGTCTAAGGCCTTCTTGGGTAGTACATTCAACGATGAACTGGTGTCCACCAACACATGGGCAAGAGTAGTGCCCTTGCATTCAATGGAGACATGCAGGGCGTCGTTATGGTTCTTTCCCTTGGCAGTCAGATCGGCGTCAGAGAAACCCAACCCATTATCAGCAGTCAAGTTGGCCACACAATCGGTAAATTGATCAGCAGACGTTTCTTGTGGCACGTGGGCCGTCTTCAGGAAGGCAATCAGGGCCTTGGCATGGGCCTCTGAACACAACAACAGTGATAGCATAGAGATCTTAGAGGAGGTGTGCCCCAGCTGCTCAACGATGTTGAAATCACTTTTCTTGATAATTTTGAGGATCTCTTCCATCTCTTGCTTGGAAGCTTCAACATTGGTCTTCGGTGCCTCCGTCCGGGCAGGCGCATCAGTAGCAATCCCCTTGCCCCGAGCGTCAGATGACTCAGCAGCAGGGGTAGAAACTTGATCAGGAGGGGAAACAGGCACACTTGTAGGTGTAATGACGAGAGGTCTCTGAATAGTTGGAGGTGCAATGTCTGGTGAGAACAGTCTTCCACTACGAGTGACTTTGGCAGGCCCGGTGATGTTGGTAACACCGGTACTAGTATCGAACTCTTGTTTCACTCCCAGAACATAAACATCTGCCCCATAGTGCCACAGGACAGCTTTGTCAGACTTATAGGGGATGGGCCCCAGAACAGTGATAATGATATGAGCAATCTTGTGAACAGGCATGATTTTGATAGGCTTCTTTGAGGGAGCCTTAGGAGGGTTATTGAAAATGGTGACAATAGAGACTTCTTCTGTACGGACAGCAGGAACAGCAATCTTCTTGAACAAGATCTCTTTGCTATCCATCAGGTTTTGGATGCCTGACTTCAACAAACGACAACCAGCAGGTGAAACAGCACATAAATGGCAACCTTTACTACATCCCGGAAATAAACCGGCCAGCAACAGGTTCCTCTTGACGGTCAACAGCGGAGTAGCAATATCATCCACAGAAGCTACATACAGATCCTCTTCCACAGCATTCACTCCATGCTGGGGCATGGGAGCAGTCACAATGTTGGGCCTTTCGGGCGCCTCGAACTGTATCTCTTTAGCATCAATAAGGTCCTGAACCTTATTCCTCAGAGCCCAACAATCATCAGTAGAATGCCCCGGGCTGTCAGAGTGATAAGCGCAGCGGGCGTTGGGATTGTACTTCGGAGATGCTGTGTTTACCACCTTTGGAGCTTCTTTGATGGTTACCAGATTAGTTGACAGCAGTTGCGGCAATATCTGAGAGAGGGTCATGCTGAGCCGAGTGTACTGCCTTTTGGGCCTTTCAACTCTTGGCTGGTTATATTGTTGAGGAGAAGCAGCAGGCTTTGAAATTACCACCGCGTTGATAGCTTGGCAGCGTTCTGGTTTGTTCTGTCTCCTGGGACCATACACAGCACTAGCTTCCTTCTTGAAGGGCTTCTTTTCAGTACTCGAGGAGGCACCTTTCTGTATCTTCCCCGATTTTATACCAGCTTCGATCCTCTCACCAATCAGGATCAGGTTTGTAAACCCAGCAGAGGAATTACCAATCAGGTGGTTAAAGAACGGACCAGACAGGGTCCCCAAGAACATGTCCACGAGTTCGCGATCCGTCAGCGGTGGCTGCACCCTGCCAGCCAAGTCTCTCCATTTCTGCGCGTACTCCTTAAAACCTTCACCCGATCCTAGCGACATACCCTGGAGTTGGGTACGCATAGAAGCGAGGTCGGAATTGTACTGATACTGCTTGTAAAAAGCAGTAGCCAAGTCCTCCCAGTTACGAATGTTGGTTCCATCCAACTGATAGAACCATTCGAGTTGAGTCCCTGAAAGACTCTCCTGGAAGAAATGGATCCATAAGTTCTTGTCTGCGGTGTAAGGCTGGATCTTCCTTACATAAGATCTGAGGTGCATCTTAGGATAAGAAGCCCCGTCGTACTTCACAAAGGCAGGTGCCTTGAACTTGTGTGGGATCACCACCCCAGAAGATAAACCTAGGTCTCCAAAGTCCAACCCAGGCACACGTTGAATCTCCATAGCATTTAACCGGTCCTCCAGCTGTTTGTACCTGTCCTCAGCAGGAGGGTACTGTTCATCATTGAAATATGTTTCGGTATCAGAGACCACGGGACTAGGAACCCTTCCCTCCTGGTGATTGCCTTCCCCAACAGATGGAGTAGTCCGCTCAGCTTCATTCTGTAGTGTATTCCCGAGTCTGCGTCCAGTGTTGAACAGCACAATCCTCTTCTTCTTCTTCTTCTTCAGGAGCAAAGCCTTCAACTCCTGTTGCCCCTGGGCTAAGTTCATGACCATCTCTTGAAACTGGGCGTTCTGGGCCTGGAGGGCCTTGATAGCTTGCTCGGTAGTAGGTTCAGGATTCATGATGACTGAGTGCTGAAATAAACAGCGAAGAAGATTAAGCAACCTGTAGAAAAAGGGTACCTGTTATGCACATGATGCATGATATGCTATTTATGCAATGCATTCAAGGGTTCGAAAGTTCAAATTCGTTGTAGACAAAAGGGAACACATATTGCATTAAGAAATAATATGTTCAGTACATCAGGGCCTCATGGGCAAAACATTACAAAATAATGAATCCCAAAAGACACTGCGCATCCTCTTTGGAGCAATGTAAGTATTGAGGGTCTTTTCCTCGTGCAGTAGGTGGGTGAGCTCCAAGACCTTCTTCTCACTGGCATGTAGACTGGTTTCAAGAGAATTTTGTTCTTCCTTGAGTTGGATCCATCTGTTTTGCATTTCTTCCCAAGATGTTGGCATGTCTGGATGTAGAATGGTGTAGGGCACCTCTCCTTCCACCACTGGCTCTTTGATCACGGGGAGAACATGAGGATATGGCATTACCAGCTTCTGGGAGCGGGCTCGTACCCACTTGAGATAAGGCTCCAAGGGGATGGAGTTCTTGTGCCCCAGTGTCTTGCTATCTACCCTGTTGGGTATCCTCCAAGCTCTGATGAATCTCTGCCGAAGTCCTTGCGCATCGTTGTCGAAGTCAAAAACTATGTCAGGAATCAACATGTCATGAGGGCCATCCCTCCGAGCATATCCAAACTGTCTCAAAGCCAGACATGGGTTGTAAGTGATGCCTCCTCTTATTCCAATTAAATGAACATTAGGAAACTCTCCGCAACGATCAATGATAGTGACATTTTCTCTGGACCGAGAACACCAATGTATATCAGCATGTGTAAGAGTCATCAATCGTTGTGACCATCTCAAACCCCGCTCGTTCTTCAAAACTGATTGTGGAAGGTGCGAAATAAACCACCTTGCCAGGAGAGGAGTGTATCACATGAGAACACCTCTTTTTCTCATGGTTCGAGTGTAACATGAGTGGAGGATGTCCCCAAGCAACGTAGGTACGGGATTCCTGGACATGAAGATCTTGACAGCATTGATATCTATAAGCTGGTCCGGATTAGGGAACAATACCAACCCATACACAAGGAGTGCCACAACTTCTTCAAAGGCTTGTAGGTCAAGGGAATTCCAACATTCTTGGGCCTTCTCAAATAGAAACCTTGCCAAGAATCCTTTGATACCGCTTCTGGTTTCCCAATGCCCCTTGATGTCAGATGGTTGTAGACATAGTGCTTTAGCCAGCTCTTCAAGTTTTGGCTCCTTTTCTGTACCGTTGTAGGGTAGTCGACTAAGGATAGGGACCTTCAGAAGTTGAGAAAACTCTTCCAAAGTAGGTACCAATTGATAATCCGGGAAAGTAAAACAGTGGCGCGAAGGGTCAAAGAACTGGAACAACACTTTCACCATATCCTCTTCAATGTTGGTATTGACCAAGCTGATGAGTCTACCATGCCTTTCGCTGAAGGAAGAGTTCTCAGGAATCCTGGATGTAAGCTCCTTAAGCTGAGGAGGGACCCTTACAAGGTTGATCTAAATTGTCTTTCTGCGGATAGTTTCCATGTCCTACAAAACAAGAACAAAGATGAAGATTCGAACCCTTGAAGTGGTTAGTGGATGCATATGATGCTGTATGATGTTATGATGTTCTGATAAGGACACACCACAAGTATTCACAAAAAGCAAACATGATAAGGCACACAAGTCACACCATAGCCCTTAGAGTTTAGGCCAGCATGAAGTTTGGGGTACTACCCTCTTGAAGTTGGTGGGCTCAAAAACCTGTCCTATCAAAAGTAATCGGGTTCTAAGGAGCTCAATATCATAGGGTTGTTTTCTATGTTCATTGTTTTGATTTAGCCACTGAACTGGCGATCAAAATATCCCAAGAAAACAACCCTCAATGAGTGTAGTATCGAGTATCTACCAACTTCGGACTGTACCAAAGTCGGTCATCTCACTACCCCTAAAGAGGCCAGGATGGTTCAAGTAAGGTTCCTAAGGTCAGTTGATGCTTCACGACACCACGCGGCGGCCCCGTACTCTCCTTGACTTGACTCAAGGGTTACCGGTACTCACCAAAGTGCCACATGAACGTAGCAAACTGCTTCAACCGTGTCGGTATACCCCGCACAGTTCCCTCACAGTTTGTTGCTACTTTCTAAGAAGGTATCCCCCAGATCCGAGTTAGGATCTATGAAACTCCCAAAACAGGCCCACAATATTAAAGCAAACAGATCAAGCAATTGAAAACATGATAATGAACTATTCCTAAGGTACACCTCACGTTTAATTATTCCTCAGCAGAGTCGCCAGTTCTGTGATCGGTGGAAATAGAACTGACTGTTTTTTAGTTGTGTAGTTGTTTAGGTATTGGCTTGCATTTTTGGTAAATCCCAAGTGTATGTGTGAATGTCATGACTGATGTCATAACATTCTAGTTTAGTTTTGTACTGATTCATTAGGTACCTTTGCAGAAAAATATTGTCATTCAGGTACTGATGTTTATAAGTGTGTATCTGAGCATTTTGCAAAATGATCACATTTTCCTAAAATCAGTAGACAGGTTTTTTTAGATGTCATAACAGATGTTAAGACATCCTGTTCTGATCTAACAGATATGCAGGTTGGTTAATTCTGAGTTTTTTCAGGAAAATAACTCAGTCTTTCCAGAACAGATTCCTGCGTTTTCTGAGGGTTAACCTAGCTCAACCCTAACCTGGTTAATTAATTCCTGTGACCTAGTCTTAAGGTCAAACGGAATTAACCCTAGGTTTTTGTGGAAACCCTAACTGAAGTTGCAGCTGCTATATATTCAACAGAGCTGCTGTTTTGCAAAGTATCCCTTCTTGGTCAGAAGATCATTTGTAAATTGTATAGGTTTAATTATTGTACTCCAAGCAATTATCATTGTGATAAGTGACTTGGAATAGGTTTTTAATTGTAAGGGTTGTGTAGCACTCAAAGCTTTGAAGCAAGAGTGTTTGAATGTTTCTTGACTAAAGCTGTGAAGCAGAGTCAAGTTAAGTTGTGTATCACTCAAAGCTGTGAAGCAAGAGTGATTGTGTTGCTTGATTAAAAAGCTGTGAAGCTTAATCAAGTGTATGGTTTTTGAAGAGTGTCTTCATCAATTCATTAGTCAAATTGTTTTAATGTATCACTGCTGTGATTGAGGGGGAGTGAGTGGGAACTCAGGTTTAAGTTATACTTAGATTGAAATTGCATTGGGTAGGTCTTAAGTGAAGGAGATAAACTGGTTGGTTTATTCCTGAATTAACATCTCTTATAGTGGATTTCCTCCCTGGCTTGGTAGCCCCCAGAGTAGGTGTTGTTGCACACTGAACTGGGTAAACAATTGACTGTGTTCTTTATTATTTTTGTATTTACTGTCATATAGTAAGTCAGATACGGTGTCATAACATTGAACGTGACATTGAGTATTTGCAGCCAGAATTTCAATTGGCATCAGAGCAGGCACCCTGCCTGTATTACTGGGTGAGATCTAGGGATATCACTTTCTGGCACTATGGACAAAGAAGGATTTTTTGGAAATAGACCACCCATTCTGGATGGAACTAATTATGACTACTGGAAACCTCGTATGATTGCCTTCCTAAAATCTCTGGACAAAAAGGCTTGGAGAGCTGCTGACAAAGGATGGATCCATCCCATCATAACTGAGAAAGATGGGACAATCAGTCTGAAGCCTGAGGAAGATTGGAGTAAAGAAGAAGATGAGTTAGCTCTGGGAAATTCCAAAGCTTTAAATGCCTTGTTCAATGGAATTGATAGAAACATTTTCAGACTAGTACATCAATATGAACTGGCCAAGGAAGTTTGGGACACTCTCAAAACTACTCATGAGGGCACTTCCAAAGTAAAAATGTCAAGGCTTCAGATGTTGACTACCAAGTTTGAGAATCTAAAAATGATGGAAGATGAAACCATTCATGAGTTTCACATGAACATCTTGGAGATTGCCAACACCTCAGGAGCACTGGGAGAAAAGATGTCAGAAGAAAAACTGGTGAGGAAGATTCTCAGATCCTTGCCTAAAAGATTTGCAATGAAAGTAACTGCCATAGAGGAAGCCCAGGACATCAGCAAGTTGAAAGTAGATGAACTTATTGGGTCTCTTCAGACTTTTGAGATGGGGATCACTGATAATGGTGACAAGAAGAACAAGAGCATAGCACTTGTGTCCAACACTGATGTTGAAGAAAAATTTTCAGAAGCTATAGCCATGCTTGGAAGACAGTTCAACAAACTCATCAAAAGAATAGATCCAAAGTCAAGGTCTAATGTTCATAACATTTCCTCTGACATTGACAGTTCCAGCAGAAGACCAAGGTCAGAAGAGAAGGGAAATCAAGGCAGAGGAATTCAATGCCATGGTTGTGAAGGATATGGTCATATTCGAGCTGAATGTCCTACCTTTCTTAAGAAACAAAAGAAAGGAATGACAGTTACTTGGTCTGACTGTGATTCAGAAAGTAACTCTGAAGAAGAATCTGCCAAACTAGTTACTGCTTTAACTGGTATTTGTACCTCTGAAAGTGACATCAGTGATGAAGAGGTGACTTTTGAAGAACTGGCTGATACTTACAAGAAACTGTGTATCAGAAGTACTGAAGTCTGTGTGCAGAATGAGAAACAATCAAAACTCATCATAAAGCTGGAGGCTGAAAAAAGGGCAAACCTTGAAACTATAAGTCATCTAGAAGGAGAAGTTCAATTGCTGAACTCACAACTGAATCAAATGACTAAACCTGTCAAGATGCTGACAAATGGAACAGACAAATTGGAAGAGATCCTCCAGGTTGGACAAAATGTGGGAAATAAATTTGGACTAGGATTTATGGAAGCAAAGAAATCTGGTACTGATAAGCAAATGTCAAAACAGATGTCTCAACACAACTCTCAACATCAGGAACAGAGACATATGAAGAAAAGGTACCAAAGATGGAGATGTCATCATTGTGGGAGATATGGCCACATAAAGCCCTTCTGCTTCAGATTGTATGGATACCCTAATCAGAACTCAGGTGTCAAACCTAAGTCTAAAAAGGTACCACATGCTCCTAAATGGAAGAAAAAGGCTACTGCCCTGATAGCCCACACTTCCCTGAGGGTCTCTGCAAAGGAAGACTGGTACTTTGACAGTGGATGTTCTAGACACATGACTGGAATCAAGAACCTCCTCAATAATGTTAAGCCTCACACCACCAGCTTTGTGACCTTTGGAGATGGTGCTAAAGGTGAAATCAAAGGAGTTGGTGATTTGGACTGCCCTGGAGTTCCAAGTCTGAATGAAGTACTACTGGTAAAAGGGCAGACTGCTAATCTCATAAGTATCAGTCAATTGTGTGATCTAGGATTCAAGGTCAATTTCTCAAAATCTGAATGTCTTGTAATCAATGACAAACAAGAGATAGTAATGAAAGGAGTCAGATCCAAAGACAATTGTTACTTGTGGGAGCCTGAGAACACTAATTTCTCATCTGTGTGTTCCATTGCAAAAGAAGAAAAAGAGGTGAAACTATGGCACCAAAAACTTGGCCATCTTCATCTAAGAGGTATGAAGAGGATTATCTCCTTGGAGGCAGTCAGAGGGATTCCAAGACTGCAAATTGATGAAGAAAGAGTTTGTGGTGAATGTCAGGTTGGTAAGCAGACTAGGATGTCACATCCAAAGTCAAGACATCTGACCACCTCTAAGGTTCTAGAACTTCTTCATATGGATCTGATGGGACCAATGCAAGTAGAAAGTCTTGGTGGAAAAAGATATGCCTATGTGGTTGTGGATGATTCTTCCAGATTCACCTGGATTAATTTCATCAGGGAAAAATCTGATGTATTTGAAGTTTTTAAAGAACTGTGCAAAAGAATTCAAAGAGAAAAGGAAGGGTGTATTGTCAGAATCAGAAGTGATCATGGCAAGGAATTTGAAAACAGCAAATTTGATGATTTCTTTTCTTCAGAGGGAATTAGTCATGAGTTTTCTTCTCCTATAACACCTCAGCAAAATGGAGTTGTGGAAAGAAAAAACAGGACCATACATGAATCTGCCAGAGCAATGTTACATGCCAAAAGACTTCCTATGTATTTTTGGGCTGAAGCTATGAATACAGCCTGCTATGTTCATAACAGGGTCACCTTGAGGAAGGGAACCTCATCCACCATATATGAACTCTGGAAAGGAAGAAAACCAACTGTGAAGTACTTCCATGTGTTTGGCAGCAAATGCTATATTCTGGCTGATCGTGAACAAAGAAGAAAACTGGACCCTAAAAGTGATGAAGGCATATTTCTAGGATACTCCTCAAACAGCAGAGCTTATAGAGTATTCAACTCCAGAACCAAAACCATGATGGAATCAATAAATGTTATAATTGATGACTATCATGAATAAATAGATGTTCCTTGTACTGTTGAGACATTCTTTGAGACTTCAACCCAACAGAATGACCTACCCAACTCCACCACAACAGAATCTGAATCAAAGGAAGCTAGCAAGATCCCTTCCATCAGAATTCAGAAGGATCATCCAAAAGAGCTCATCATAGGAGATCCTAACAGTGGAGTCATCACAAGATCTAGAGAAATCATCTCAAACTCTTGTTTTGTGTCCAAAATGGAACCAAGAAATGTCAAGGAAGCTTTAACTGATGAATACTGGATTGGTGCAATGCAAGATGAACTGAACCAATTCAAGCAACATGAAGTTTGGGAACTGGTTCCTAGACCTGAAGGAACTAACATCATTGGGACAAAATGGATATTCAAGAACAAGTCAGATGCTGAAGGAGTTGTCACCAGAAATAAGTCAAGACTTGTTGCTCAAGGATACACCCAGGTTGAAGGGGTTGATTTTGATGAAACCTTTGCACCTGTAGCCAGGCTGGAATCAATCAGACTCCTATTGTCAATTGCTTGTCTTCTGAAGTTCAAATTATTTCAGATGGATGTGAAAAGTGCCTTTCTAAATGGGTACTTAAATGAGGAAGCTTATGTGGAACAACCTAAAGGCTTTGTGGATCCAACCCACCCTGATCATGTCTACAAATTGAGAAAAGCTCTATATGGCCTGAAACAAGCTCCTAGAGCATGGTATGACAAGTTAACAAAGTTTCTCTCAGACAAAGGCTACAGAAAAGGAGGTTTGGACAAAACTCTCTTTGTCAAAACTGAAGGAGGGAAGTTAATGGTTGCCCAAATATATGTTGATGACATAGTGTTTGGAGGAATGTCAGAACATATGGTTAAACACTTTGCTGACCAGATGCAGGCTGAATTCGAAATGAGTCTCATGGGAGAACTAACTTATTTTCTTGGACTGCAAGTCTCACAGATGGAGGACTCAATCTTCTTATCTCAAAGCAAGTATGCTAAGAACATTGTAAAGAAGTTTGGTATGGAGAATGCAAGTCAGAAAAGGACTCCTGCTCCTACTCATCTAAAGCTTTCCAAAGATTCAAGTGGGGTTAAGGTGGATCAAAGTCTGTACAGAAGCATGATAGGAAGCTTGTTGTACTTAACTGCCAGCAGACCTGATATTGCCTTTGCAGTTGGAGTTTGTGCTAGATACCAAGCTGATCCCAAAGTCAGTCATATCAACCAAGTGAAGAGAATTTTGAAGTATGTGAGTGGAACTTACAACTATGGGTTGATGTATTCTCATGGATGTGAACCAGCTCTGACTGGCTACTGTGATGCTGATTGGGCTGGTAGTGCTGATGATAGAAAAAGTACCTCTGGAGGATGTTTCTTCTTGGGAAATAATCTGGTTTCCTGGTTCAGCAAGAAACAGAACTGTGTGTCTCTTTCTACTGCTGAAGCTGAATACATTGCAGCTGGTAGTAGCTGCTCTCAAATGATCTGGATGAAACAGACGCTCATTGAGTATAATGTCACACAAGATGTTATGACATTGTACTGTGACAATCTGAGCACAATCAACATTTCCAAGAATCCCATTCAGCATAGTAGGACCAAACATATTGACATACGACATCACTTTATCAGAGACCTTGTAGAAGAGAAGACAATCAAATTGGAACATGTTGCCTCTGAGATTCAGCTGGCTGACATTTTTACCAAGGCACTGGATGCAAATCAATTTGAAAACTTGAGGGGTAAGTTGGGTATTTGCCAACATGAGGAATTGTAGCAATTAATTTTGCTTAAAACAAGGATTAAAGGAGTTATGCTTGTTATGATTGGGTTAAAATTAGTTTTTCCCATTTCCTTCAATTCTTTTAAGAAGTTGAATAGACACTCCTTTTCTTCCTTCCCCTCTCGTCTCCTCATCAAAACCCAGTCTCTCAATCAGAATTCTCTCTTCAGTTGCTATTGGTCCTCTAAAACTGTCAGAAAGTCTCAAACACCATCATCATCCAATACGACTATTTCAACCTCTTCCTCTGATCAAGATTCTAGGACAATCTCTTCCTGTCTGGACTCTGAAGTTCTGGAGATCTCTTCTCGTAGAAAAGTGGGAACTAACCCCACCAAGGTCAAAGAGTTGAGAAAAAGACATGCAGGAAAGTCCCAAGCTTCTGCCTCTGGTAATCCATCTCATCCTTCTTCTTCAGTTCCCCCTGAAATTGCAAATAGGGAAGGGACAGCCTATGTTAATCAAGCAATAGCAAAAATTGTTTCAAGAATTCTGAATGAGAACCACTCAGTTCCTGGCATTTCTGTTCCTCTGAACCAAGAAAGTTCAAATGCTGAAACAAATCCAGATGTCTCTAAGAATGTTGAGACATCAAACAAAGAGAAGAATGCTGACATTACTCACAAGAAAAGGAAGAAGCCCGAATCCTCTGAGTCTGATGACAGTGCTTAAAGGTTGGTTGTTGTTTGGTGGTGTTGCTGTTTGGAGCTGATATCTGGTGGAGTTTGGAAGTGTGTTCAGAATTTGTTTTGTTGCTCTTATTATCTTTTTGGATAACTGTATAATCTTTATAAACATGTATCTTTGGCCCATTTGTGGCTAAAGAGGGGGAGAATATTTTGGTACTTACTTAATTAGTACTTGCTCAATTAGACATTCTATTTTTCTGCAGTCATTTATTTCTGCTGCTATCTATCTCTGATTGCTTAGGGTCTTTAACCAAAAATCTGCCAAAGGGGGAGTTTGTAGTTGTTTAGGTATTGGCTTGCATTTTTGGTAAATCCCAAGTGTATGTGTGAATGTCATGACTGATGTCATAACATTCTAGTTTAGTTTTGTATTGATTCATTAGGTACCTTTGCAGAAAAATATTGTCATTCAGGTACTGATGTTTATAAGTGTGTATCTGAGCATTTTGCAAAATGATCACATTTTCCTAAAATCAGTAGACAGGTTTTTTTAGATGTCATAACAGATGTTAAGACATCCTGTTCTGATCTAACAGATATGCAGGTTGGTTAATTCTGAGTTTTTTCAGGAAAATAACTCAGTCTTTCCAGAACAGATTCCTGCGTTTTCTGAGGGTTAACCTAGCTCAACCTTAACCTGGTTAATTAATTCCTGTGACCTAGTCTTAAGGTCAAACGGAATTAACCCTAGGTTTTTGTGGAAACCCTAACTGAAGTTGCAGCTGCTATATATTCAACAGAGCTGCTGTTTTGCAAAGTATCCCTTCTTGGTCAGAAGATCATTTGTAAATTGTATAGGTTTAATTATTGTATGCCAAGCAATTATCATTGTGATAAGCGACTTGGAATAGGTTTTTAATTGTAAGGGTTGTGTAGCACTCAAAGCTTTGAAGCAAGAGTGTTTGAATGTTTCTTGACTAAAGCTGTGAAGCTGAGTCAAGTTAAGTTGTGTATCACTCAAAGCTGTGAAGCAAGAGTGATTGTGTTGCTTGATTAAAAAGCTGTGAAGCTTAATCAAGTGTATGGTTTTTGAAGAGTGTCTTCATCAATTCATTAGTCAAATTGTTTTAATGTATCACTGCTGTGATTGAGGGGGAGTGAGTGGGAACTCAGGTTTAAGTTGTACTTAGATTGAAATTGCATTGGGTAGGTCTTAAGTGAAGGAGATAAACTGGTTGGTTTATTCCTGAATTAACATCTCTTATAGTGGATTTCCTCCCTGGCTTGGTAGCCCCCAGAGTAGGTGTTGTTGCACACTGAACTGGGTAAACAATTGACTGTGTTCTTTATTGTTTTTGTATTTACTATCATATAGTAAGTCAGATACGGTGTCATAACATTGAACGTGACATTGAGTATCTGCAGCCAGAATTTCAAGTTGGTTTCGTGAAATGTCGTGGTAAGCAAGAGTCGCCACCGTCTTTTATGTTCTCCAACATGGAAAGGACAAAAGCACAGCAAAATTCCTTATTCGAGAATGTTTCTCAGTTCGGGAGGTAGATTTATAGAAAGGGAAGGTGTTAGCACCCTTTCTATCCATGGTTATCCATGGGCTCTTAGGTACTTGCTCTTATGTTTTCAAAATTTGTTTGCTTTTCAAGTGTGTGCGGGTTTTGAAAAAGTTTCGTTTGAAAAATTTCTAAGTAACTCTTGTATCTGTCCTCAAGAGTGTGTGAAAAATTTGTTTGAAAACTTTTGAAAGTGTAGGTGTGAAAAGTTATTTTGTTTGTTTTGAAAAGAGCAAGTACTTAAGAGAAATCTACCTACTCTAAGGAATTAAGCTGTATAAGAGTCTTTTAGATAGTGCTATCCCACCATTGAGAGGTAGGTAGCACCGTCGTTGGAGGTATTTGGGTCAATTCGATTATAGGGACAATAAGGTCACCGAAGCAATGGTAGGACACCTTAGTGGTAACCCTAATGTCCTAGATCCTTTTATCTGAGGCAACCGTTTCGAGGCAACTGGATCTTAGACAAAAGGGCGACCTCTAAGACACCCTATACTTGATGACCACGTTCGATGCAACCAGTGAGACGTACCCTAGGAGTCGCATGTGCTTTGTGTGTTGTTTTTCAGTTAATTGTCTTTGTACATGTTATTTGTGAGATACGGATTGATTTTATTTACATACATTCTTTCATGCATTGTTAACAGTTAGGAGTGCGGAAAATAAATTGCAGAAATGTAAATTCTAACTATTACAAGGCGCGGGTCTATACATCGCCAAAAACAAAAACCCGTTTTTGAAAAGTAAATGCAGAAAATTAAAGAAAGCAATAAAATCCTAATTACTATTACATCCTTTGTACAGATACATAAATATAATCAGAATAAATAAATACGCGCGAATCGAAATTTAATCGGGAAAGTCCTAAGGGTTTTGACCCTTTTTTGAATAAGAATTGAATTTTGTCCTTTTTTGTGATTAAATTAAAATTAAACCTAATACTAATTAATTAATTTAACAGGAAAAAGAATGTTTTTGTGTTTTTTATATTTTTAATGAAATAAAATAAAAAAAGAAATTAAAAAATGAAAGTGAAAGACCTAATTCTAAATTAATTTTACTTATTAAAAAATGTTAAAATTAAACTAATTAAACTAATTAATTTATTAGTATTTTATTTACAAAATAAGTTAATAAATAATAAAATGTTCTTTTTTTTTGTTTTTTTTTAATTTTTATAAAAAATATTAGTTTATGAGGTAATTAAATAATAATAATAATAGTTAATAATAATAATTGTTTAAAAGAAAATAAAAAGGAAAAGAAAACAAAAGAAAAATAAAATAGAACCAAAGGGGTGTTGGGCCAGAATTGGGGGTTGTGTTCAGAAATTCCAGCCCATTAAGCTTCCAGGCCTGTTGACTTCCTTGCTTGCCTATGCACAAGGTTGACCAGGGTACATGGTGGGGATCAGCTCCTGGCCTTTGGATGCATGCTTGAGGACACATGGCGTGTTTGGGTGTGAGGTGTATGATGCACCTTTCTTGTGAACCTGCACATAAGTTTGTAAAGAAAAAATACATGGAAAATTATGGGGGACCTGGGATTCGAACCTAGGTCCTGTAACCTTTTCCAATAGCATGGCCACCAACTGAGCTGCGCGTGTTAGTCATTATTAAAACAAAGCATGATTATTATATTGGTAAACAAACATATGCCTGAAAATAAAATAAAAAAGCGCGTGATATTTGAAGATGGCCAACGACAGGACGACACCTCATCGTCTTCTCCAACACTTTGTTGGTTATATACCTGCGGATTTTTATCCGCAGGTAGTTTCGTAGCTTATCTCAAAAAACGTCCCTAGGCCATAAAAATTCCATCCAATCACATGGACGTGGTCGCCTCTGTCTCCTCATTATCCCTGTAACCATCATTCATCTTGATTTTGCCTATATGGAAAACACCTAAAACACAAGCGTATGAACCCTAGGTTCGAATATCATGATATAGGGGCCAATAACAAAATTGAATAATGCAATTGTGTTAGAAATCAAATGATAAACATGAATATACCAATTTTTTGAAGAAAAGGTGCAAGGACTGGAAGTTACAATTTCGTGTTCAGAGAAAAGTTTGAGACAACTTACAGTGCGATGTGGTTGATGAAAAGGCTTGGTCTTTATTGCTGTAGCACCACTGGATGTTCAGGAAGAAGGCTATGTTCTCTTTTTGGTTTGAAAGTGCCTGCAATACTGCTTTAGATCTCACACTTTTTTGGACAATTTTCAGTTTTTGCTCTGGCTGTTTCAATGAGTTCTAGGTCGTGCTTAAGGTCTGCAAGGCTTGTATATGTATGTTTGAATGAGAATCAAGTCACATGATGAGCCTTTAACCATTGCAATTAAGTCTTTGGATTTCCTCTTAACCACCATTAAAGGCCTTGCCATGTTTTGTTCAAATTTTGAATTTCAGGCATAAATGATCTTTACACGAATTTGGTAGCTGCCTTATGATGCATCAAAGTCATTCAAACCACAAGATATCATTTAATTAATTTTTTTTATTTGAATTTTATGGATTTAAAATGAATTAAATCAATAAAATTAAATAAAAATAGAAAAAAATAATGTTTAATCTTGAAATTAATCATGGGACACGTGGGTGGCATGGCAAGGCTGAATCAAGTGGGAAAAAGTGGGCCCTTTTGTCAAAAATTGAAGTTTCAAGGATAGTTGACTTTTGCCATTTCACAAAAATTTCCCAACTTCTCCAATACATATCTTGCTCAATTTTGATCATATGAACATGTTCTTGGACATTTTGGAAAGGTCTTGAAGTCCTCTAACCAATTCCTTTGGTCCCATGTCATTTTGATTTACCAATCTCAAGTTATGGTCTTTGACTTAAAATGCCTTTTTGTTGACTTTTGAAAATAACCTATAATGTTGAATATGATAACTTTTTGTGAGAGCATTTCTTGGACTTGGAATGTGAAGATGAGTTTAGGAAATGTCATCCCCTTCAAAATGAGCATTGGATGGGATTTTTCTGATGAACCATGAAAAAGTTATGCCTTGGTCAAGTTACAGTTGACTTTTCAACTGTCCAAAAATAGAAACTTTTGCATCTTGATGATTTTTGAGCCATTCTTGTGAAATCATGGTCAAGATTTGACCAAATGATGATTGTGGCTTCAAAATAAGATGTTGACCAAAATTTTTGACTTTTGACTGCCAAATGACCATTTTGCCCCTACAGTTGATTGTGAAGCAATTAGGGTTTTTGACTGTGCAACTTGACCTTGTGAGCCTTGAAACTTGACATGTAGGTGCTTGACAATGTATATGAGCATATGGGACTTGATTGAGCCCTTGAAAACCTCAACTTCCTTGCAAGAACCAAAACCCTAATTTGACTGGCTTAGGAGGGTGTTTGAACTGTGCAACCCTTGAGTAGACTTGAGCAAATTGAAATGATGCTTGTCAAAACTTTGAAGAATATGGGAGGGCAAATTTTGGGGTACAACAACGAGCATAAAGCTGATGAAGAATGTCACCCAAGAGAGTGGGTACAGGATTCTGAGAGATGAAGATCTTTATCGCATTCACATCAACAAAAGTGTCAGGATTCAGGAACAATACCAAGCCATAAATCAGAAGAGCCAGAATATCCTCGAAGGCCTTGAAGTCTAGACCATCCCAAAAATAGTTAGCCTTACCAACCAAGAACTTAGTCAGGAAGCCCTTTGCTCCACTTCTAGTCTCCCAATTAGCCATTACCTCCTCTTTAGTCAAATGAAGGGCTGCAGCAATTTCTTCGGGCCTAAGGGTCTTCTCCCAACCAGTAAACGGGGTCTGCTCCAGAACAGAGATACCGAGCAGCTCAGAGAACTCTTCTAGGGTGGGAACCAGCTGATAGTCTTGAAAAGTAAAACAATGATACAACGGATCATAGAATTGGACCAGGACACTCATCATCTGCTCGTCCAATTTGGAGGTGACTAAACTGAGAAGAGAACCATGCCTCCTGATGAAGGAAGTAGTGTCAGGCATCTTGGCAACCAACTCTTTAAGCAAGGTGGGGACCTGGACAAAGTTAATCCGGATGGTATTCCTATGCATGGGCATTATGATGACCTACAAAACAGAGCAAAGATAAATCCCTCCTGTCTTTGAAATAGGTTAGTCCAATGCAAGATGTATGCAATGTTATGATGTCATGATGTCATGATAGTAAGCACACCACAAGTATCCACAAATAGCAAACATGGTAAAGGCACATAAGTCACACTGAGAGCCCTTAGATTTCTGGCTGGCATGGAGCTTAGGTACTACCCTCTTTCAGTTCAGTTGGTTTAAACCTGTCCTAAAAATAGTAACCGGGTTCTAGAGGATCTCAATATCACTGACTAACCTCAATTGGTCATGATTCCAGTTTAGCAACCTTTTCTTGCAGCCGGAATCATCGCGAGAGTTTAGTCTCAATGAGTGTAGCATACTGCTACTGTTCTATGGCCAAGTTGGTCAATTTAAGGTTCTAAGGTCAGTTGGTGCTTAATGACCCCTTAGAAGACCCATATTCTCCTTGTTCTAACACAAGGGATATCGGTACAGACTAAAGTGCCACACCAATGTAGCTACTGCTTCAACCGTGTCGGTCTACGCCGGACAGTTCCCTCACAGTTTATTGCTACTTACCTAAAGGGTATCCTCAGATCCGGGTTAGGATCTATAGAACTCCGATACAAGCCCACAAATATAAATCATACAAAGCATACAATTGAAAACACAATGATCTAATCCTAAGGTACACCTCACTTATTAAGTCCCCAGCAGAGTCGCCAGTTCTGTGATCGTGGGAATAAAACTGACTATTTTTGGAATGCTGATTTGCGTTTGCGTTTGTTTTTGCAAAATGTCGCGGTAAGCAAGAGTCGCCACCGTCTTTTATTTTATCCAACAAGGAAAGGAAAAAAGCATAGAAAAATTCCTTTTTCGAGATGTTTCTCGGGTTCGGGAGGTAGATTATAGAAAGGGAAGGTGTTAGCACCCTTTCTATCCATGGTTATCCACGGGCTCTTAGGTACTTGTTCATTGTGTTTTCAAAATTTGCTTTTCTTTGTGTTTGTGGGTTTGAAAAGAGTTTTTGTTTTGAAGAGAGTGTAAGTGGGAAAAGTTTTGTTTTGTTTTAAAAGGAGCAAGTACTTAAAAACCATCTACCTACTCGAAAAGGGAATTAAACTGTGCTAATGTCCTTTAGACAATGCTAGCCCACTATTGATGAGTAGGTAGCATCGTCGTTGGAGTTTTCAGGTCAATTCGATTAAGGGACGTGTGGTCACTAAAGAAATGTTAGGATGTCTTAGCGGTAACTCTAATGTCTTAGATCATTTTATCCGAGGCAACTTATGATCTTTGGACAAGAGGGCGACCTCTAAAACTTCCTATACTCAATGACCATGTTCGAAGGAAACCAAGTGAGGTGTACCCTAAGAGTGGCATGTGCAAGTGTGTTATTTCGGTTAATTATCTTTGTACATGTCATGGGTTATCTATGTTGATTTTAAGTTCATATATTGGATCTTGTCATGCATTCCTTATTATCAAACATCTAACAGTGTATAGTTGCGGAAATTAAATTTGCAGAAATTAAATCTAAACTATTACAAGGCGTCGGGTATTTACATCGCCAAAAACGAACCCTTTAATTTAAATTGTGGAAAGTAAAATAAAGCGATAAATAAATAAAGTCCTAATTAAAAGCTATTACATACCGGAAACAATTACAATATTGGATAAAATGATATGCGTGCAAGAAATTTAATCGGGCGAGTTTTTTAGGGTTTTGACCCTTTTTGAAAAGAAAGCATGTTTTTTTTTGTTATTTTTTGAATTAAATGGAAATTAAATTAGGTCATAATTAATTAATTAATTAATTAATTATTTTTTATTTTTCATGTTTAAGGAAATAAAATAAAATGGTTAAAAGTTAGTAAAACCTAATATTCTATATTAATTTTAATTTTATTGCAAAAATATTAAAATTGTACCTAATTAAAAAAACTAAATTAATTGATTAATATTTATTTACAAAAATAAAGTGATGCATTTAATTTTAATAAATAAAAAAATAATATTTTTTGTGTTTTCTGATTTTATGAGGAAAATTAATTATTTGGTTAATGGTAATAAAAATAAATAATAAAACAAATAAATAAATATAAGAAAAAGAGAAAAAAGAATAAACCGGGGGTGTTGGGCCCAATTTGGAGGTATGACTGGCAATTTGTGGCCCATTCACATTCAAGCCTAGCTTGACTTTCCAGATCCCACGCGTATGCATTGACCTGAGACCATGATGGACACTCAATCTTAGCCTTTGGATTTGGCCTGGAGGCCATCTGGCGCCTGGAAATTTGAGGTGTATGATAGACCACAAGGCATGAGAGACGCTGGATCATCTGCAAGAAAATAATAGCAAATATGTTGGGGACCTGGGATTCGAACCCAGGTCCCATGAGACTTTCCACTAGCGCGCTTGCCACTGCATCACTTTGTTCTTTTTGTTATTATATTACACAACAATTATTATATATCAAACAAACAATTATGCCTGAAATAAAAAAAATATGGCGCGAGATTTGAACGAGCCAATGGGAAGGAGACACGCCTTCGTCTTCCCCACAGATCCCTGGTTTATTTTTCCTGTGGATTTGAATCCGCAACAAAATCCATGGCTTGATCTCAAAATCGTCTCTAGGCCATATAAATGCAAACGGAGACCATCATCATGCTCGTCTCTCCTCCATGAATACAACCATGTCCCTGGTTTGTTCCAATTTTACCTGCAAAGCAAATGCCCAAAAATGAACCTCCAAAACCCTAGATTCGGGTATGGTGCTATAGCTCACAAAAATAAAATCAAATGATGCAGAAAGACTGGAAATTGAACATTAAGCATGATTGTACAAAAAATTCGCTCAAAGGATGCAGGAATATGGATTCACGATTTCATGTACAGGGTCATGTTCATGGACACTTACAGCGCAATTCAGGTGACGAGAGGGCTTGGTTTTGGTTCCTATCGCTTCAGTGGATGGCAAACAAGAGGTCTATGTTGAGTTTTGCCTTGAAAACGCCTCCAATATGGATTTCGATCTCCAACTTTTCAAGATTTTTTTCAGTTTTGTATTTGTGATTTGGGCAGCTTTCTGGTTGTTTCCTCTGTGTGTCTAGCTTGTATGAGTAATAAGGAATGAATTAGGTTAAATCTTTGGGCTTGAATCCATGTGAATTGATGATTTGAGATTTGATATGATTCCTCTATTAAAGGCTTCCAATTTCTTTCCAAATCCAAGATTTTGTGCATGATATGGCTTGGCACGAATTTGATTGTGTTCATGATGTCAATTAAGACCTGTAATGATCAAAAAGATCACAAGTTATTAATATTTAGATTTTATTTTGATTTAAATTGATTAAAAATGAATTAAATCAATAAAAATCTAATAAAATAGAAAAATTAATCAATTGGCACAAAACTGAAGATATGACACGTGTGTTGTGTGACAAGATCAAATCAAGTGGAAAAAAGTGGGCCCATTTGACACAATTTGAAGTTTTGGGGATAGTTGACTTTTGGCAATTTTGGAAAAATGCCCAATTTCAACAATGCATAACTTCTTCAATTTTGAACTTTTGGAAGTGTTCTTTGACTTTTTAGAAACCTTGAGATGTCGTCTAACCAACACTTTTTGTCTCATCTCATTTTTATATTCCATGCTCAAGTTATAAGCTTTGGAAAAAAAAGGTGTTTTTGTTGACTTTCAAAAATGACCTATAATGTCCAAATTTGTAACTTTTTGAGAGGGAATTTCTTGATCTTTGGGTGTGAAGATGGATTGTAGAAAATTGCATCCTCTTCAAAACTAGATTTGGGTGGGTCATTTCTCATAAAGTATGAGAAAGTTATGCTTGGTCAAAGTTGAGTTGACTTTTCCTACAAAACCCTAATTTAGCAACTTTTGAATCTTGATGAATCTTGAGAAATCCTTGATGAATCATGATCAACCCTTGATCAAATGATGAATTATACTTCAAAATGAGAGTGTTGACAAAAAATCTTGAAGTTTGACTGGTTACAGGTCACAGTTGACTTTTGCCCTAGCACAGTCGATTTTTGGACTCCTTGAGCAATTGACTGACCAAACTTTCTCTACAAGGTTTGAAATTTTACATGGATGAACTTGAGAGCATACTAGGATATTGGGGAGAACTTGAGGCCATTTGGATTCAAGGACCTTGATGCAACACAAAACCCTAATTTGAGGTTGACTGCCTTAGGAGGTGATTTGATTGTCGAACTCTTGAGCTATCTTGAGCAACTTGGGAGTTATTCTTGAAATGTCTTGGGAAATATGGGAGGGAAAATTTTGGGGTACAACAACGGTCATTGAGTATAGGTCGTTTTAGAGGCCGTCCTCTTGTCTAAAAGATCATAGTCGCCTCGAAAAGGTTGCCTCGGATATTGTTGCCTCAAACAAATGATCAAAGACATTAGGGTTACCGCTAAAGTATCCTAACATTGCTTTAGTGATCGTAAGTCCCTCATTTGAATTGACCCTAAAATTCCAACGACGGTTCTACCTACTCACTAATATTAGGATAGCATTGTCTAAAGGAAATTAGAATAGAATGATTCCTTTTTCGAGTAGGTAGATAGTTCTTAGATACTTGCTCATCCAAAAACAAAACTCTTTCACACTTACACTCCTTTTCAAACAATGTTTTCAAAACACTTCATTACACTCTTGAGGACAGAAGCAAGAGTTAAATCAAAGTTTAAAACAAAAACTTTTCAAAACCCATAAGCACAAAGAAAACATTTTGAAAATGATGAGCAAGTACCTAAGAGCCCGTAGATAACTACGGATAGAAAGGGTGCTAATACCTTCCCTTTCTATAATCTACCCCCCGTACTCAGAGATAATCTCGAAAAAGGAATTTTTCTGTGCTTTTTTCCTTTCTAGTTGGATAAAATAAAAGTCGGTGGTGACTCTTGCTTACCGCAACATTTTGTGAAAACCAAACGCAAAACGCAAACCAGCATTCCAAAAAACAGTCAGTTCTTCCCACCGTATCACAGTGTAAACAGATGAAAGTCTTATTCAAGTGTCAAGGTCTTTGGGACCTTGTAAAAGATGGAGTCGAAGCGCTTGAAGAAAACGCTTCAGAATAAGAAAAGAAGAAATACACAGAATCTGAGAAGTTGAGTTATAAAGCATTATTTATAATTCATCAATGTGTCAACCCAGACAATTTCGAAAAGGTTAGTGATTCAGAATCTGCAAAAGAAGCTTGGGAAATCCTTGAGAAGTCTTTTGGAGGCGCTGAGAAAGTGAAAGAAGTGAGGTTACAAACTCACAAAAGGACCTATGAACTGCTTCAGATGGAAGACAGTGAAAGCATATCTGATTTCTTCACTAGAGTTACAAAATTAGTAAATCAAATCAAGATATATGGAGAAGTGTTAACAACAAGAGCTGTTGTGTCGAAGATCTTGAGATCTTTAGCTCCTAAGTTCGACCACATAGTGGTGGTAATAGAAGAGGGGAAAGACTTGTCGAAATTGACAAAGGAAGAGCTTCAAGGGACGCTTGAATCTCATGAACAAAGAATGAACGAAAGAGCTGCAGGAAAATCGAAGAATGATGTGGCCTTGCAGGCACATTCAGTAAAAGAGACTAAAGGCAAAGGAAAGTGTTTCGACAGAGGTAGAGGTGGCTACAACAAATCGAATGGTAGAGGAAACCAGATTGAAGGAAACGTGTCGAGTCAAAGAAGACCATATCAAGGCAACCAAAGAGGTGGTGTTGCAAATAGCGGAAGAGGTGGTGGTCGAAAACCTGATAAGAGTCACATTCAATGTTACAATTGTCAGAAGTATGGTCACTATTCGAGTGATTGTCCAAAAAAACAAAAGAATCAAGAAATTGATGCAAAGCTTGCAAAACATGAAGAAGAAGAAGAAGACATGATGCTGATGGTCACAACAAGAGATGAAGATAGATTCAAGGACCAATGGTACTTGGATTCATAATGTTCATCACATATGTCTGAAAGGAAAGACTGGTTCGTCAATATAAAGCCCTCAATGAAAAATATGGTAAAATTTGCAAATGACAATACCCTAGAAGCTAAAGGTATTGGTGATGTTATGATTATGAGGAAAGATGGCAAAAGGTCAGTAATCTCCAATGTGTTGTACATACCAGGCATGAAGAGCAATTTGCTCAGTATAAGACAGTTGGTAGAAAATAATTATAGTGTCAATCGAAGATAAGATGATGAGAGTCGTTGATGGAAATGGGAGATTAATCTTGAAGACTCCTATGTCTCATAATCGAACCTTCAAGATTAAACTAAATGTGATGGAGCACAAGTTCCTTTCGACTGCAGCTAGCAGAGATGAATGGATATGGCATTATAAACTAGGCCATCTCAACTTCAGAGACATCAGAGATTTGAAGAGAAGAAATATGGTTTCAAGATTGCCAGAAATTGACACTCCAAACGAGGTATGTGAGGAATGTGTGCAGGCGAAGCAACACAAGAATAGCTTCAGCAAGGATGCAGGAAGCAGATCGAAGGCAAGTCTTGAAGTCATATACTCTGATGTATGTGGACCAATCCAGGTGGATTCGATGGGAGGTAACAAATACTTTGTTACATTCATATATGATTTCAGTCGAAAGCTATGGACTTACCTGATCAAGAATAAAAGTGAAGTGATCGAAGTATTTACCAAGTTTAAGTCTATGGTCGAAATACAGAGTGGTCGAAAGCTCAAAGTTTTGAGAACTGATGGTGGTGGAGAATATGTGTCGAAAGACTTCGACAGGCTATGTGAAAAGGAAGGGATTGTGCATGAGGTGGTGCCACCCTATACTCCACAACAAAATGGAATTGCATAAAGGAAGAATCGAACCATCATGAATATGGTGAGAAGTATGTTAAAAGGTAAGTGTTGTACCCCAAAATTTGCCCTCCCATATTCATCAAGAAATGGCCAAGCTAAGGTCACAAAATTCCCCCAGGGTTGTGCAGCTCAACTGTCTCCTAGACAGTCAAAACTAGGGTTTGAGTTCTGGTCAAGCAAATGAACTTTCCAAAAGCCCAATCAAGTCTCATGTGCCTACAAAGATGGTCAAATATCCTCATGTCAAGTTTCAAGGCATTCAGCTCAAAATTGCACAGTCAAAACCCTAGATTGCACTACAGTCAACTGTAGGGGCAAAATGGTCATTTGACAGTCAAAAGGTCAAAATTTTGGTCAATATATCATTTTGAAGCCACAAACATCATTTGATCAATGCTTGATCATGATTCTCAAAATTTGGCTCAGAAATCATCAAAGATGCAAAAGTTACTATATTTGGACAGCTGAAAAAGTCAACTGAAATTGACCAGGGCATAACTTTCACATGGATTATCAGAAAAATTCCATCCAAAGCTCATTTTGAAGAGAAAGACATTTCCTACAATTCATCTTCATGTTCCAAGTCCAAGAAATGCTCTCACAAAAAGTTATCAATTTCAACATTATAGGTCATTTTCAAAAGTCAACAAAAAGGGACTTTAAGTCAAAGGCCATAACTTGAGATTGGTAAATCAAAATGACATGGGACCAAAGCCATTGGTTAAAGGACTCAAAGACCTTTCCAAAATGTCCAAGAACATGTGAAAAGCTTAAAAATTGACCAAGTTATGCCTTGTGGAAGTTGGGAAATTTTTAGGAATTTTGAAAAGTCAACTTTGATGCAAAAGGCCTAAAAATGCAAATGGGCCCAATTGTCTTCCAAATTTCTTCATGCCAAGCCTATGCACGACCACTAGGCCCAAAGGGAAGTATTCTCATATTTTTTAATTATTTATTTGAATTAATATTAATTTATATTCATTTAAATGATTTTAATTCATGAAAAATATAAACCTTAACCTAAAAAATCTTTTTATGCACATTATAATGTCAATATTTCGTGCACATGCTGATTAGGGAGAATTGGATTAAATTGGATATGATTTGCACAAAAACCATGTGAAAAAGATTGAAAAAATAATGGAAGAAAATCAAATCTTCAATTCATAATTGCAAGAGATTTTTGTGGAAATTGTTGACCTAACATGCTCCATATATGATCAGAAGATAACCCTAATGCTCTTGGACTGAAAAAGCTGCGCATGAACAAGCATTTCAATATTGAAAATTTCTCATAAAATTCAAAAACTGTTTTCAAGGTTGCAGGTGGATTCAAGGCGTGAGACTGATCTTAATAACTTCCTTGTGAATTCCTGATCGTACTCCAATCAAAAACAATCTCAAGAACTCCTAGAATTGGTATAACGATGCAAAACTGCATAGAGAAAAACTTGAAATCGTGCATCCTAATTTAAGCATTTTTGCAGCATTCTTTTCATTGATTCTTATTCCTTATGAAGTTTACGAACTAACCATGGTAATTAATTGAGTTTTTGTTGCATAAGCATGATTTCACCATGAACGATGCTAGGGTTTGCAGGCTTGCTTATTTAGGGCTTTTGAGATAACGTAAAATCAGGGCTCAAGACTATGGCCATCACCTTTAGCACATCAAAACGAAGGGATTACACACCTCGCGAACAATTTCTGAAGCTCAGGGAGCTGTTCGCTATTTTTTGATAGACGCCCTTAAACCACGCCCAGAAACCGTTGCAATAGGGTTTTCGTTTTCAGAAAAAAAAGAAGGGCGTGATGAAGATGATGAGATGTCATCCGTTGGTTCGTTAATTCGAATTTACGCGCGTTTAATTAGTAGGCGTCAGTTTTACTTTTTGATTATTTTGTTTGTCATAATATACAATTGACTCATACAGCTCAGCTGGCAAGCTACTAATGCGTTCACCTTCAAGACCTGGGTTCAAGTCCCAGGTCTGGCCAAAACTCCATATTATTTTTCAATATGTTATTCTATGCAGCGTTGACATGAAGGACCACCATATTCCACTCTCATTCATTAGCCACGCGTCCCACATGATCAGATTAAAGGCTAAGATTCAAAGAACACCGTGCACGTGGTCAATGCATTAGCACCTGATCCAGAAAGTCAATGGACGTCCAGCTTATTGGGCCAGGCCCTTCACAAAAACACCTCCTTATTTGGGGACTACACCCCACTCTGGTTTGATTTCATTTTATTTATTTTATTTATTTCATTTGTTATAATTGATTGATTATTTTAATTATTTGTTTTAATTAATTATTTTTCATAAAATATAAAAAAAACACCAAAAAATGCAGAAAAACACAAAAGATATAATATTTATTTTATTGTAATTATTTCTCATAAATTAATATATGTCAATATTTAGTCCAATTAGATTTAAATTTTAATTCTTTTTCAATAAAAATCCAAAAATATAGAATTAGGTTAATTGTTTTTTTTATTCCTTTTATTTTTCCCCTTTTTAGAATAATAATAATTATTTACTTGTTTATTTTTCTATTTAAATTGTACATAAATTTTAGGTTAATTTAGATCTTATTTTAATTCTTTCTTAATAATTAAAAAATATTAGAATTAGGGTTTGCTTCTTAATTTAATTTTAATTAATTTCTTTTTTCATTAAATCTAAAAAATACAAAATACCAAAAACAATTTAATCATTTAATTTTTTAATTCTCATTAACTTTTAATTATTTGCAAAAAGGGTCCAACGCCCTAATTTTATTAATTTCTTTATTTCTCGCATTTATTTTATTATCGCTCATTATAATTTTGTAAATACCCCAAAGCGTTGTAATTTACTTTTCGCACTTTTATTTATTCGCTTTATTTATTTTCCGCTAAATCGGGTCCGGTTTAATTTTGGCGATGTGGACCCGCGCCTTTGTAATAGCCTTAGATTTACTTGCCCGCAAATATTTTTTAACTGTTAACAAAAAAGCATGAAAGAATGTATGGCCTTAAATAAAAACGCGTAGATCACCTATACCATGACAAGACAAAAATAAACGAATCTGACACACGAATCGCACACACCACCCCTAGGGTACGCCTCACTGTTGCCTTTCGAAAGGTGGTCGTCGAGTAGAAAACGTCTTAGTAAGTCCTCATGATCCGGGAACCTGGCATGAGGGTAGCTTCTAAGGTGTCTTCCCATTGCTCTGGTGATCACCATGTCCCTAAAATCGAATTGACCCGAACACCTCCAACGGTGGTGCTACCTACCTCTCAATGGTGGGATGGCACTACTTTAAAGGACATTTACACAGACGAATTCCTTAGGGTAGGTAGGTTCTCAAGGATACTTGCTCTAATTTCAAACAAACTCAAAAAGACTTTTCACACTGACACTTTTCAAAAGCTTTCAAAGCAAACTTTTCAAACACTCTGACGTACGAGTCGATCTGAAATTTTTCAAAAGAAACTTTTTAAACCCACATTGAAAAGCACGCAAAACAACTTTGAAAACACAAATGAGCAAGTATCTAAGAGCCCATGGATAACCATGGATAGAAAGGGTGCTAACACCTTCCCTTTCTATAATCTACCTCCCGAACCGAGAGCAATCTCTTTAAGGAATTTTTCTGTGCTTTTGTCCTTTCCATTTGGAGAAAATAAAAGACGGTGGCGACTCTTGCTTCCGCGACATTTCGCGAACCAGCGTTAAACAGTCAGTTCCAGATCCACCGACCACAGAACTGGCGACTCTGCTGGGGACATCTTTAAAGTGAGGTGTACCTTAGGGCTAGGTCATAACTGTGTTTTCACTTGTATTGTTTTGCTTGCTTTACTATTGTGGGTTGTATCGGAGTTACATAGATCCTAACCCGGATCTGGGGATACCCTCTTTAGGTAGCATAAGCTGTGAGGGACCTGTCCGGCGTAGACCGACACAGGTGAAGCAGTGGCTACGTTGGTGTGGCACCTTAGTCTGTACCGATATCCCTTGTGTCGCAACGAGGAGAATATGGGTCTTCTAAGGAGTCATTAAGCACCAACAGACCTTAGAACCTTAAATGACCCAACTTGGCCATTAGAACAGTAGCAGTATGCTACGCCCATTGAGGCTAAACTCTCGTGATGGTTCTGGCCGCAAGAAAAGATTGCGATGCTGGAGTTATGACCGATTGAGGGTAGTCAATGATATTGGGATCCTCTAAGAACCCGGTTACTTTGATAGGACAGGTATGAACCCACCAACTTCAAGAGGGTAGTACCTAGACCTCATGCTGGCCTAAACTCTAAGGGCTTCTATTGTGTGACTTGTGTGCCTTTGTACTTGCGTACTTGCGTACTTGTTACCTGACACTTGTTTCTTGCAGGTCTTGTTTATAGTCCTTAACTAGGACTCATGACAGGGTTTACCAAATTTCTTGCAGGTGTTGTTTACAGTCCTTAACTGGGACTCATAACAGGGTTTACTAGATCTATTGCAGGTTTTGTTTATAGCCCTTAATTGGGACTCATAGCAAAGTATACTGAATTTCTTGCAGGGTCTGTTTATAGTCCTTAATCGGGACTCATAACAGGGTTTACCTACATCACCCCATGCATAGCATGACATCATACCATTGCATACCATTGCATACATCCTAACCCATTTCAAGGATCTCAAGGGCTTGTGATGCAGGTCATGATGAATCAAACATCTAGCAAGGGGCAAAGAGGATTTATTTTCCTCTAGCCAAGGTTGTCAGGGGCTATGACCCACTGGATATGGTGAGCCTTTGACCCTTGATGAAGGACTCTCAACAATATGCAGTGCCTTCAGTCAAGCTACCGGTTCCAAATTCTAATAAAGTTTCTCTGTTTACCCCGCGAGGTCCTTGAAATCATTGCATGCATATCATACACATCATTGCATTACAGGTACCCCTTTTTGCAGGTCACTTACCTTTCTCGCTGTTTATTTCAGCAATGGCCTCACAACAAGATAACCAGGACCTTCACGCTCAAGAGTCTCAGTTCAGGGAAATCTTCCTAGGTCTATCCAAGGGGCAGGAAGAGTTGAGGGCACTCCTCATGGGGAATCTGATCAGAAAAAGTCCTGAGGATGACAAAGACGAACAGCTGAAACGTCTACAAGCTGAGGTAGACACATTGAAAACTCAGATGCTGGGGCAAAGGGCCCTCATTCAAGGTTTAGCTCAGGAGCAAGGAGAGCTAAGAGCCATGGTCAGTCAGCTCCCTCAAGGCATGAAGCAACCAGCCCAAATCAGGGACCAGGTCATGGAACAGCTCCCAAGAGGGCAAAGGTCGGGTCCAGTGAATAGACCTCTCCGAATTGCTACTACTTCACAGGTTCAACAACGACCCCGCCAGAAACAGGGGGTTGATCAGAACAGGCCGGACGAGCCTAAGAGACAATTCACCAATATCAACATGCCATGGTCACGAGCCTTGCAACACATGTTAAAGATGAATCTGATTGCGGTGATCAATCCTCCTGCAAATCCAAAGACCTCCTCTCCAAGCTATAACCCAGAAGCAAGGTGCGCTTACCATTCTGGTAGCCCGGGGCACGATACTGAGGATTGTTGGGCGCTGAGGTACAAAATTCAAGGCATGATCGATGCTGGAGAGATTCAGTTTGAAGTACCCAAGACTCCCAACGTGATCACTGCTCCCATGCCAAAACGTGGCTAGGATAGAAAGCACTTTTTGTTCATTTGGATTCAAGTTGTGATTTTCTTTTGTTTAAACATTTATTCATGTTAAAACATTGTTATTCCATTAATGCATCGCTTATGTCTATTTTTGAATCAACATATTCGCATTCGCTATACGCAAACTGTTTTCATATTTTTTCTGATGTCAACTCTTGATCTGAAATAATTCTAAGCCTCTTGAGGGAGGATGACGAAAACGATACCGCGATCATTACAGTATGCTTTTGAACAGACCCCGCTAATGAGGTACAGGCATTGTTTCAATTCCTAAACACTGGAGTTATAAGGATGATAATCCCTCGTCAACCCATCAGAGCCAAAGAAGTAGGAGTTTTTATTTTCGAAAATCAAAACCCTTAATCATAACCTGGGGCAGGGTAGTTCTCTCAGTTGACCCAAGTGCATGACACCGAAGAGATCTTTACAAAAACAAAGACAGTAATGGTTAAGAACAATCAAAAGACAGGCAGTCATCATCAAAATTCCTAAACGAAAAGCCCATTAAGTCAAAACCCATGAAGGAGACTTACAAAACTGGGGCATCCCGCTGACTGTAATTCCAAAAAAGGAAACAGTTCAGGCAAAAAAAAGAAAGGGATAACAAAAATCAGACAAGAAAGAGGTCTTACAAACCCTCAATAAAAAGGGAAATGACTGCCTATTCCAAATAAATCATCAACATCCGAATCATCACCGGAAAGTCAAAACAAAGACTCAAACAAGGTCTAACGTATGATCAACTGAGTTTAGGTTTGGAGGATATCACGAAGAGCGGGTGGGTACAAATAAAATTTGAGCCTTTATCCTTTGTTTCTTAAACCATGAACCAGGCCACGTTATAACCCTTAAAAGTCCTAGCTGAAGCATGGGTTAGTTCGAAAGCATACTGTTACGAAGGGTATCCTGACTCCTGAAGGCTTACGGTAAAATAACAAGTTGACATCATGTTTTACAAACATTCACTTGTTTTATGAAAAAGAATGCATCTTCAAAATCTTCAAGACAGACATAAGCTTTGCATTTTTAACATAACTTTGCTGGCATATGACTTTTTGTTTAAGCAGGGAAATTCGCACGATGAATACCTAGTGAACAAAAGCACTCCAATCAAGGGGCAGGTATGACTATTGTCCATCATCTGGGGCAGTCAAGACAAGATTCGGAGAATCTCTCAAAAGGCCAACCAGCCTGGGGCAAATCTCTGCCTAAATCACTTGGGGCGTTCCAACAATGAATCTTGCCCAATCGGACATCTTCTGGTAACATGGCAACATAAACAGCCAGGGGCACCTCCCTGCATTCTGAGAACATGGACATAGTCGAAAAAATACTGCGCAAAATCAAAGACCCGCTAGGTTGACACACCTAGGCAAAAGTAAGGGCTTCCCGGCGAACCAAAAGGGTTCGGGCAAAATGAAGGGATGAAATGAAAAAAATCTGTACACCCGGCAAGTCGAAAACCTGAAAAGGCGGCTTGGGCAAAAATGGGTATCCCGGTGGACTGAAAACCCGAAAGGGCGGCCCAGGCAAAAGTTAGGGATCAAAGCGTACGACTATGTCCTGTCATTCATATCACTTGCCTACCAGAAGAAGGTTTGTCCGCCAACAACTATCAGCACCTCATAGGTCTTTCTCTCCTCAGAAACAGGGGCAATAAGGAGTCACCTAAGAGCAATCTAATGGTTCTATCCCCCAAGGTGCCAAGATAGGTTCAGCTAAAGAACATAACCGGTACATCTTAAATCCCCAGAGAGTGGTTCAGTAAAAACAATACCTTCTTCTCCAAGCTATTATCAGATTGTCAAGGAAATTGAGTATCCTCCCGTATATCCCAACCTCCCCAGCAGCAGCACATATTCAATACAAGCATCCCCGGCAGTCTTGGCCTAAAGATTGTTCCCCGGCGGTATCTCAGTCACTTCCCCTGCATAACGAAACTTCCCCAGGAGTCCAATCCGGTTTCCCCAGGAAGTTGGGATTCATATCCCCAAGCAATAAGCTTATCCCCAGTAGATCCTGGAAGCTTATCCCCTCGCAGAGCACGAACGTATCGCCCGGCTTTATTTAAAGAGTTATTTCCTTAACAGGATATAACTGGGTTATCCTCAGCCAGAAGCCACGGAAAGAGCGTCCTCGGCAAAGTATCTTCCTACCCCAGCGAAGTCTATCAACACTTCCAGCACAACAAGGATATCCTCAGTATAACTCATCAACGGTATCCCCAGCGGAGTTGTCTTCATCAACTCAGCAAAGCATCGCTATCCCCACAGAGTAGCACTCCCCAGCATGGTCGCTAGAGGATCTTTTCTCCCGCAGAATTATCTCATTTGCCAAGTTTATTCCTCAACGGAGTTGTCTCCTCCTACCGGTATTCTTGCAACGAATCATCCACAGCGGAAGCAAAATCTCTTCATCAGCCCAGGATATGACTTCCCGGCACCCGTCAAGAATTCATTTTCCTAGACAAAAACATACATGAATCATCACATACATCATTATAGCATGCATAACGTATTGCATCATACAAGTCTCCTTTATATTGATAACATCATTACTTGATCCATATCATGCATCGCATATAACTGACCTTTACCTTTCAGGAAAGATGCAGTTGAAATTCTCAAACATATTTCAAGGATTTCTCTAGTCCAGTTAAATCGACTCCAAACAGATTTTTCTGATAAAGACTCAGTAGAAGTTATGGTCCCCTCTCCAACGGCGTGTGAGGTGGTAATTCCTTCTTCAAGATGTTTCCCTCTCCGGCATGAGCGTGAGGTGATAGTCTTTTGTGGTCCCCTCTCCGACGGTGAGCGTGAGGTGGTAATTCCTTTTTCGAGATGTTCTCCTCTCCGGCATGAGCGTGAGGTGATATTCTCTTATGGTCCCCTCTCCGACGGTGAGCGTGAGGTGGTAATTCCTTTGTCGAGATGTTTTCCTCTCCGACGGTGAGCGTGAGGTGATAGTCTTTTGTGGTCCCCTCTCCGACGGTGAGCGTGAGGTGGTAATTCCTTTTTCGAGATGTTTTCCTCTCCGACGATGAGCGTGAGGTGATAGTCTTTTGTGGTCCCCTCTCCGACGGTGAGCGTGAGGTGGTAATTCCTTTTTCGAGATGTTTTCCTCTCCGACGATGAGCGTGAGGTGATAGTCTTTTGTGGTCCCCTCTCCGACGGTGAGCGTGAGGTGGTAATTCCTTTGTCGAGATGTTTTCCTCTCCGACGGTGAGCGTGAGGTGATAGTCTTTTGTGGTCCCCTCTCCGACGGTGAGCGTGAGGTGGTAATTCCTTTTTCAAGATGTGTTCCTCTCCGACGATGAGCGTGAGGTGATAGTCTTTTGTGGTCCCCTCTCCGACGGTGAGCGTGAGGTGGTAATTCCTTTTTCGAGATGTTTTCCTCTCCGACGGTGAGCGTGAGGTGATAGTCTTTTGTGGTCCCCTCTCCGACGGTGAGCGTGAGGTGGTAATTCCTTTTTCGAGATGTTTTCCTCTCCGACGGTGAGCGTGAGGTGATAGTCTTTTGTGGTCCCCTCTCCGACGATGAGCGTGAGGTGATATTCTCTTATGGTCCCCTCTCCAACGGCGCGTGAGGTGGTAATTCCTTCTTCAGATGTTTCCCTCTCCGGCATGAGCGTGAGGTGATATCTCCTTTCAGATTATAATTTCCTATAGTTCCCTCTCCAACGTGAGCGAGGTAACTCCCTTTGAGATTGTAATATCCTTTGGTTCTCTTCCTGACACTACGAAGATGGTAATCCTCATCAAGATTTTCTCAACGAGCGTTGTTGAAGTTAAAATCATCCAAGGTTCACTTATCATTCAGGCTAAGGCAGTAACCATCCCTGGTTCATTCATCAACGTTTGAAGCTCCAGACCCAGCTCCTGTAACCCGTCAGGACATATCTATAGCAAGCATCTAAAATCAGCTCCTGCAACGTGTCAGGTACTCATTTTTCTGTTTTGCAGGTATGCAGGTTCTCGCTAAGGAATCTCCTACGCGATCAACATCCAGATGGCATCTATAAGCCCATCATCCTATCCAGCAATCTCTAAATGGCATCTATGAGCCCATTCCCCCATCACCGTCACTATGTGAGCGCAAATTTCTGGGCACTTTAGTGTTCAATCATCTTTTACCCTCGGATTACGAAAGGCACGTCAGCCAATCTGCATCCTCAGGTCTAAGAAAATTGAACAGGGGCAACTGTTGTACCCCAAAATTTGCCCTCCCATATTCATCAAGAAATGGCCAAGCTAAGGTCACAAAATTCCCCCAGGGTTGTGCAGCTCAACTGTCTCCTAGACAGTCAAAACTAGGGTTTGAGTTCTGGTCAAGCAAATGAACTTTCCAAAAGCCCAATCAAGTCTCATGTGCCTACAAAGATGGTCAAATATCCTCATGTCAAGTTTCAAGGCATTCAGCTCAAAATTGCACAGTCAAAACCCTAGATTGCACTACAGTCAACTGTAGGGGCAAAATGGTCATTTGACAGTCAAAAGGTCAAAATTTTGGTCAATATATCATTTTGAAGCCACAAACATCATTTGATCAATGCTTGATCATGATTCTCAAAATTTGGCTCAGAAATCATCAAAGATGCAAAAGTTACTATATTTGGACAGCTGAAAAAGTCAACTGAAATTGACCAGGGCATAACTTTCACATGGATTATCAGAAAAATTCCATCCAAAGCTCATTTTGAAGAGAAAGACATTTCCTACAATTCATCTTCATGTTCCAAGTCCAAGAAATGCTCTCACAAAAAGTTATCAATTTCAACATTATAGGTCATTTTCAAAAGTCAACAAAAAGGGACTTTAAGTCAAAGGCCATAACTTGAGATTGGTAAATCAAAATGACATGGGACCAAAGCCATTGGTTAAAGGACTCAAAGACCTTTCCAAAATGTCCAAGAACATGTGAAAAGCTTAAAAATTGACCAAGTTATGCCTTGTGGAAGTTGGGAAATTTTTAGGAATTTTGAAAAGTCAACTTTGATGCAAAAGGCCTAAAAATGCAAATGGGCCCAATTGTCTTCCAAATTTCTTCATGCCAAGCCTATGCACGACCACTAGGCCCAAAGGGAAGTATTCTCATATTTTTTAATTATTTATTTGAATTAATATTAATTTATATTCATTTAAATGATTTTAATTCATGAAAAATATAAACCTTAACCTAAAAAATCTTTTTATGCACATTATAATGTCAATATTTCGTGCACATGCTGATTAGGGAGAATTGGATTAAATTGGATATGATTTGCACAAAAACCATGTGAAAAAGATTGAAAAAATAATGGAAGAAAATCAAATCTTCAATTCATAATTGCAAGAGATTTTTGTGGAAATTGTTGACCTAACATGCTCCATATATGATCAGAAGATAACCCTAATGCTCTTGGACTGAAAAAGCTGCGCATGAACAAGCATTTCAATATTGAAAATTTCTCATAAAATTCAAAAACTGTTTTCAAGGTTGCAGGTGGATTCAAGGCGTGAGACTGATCTTAATAACTTCCTTGTGAATTCCTGATCGTACTCCAATCAAAAACAATCTCAAGAACTCCTAGAATTGGTATAACGATGCAAAACTGCATAGAGAAAAACTTGAAATCGTGCATCCTAATTTAAGCATTTTTGCAGCATTCTTTTCATTGATTCTTATTCCTTATGAAGTTTACGAACTAACCATGGTAATTAATTGAGTTTTTGTTGCATAAGCATGATTTCACCATGAACGATGCTAGGGTTTGCAGGCTTGCTTATTTAGGGCTTTTGAGATAACGTAAAATCAGGGCTCAAGACTATGGCCATCACCTTTAGCACATCAAAACGAAGGGATTACACACCTCGCGAACAATTTCTGAAGCTCAGGGAGCTGTTCGCTATTTTTTGATAGACGCCCTTAAACCACGCCCAGAAACCGTTGCAATAGGGTTTTCGTTTTCAGAAAAAAAAGAAGGGCGTGATGAAGATGATGAGATGTCATCCGTTGGTTCGTTAATTCGAATTTACGCGCGTTTAATTAGTAGGCGTCAGTTTTACTTTTTGATTATTTTGTTTGTCATAATATACAATTGACTCATACAGCTCAGCTGGCAAGCTACTAATGCGTTCACCTTCAAGACCTGGGTTCAAGTCCCAGGTCTGGCCAAAACTCCATATTATTTTTCAATATGTTATTCTATGCAGCGTTGACATGAAGGACCACCATATTCCACTCTCATTCATTAGCCACGCGTCCCACATGATCAGATTAAAGGCTAAGATTCAAAGAACACCGTGCACGTGGTCAATGCATTAGCACCTGATCCAGAAAGTCAATGGACGTCCAGCTTATTGGGCCAGGCCCTTCACAAAAACACCTCCTTATTTGGGGACTACACCCCACTCTGGTTTGATTTCATTTTATTTATTTTATTTATTTCATTTGTTATAATTGATTGATTATTTTAATTATTTGTTTTAATTAATTATTTTTCATAAAATATAAAAAAAACACCAAAAAATGCAGAAAAACACAAAAGATATAATATTTATTTTATTGTAATTATTTCTCATAAATTAATATATGTCAATATTTAGTCCAATTAGATTTAAATTTTAATTCTTTTTCAATAAAAATCCAAAAATATAGAATTAGGTTAATTGTTTTTTTTATTCCTTTTATTTTTCCCCTTTTTAGAATAATAATAATTATTTACTTGTTTATTTTTCTATTTAAATTGTACATAAATTTTAGGTTAATTTAGATCTTATTTTAATTCTTTCTTAATAATTAAAAAATATTAGAATTAGGGTTTGCTTCTTAATTTAATTTTAATTAATTTCTTTTTTCATTAAATCTAAAAAATACAAAATACCAAAAACAATTTAATCATTTAATTTTTTAATTCTCATTAACTTTTAATTATTTGCAAAAAGGGTCCAACGCCCTAATTTTATTAATTTCTTTATTTCTCGCATTTATTTTATTATCGCTCATTATAATTTTGTAAATACCCCAAAGCGTTGTAATTTACTTTTCGCACTTTTATTTATTCGCTTTATTTATTTTCCGCTAAATCGGGTCCGGTTTAATTTTGGCGATGTGGACCCGCGCCTTTGTAATAGCCTTAGATTTACTTGCCCGCAAATATTTTTTAACTGTTAACAAAAAAGCATGAAAGAATGTATGGCCTTAAATAAAAACGCGTAGATCACCTATACCATGACAAGACAAAAATAAACGAATCTGACACACGAATCGCACACACCACCCCTAGGGTACGCCTCACTGTTGCCTTTCGAAAGGTGGTCGTCGAGTAGAAAACGTCTTAGTAAGTCCTCATGATCCGGGAACCTGGCATGAGGGTAGCTTCTAAGGTGTCTTCCCATTGCTCTGGTGATCACCATGTCCCTAAAATCGAATTGACCCGAACACCTCCAACGGTGGTGCTACCTACCTCTCAATGGTGGGATGGCACTACTTTAAAGGACATTTACACAGACGAATTCCTTAGGGTAGGTAGGTTCTCAAGGATACTTGCTCTAATTTCAAACAAACTCAAAAAGACTTTTCACACTGACACTTTTCAAACACTCTGACGTACGAGTCGATCTGAAATTTTTCAAAAGAAACTTTTTAAACCCACATTGAAAAGCACGCAAAACAACTTTGAAAACACAAATGAGCAAGTATCTAAGAGCCCATGGATAACCATGGATAGAAAGGGTGCTAACACCTTCCCTTTCTATAATCTACCTCCCGAACCGAGAGCAATCTCTTTAAGGAATTTTTCTGTGCTTTTGTCCTTTCCATTTGGAGAAAATAAAAGACGGTGGCGACTCTTGCTTCCGCGACATTTCGCGAACCAGCGTTAAACAGTCAGTTCCAGATCCACCGATCACAGTAAGAATTTACCTAAAGAGTTTTGGGGTGAAGTTGTTTCGACTGCAACATACATTTTGAATAGATGTCCTACAAAGAAGCTAGAAGGAATTACTCCAGAAGAATGTTGGTCTGGTGTGAAGCCTAGCTTGAGTCATCTGAAGGTATTTGGATCTATTGCACATAGACATGTGCTAGATCAGTTGAGAAGAAAACTTGATGATAAGTCAAGTCAAATGATTCTAGTTGGATATCATTCGACAAAAGGCTACAAGTTGTTCGATCTAGTGAAAAAGCAGATTGTGATCAGCAGGGACGTGATCATAGATGAGTTTAAAGAATGGGATTGGACTAACAATATCAAGAAAGATTCAGTGGGAATCCTTCTTGAAGAGCCAGAAACTCAAGTCAAAAGAGAAGTTCGACAAGAGGAACCAGCAGATATACCAAGTACAAGCAGGCCTCAAAGAACAAGACGCATGCCTGCAAGATTGCAAGATGTTGTGATTACATCAGATGATGTAATAGATAATGAAGGTGAGCTGGTACATTATGCTTTCTATGCAGATGTCGAACCTGTTAATGCAGCTGAAGCATTAAAGGATTCGAAGTGGGTGAAAGCAATGAACGAATAAGTAAAGTCTATCAAAGACAACAACATTTGGTCACTTGTCGAATTGCCTCAAGGCAAGAAGGCAATTGATGTCAAGTGGGTATACAAAGTGAAAACGAATTCGAAAGGTGAAGTAACTCGACACAAAGCAAGACTTGTGGCGAAAGTATTTCTACAGAAAGAAGGAATAGACTTCGATGAAGTTTTTGCACCCGTTGCTAGGATCAAAATAACCAGGTTGGTTGTTGGTCTAGCAGAAATAAACAGTTGGCACATATGTCATATGGACGTGAAGTGTGCATTCCTAAATTGACCCTTAGATGAAGAAGTCTATGTTAAACAACCAGTTGGGTTTGTGAAACATGACGAAGAAAGAAAGGTGTACAAGCTACATAAAGCCCTGTATGGATTGAAACAAGCTCCAAGGGCTTGGAATAAGAAAATTGATAGTTTTCTAAGGGAGAAGGAATTTGTGAAGTGCACAACTGAACATGGAGTATATGTAAGAGGAAGCAAGAGTAAATTGCTTATACTATGTCTCTATGTAGATGATTTGTTGATAACAGGTAGTTGTAAAAATGAGATCGAAGACTTCAAAGGTGATCTCAGCAAAGAATTCAAAATGTCTGATTTGGGTGAGATTTCATATTTCCTTGGTATCAAATTCTACAAGAGCAGTAGAGGTTTGATGATGCATCAAAGAAGATATGCAGGAGAAATTCTCAAGAGGTTTGAGATGTAAGAATGCAACTCAACTTTGACACCTGTAGAACCAAGACTCCAACTGTCGAAAGATGTAGATGAAGATGATGTTGATCCAACCCAATACAGAAGACTTATTGGATCATTGAGATACCTTTGTCATACAAGGCCTGACTTAGCATATAGTGTAGGTATGGTAAGTAGATTCATGCAGAAGCCAAAGGTATCACATCTAGCAGCAATGAAGAGGATACTAAGGTATCTCAAAGGAACTTTTGATTATGGCATTTTGTTTCCTACAATTGATAAAGGAAAAGAATGCAAGTTAGTGGGATACACTGATTCGAGTTGGTGTAGTGATGCTGGAGATCGAAAACAGCAGGATATGTATTTATGCTAGGTGGTGCACCAGTTGCTTGGAATTCAAGAAAGGAACCAGTAGTGGCATTATCATCATGCGAAGCAGAATACATAGCTGCTTCTCTTTGTGCATGTCAAGCAACTTGGATGGTGAACTTGGTCGAAGAGATAACAGGGAAAAATCATGGAGCAATTACCATGAAGATCGACAGCATGTCAGCTATCAATCTGGCGAAGAACCCAATAACACATGGTCAAAGTAAGCACATCGAAATGAGGTTCCATTATCTTCGAGAACAGGTAGCAGATGGGAAGATGAATTTGGAACACTGCAAAACTGAGAATCAGATTGCAGACATCATGAAGAAGGGAGTGCAAGTCGAAGTATTCATAAATCTAAGAGCCATGATGAACATAGATAGTTTAGACACAATGAATTAGGTGGTGTGTTAAATTGTAATCCAGTGTGTCGAAACTATGTGTCGAAAATATATGATTTGTTTTAGATTTAAATAGATTTGATTTAAGTCTAGAATAAATTAGATTTGATTTAGTAACAAAAAGATATTTTGGGCTTTGGGCTTTGGGTGTAAGCTCAGTTATAAATAGAGGGAGTAACCCCTATTTTTGTAAGCAAGTCAAGCAAGTCATTCACAGTATTTTGCAGTTGCAAAGTGAATAAGAAAGTTTTCACAGTTTGTGAGCAGAGAGAAACTCTGCAAAAATTATTTGTCTTGTCTTCTTTTCTTTGTTTGTCTCATAATTAAATTGTCATTGTGGTAGAAATTCATCATAGACTTTGGTGGATTTCCAATACCTATCACTTTAAGGTTTTAGGTGGATAAGTGGTGTGTGTGATGCGGTGGGAGAACTGACTTGAGGTTTTGCGTTTGTGTTCGCAAATGTTGCAGTTAGCAAGAGTCACCACCGACTTTTCTTTTATCCAAAAGGAAAGGTAAAAAAGCACATGAAAGACCTTTGAGATGTTTTCTTGAGTTCGGGGGATAGATTATGAAAAGGGAAGGTGTTAGAACCCTTTTCATCCATGGTTTTCCATGGGCTCTTAGTTACTTGTTTAGATCACTTGCTTTGCTTTTGAAATTGTTTAAAATGGTGCTTTGTGTGGTTTTGAAAGTATTTTGAAAAGAGGCCATCGTTTAGGAAATCTTTGTAATGATTCTCGTTCGTAAGAATGTATACAAAGATGTTTGTCTTTTGAAAATGTTTTCAATGTTTTGTAAGATGTTTTGAAATGTGTGTGTGTTTGCTTTTGAAAATAGCAAGGATTGTTTTGAAATGGGACAAGTAACTAGAAGTTATCTACCTACTCAAATGTCTTTCTTGTGCATTTTTATTCCTTTGATATTGTTGACTTACCATTGATTTGGTAAGCAACCCTATCTTTGGATGTTAACGGGACGGGTGTGGGTCATCGTATGACCATGATAGCAATGTTGCCAAGTATCTCAGCATGTTTGAGGGACCAAGATCATTTGTTTAGGCAACCTTTTGATAGCGTCGTCGAGGGACTATGATCTTATTTTGTTTTGTTTTGCCAAGATACTTCGCATGCGTAACATGGCCATTTTGTTTTTAGGCGACCAAGTGGGTGAAACCCTAAGGGTGCTTGTGTGCAAAGTGTGTCATTTTACATGCATTTGGTTTGTCTTGTATTAGGTCTTTTCTATTTGTTTGTTTTTGGTCTTATCATGCAAAACCCTAATTTACTACACAAGTATATAAAGCAATAAATTGCGTAAATGTAAACTAAGCTATTACAACAATTATTATGGGAGGGGGGATACAAGTTTTTAAATGGGGATATTGCACAAATATAAACCCTAAAATAGTATTACAACCCAATTGAATTATGTGCAAATTAAATAAATATACAAATATTAAAAATACAATAAAAATGTATTTATGCAAAAATATTTTGTATTTGATTTTTATATGAGAAAAATGATTTATTTAAGCCCTAAAAATAAGAGAAAAAATATTATTATTTTTGAAAGGGTGAAACCCTAGTTTTTGAATGAAAAGAAAATAATGCTTTATATTAATATTTTATCCATTTTTTGTACAAGAAAATAATAAATAATATTATGTACAAATATTAAAAATTAAAATATGTATGGAAATAATTATTTTATGTGTGAAACAAATAAAATAAAAATGTATAGTATTTACTAAATATATCTATAATTTATTTAAGAAAATAAAGTCCATTATCTAATAAGACTATTTTTTATGCCAAAAAATAATAAAAAAATAAAATAAAATGCAAAAAATAAAGAAAATATTTTTCAAGATTTTTTAATATTCAGAAAAATGATTAAAAGCAAAAAACATAAAAAACATGAGAAAATATGCAAAAATATAAAATAAGAAGCAGGGGGTGCAAATAGTGGTCAGGGGGGTGTGAATAACAAAAATAACAAGGCTCAGGCGTGCCAAGGCCCAGACAAGTCATCCCTGTCCTCCAGCTCCCTCCTGCGCGCGCATATATGCTTCAAATCTGTATCTTGCTATTGCTTGCACAAAAACAAAAACCCATAACATAAAACATGTAGCTTGTAATCTCACGATTCCAATGATATAAAATTTGTAACCTAACTCTCAAAGATCAGAGAGAATTTAATTAGCCCTAATTCGTGACCTAATTATTTCAGCAACTTCAAGGTTCAAATTCTCTTAGCCCAGTTAATATAAATGACAACTATGCATATGTACAGCTTCACCATGTTAAGGACTACATTTTTGCTTCACAAATCGTGGCTTGAGGATGCCTAAATAGAGAGATAGAGATTTGAAAAATACCTCATTCAGCTGGATTTGGATATGACAATGTGGGGACTTTGAGTGAGGCCTGAGGATCATGTGAGCTTCCTTGAAGTTCCTTCAAGCTATTCCAATGCCTAGCTTGCTTTGTGGATGGCCAGAACTCCCTGTAGAAGTCAAGTTGCAAGCTTCCAAAGTGAAAATGGCAATGGATGAAACAGAGCTTACAACAACAATGTAAAGGCTTGGATAGCTTGGATATGATGTGGATAAGATGTTTCAAGTGTTAAAGGGCAAAACGCACGAGCAAATAAAGAGCTTGCTATGATTTTGCATAAAATGGATGTTTGGGCAGAAAAATGATGTTTTGGAGTTTTGGAGAGTTTCAGATGCTATCCAATCGTGCTCTAGTTTGTAACAAGTTTTTGAATCTCTATAGAATGATGCCAAGTCCACTCTTTATCAACTTGTACCAGTTTTGAACTTTTGGCCAACTTTCTTGCATTTTAAGAAAAGTTGAAGTGACTATGCCAACAAGCCTGTACTTGCTTGCTTGCTAGCTGCAGAGAGTTGGTACATATTGCTTGATATCTGTGGAAGTTGCTTGCCTCAAAGAAACAGGTCCAAGACTCAAGGTTGATAGAGTTGCAAAAAGCTTGCTTTATGAAAATGGCATTGTGAACTTTTGGCCATTTATGGAATAATCTCTTGTACAATGCTCCAAAGGCAAAGATAAAGCCCTTATCCTCTGAGTTTGCATTTAATTATGGAGTGTAGAATGAGTTTAGGACCTGTAATGCAAGGTACAAGCATCCTTGATCAGATTTGCAACTTGACACTTTATAAAAATGGCTTGATCAAAAGTGACAAAATGCCAATTTCTCTTCTTTGATTCTCCCTAACCACAAATGATTTTGGAGAGTTCTTAGACATTTTAGAAAGCTTGCAATGTGCTCTACAAGCTTGCAAAAGTTATGAAAATTTTCAAACTCAAAACCCTAATTTTCAAAATTGGTTTTCTTGGTCAACAAGTTTCATGTTTTGACATATCTTAATGAATTATGACCCTTGGCACTTGATTTTGACCAAAAAGTCAAAGTTTGACTTTTCAGTGCACAGTTGACTTTTGATCAATTGACTAGAAAATTCATTTGTCAATCCTATGAACTTGAGATCTTTTGAACTATGTGATTAGGTCAAGATGATGCTATTGAACCATTGAAATCATGTTTGAACCCAATTGGTCATTGGCTTGGTTAAAAATCAGAAATTGCCCTTTCTCATTCAAAACCCTAATTTTGACCATTTTGCCCTTTTGATGATATGATCAAATTTCTTGAGGAGTTGTGATCCAAACTTGATCAAATGGTTCATATGAGTCTAAAATGTTGTTGTGGATCAAAAATTATGAAGTTTGACTGTAAATTGGCCATGGTTGACTTTTTCCCCAATACAGCTGATTTTTAGGTCAATTGTCCAATTGACTGAGCAAAAATGTGATTCAAGGCTTGAAACTTGACATGAGCAATCTTAAGGGTCCAAGATGGTGTATGAAAGTCACATGAAGCATTGATGGTCCAAAAATCCTTGTGCAAACTCAAACCCTAATTTTGGGGTATCAGTGCAAGATGAGATGTCTTGAGCTGACCAAACCCTAATCCTGTCTTGAGTCTAAGAAGTCTTGTGAGAAAAGTCTTGATAAATGAGAGGGCAAATTTTGGGGTACAACAGTGTGTCCTCACAAAGATGCTTAGTCCTACACTATGTATGAATGCTTTTAGTAACTCTTCCAACAAATGGTATCATGAGTCTTTGGTTCGAGAAAGAGACTTGAACGGACTTGTATCGAAATACGCTCAGGAAGTGGTTTTCCGTTGCAAGATGTCAACGGCAGTACAAGTGGGGGAGTATTGTGGGCTCACACTTGAGAGAAAGTGTTGAAATGATATAGCAAGTGTGAGTAAGTGAGAAAATAATCCTACATTAGATAGAAATGTGAATACTTAAACAAATATAAGTGAGAGAACTCACACATCTATCACCTTAAAATTTTAGATAGATAATTGCTAGGTCTCTCACAAATACATTGTACTGAACTATAACAAAAAAGCAATAACTGAATTATTTAAATTTGTTCAGAACCGAATTGGACTAAATAATTAATTTAGTATACCGATTCTTAATTTTGAACCGTACTAAATTATTAATACCGTTTTTTAAGAATAAATAGAACTTATTATACTTTTTTGAATTTTTTAATAAAAAACCATATTAGACTTTTTAAAACTATTTTTATATGTAAGAGAAGGAACATATTAGACTTTTTAAAACCATTTTTAACAAATTTTTACTATAACAGTATTAGACTGTAACAGTATAATTAACGAATAATTTTTACTATGGACCGTAAGTATTTTACTGTTATTAGACTTGTTAACAGATGCAAGCGAAGGAACACTATAATGTGAAAAATATTTTTTTCTTTACGTTCAGTTTATAAGAAACTTAATATTAAATTTTATTACTATTAAAAAATTAACTTTTAATATTTAAAATAAATTTTAATATTAAAAAGTTAATTTGGAGAACATATAGTGAACCAAAGTTAAGTAATGCCATATTATAAATATGGTTAGTTAATAATGATTTAATTTGGTAAATTTTAATTCGGTTAATGGTTCGGTTTAGTTATTAAACAATTTGATAAACTGTAATTCGGTTCATAAATTAAAAAAAATGTTTCAGTTTTTTATTAACGGTTCAGTTTAATTATGTGGTCCAGTATAGTTTTATGGACTTTTTGAACAACTCTACTCATCACAAAAGCTCCAAAATATGTTTCAACTCTTCATCAAGTCATTTTTACCATATCATCTCATCCATCATTTTTATTTTTTACAAATAAGTTAACAATTGGATACAAAGGACAAAATTAAATATTGTGAATAATGATTGTCACAATGTGTATGCGAAAATGTAACGGTAAGAGTCTGAGATTAAGTTATTGATTGACTTAACTTAATATCAGTGAAAGTCATTACCGCACTTTATTATTTTCAAGGGAAATCAGAAAAGAGCTGATAAAACCCACAAAAGAAATAAAAGATCAGAGATCAAGGTACAAGGATCGATTATGTAAAAGAAAAGTATTATCACCCTAAATACCTAGGTACTCAGCATGATCCACTTTGTTTGTTCTAATCAAAAGGTGTGTTATTTAAAGCTTAAACTTACTAACAGAAATGAATGAATGAATATTTACAAATAAAAGAAAATGTTTTTTTATTATTGTGTCCGCCACGGTTCCGAACATATGTGCCTACGTACCCCCTTCGTGCAATAAGGGATTAGAGCACTCGTAGTTCTTCTGAAAAAGAACAAAAAACTTTGTGTTGATTGATTTTAAATGAAGAGACAAGTCGTCATTTTTTAGGAGAAGACTCGTCTAATCGCCCACAAGGTATGAGAAAGAGAGACTACGCACCAACATGAGAGAGGGTCTGAGAACACCTCTAGTACTCAAGTGGAAAAGTCGACAATCATGGGGATAGAGGAATAATATCTCAATTACAAATGAATCGTGTCTAATCTTGAAAAATGTTTTAAAGGGAAAAGGTGCACGAGTGCACAAAAAGGTTTGAATGAGTTGAATATTTTTTAGTTTTTATGAAAGTGTTAGAATATGCTTATGTGGTTTAGCATTTATTAAGAAAAGAAATTTGAAAAAGTCACTTGACAAAATCAAGGTTTATTATAAAAGTGGTCAAGTTTATTGAAAACAAGAAAACAAGAAGGTTTTGAAAAAGATGTGAAGGTTTTAAAAATTGAAGAATGGGATATGAAATGAAGAGAGTATCCTATGTATAAGAAGGTAAAAAATAAGGTAAAGAAGATTTGACCAAACAGAAGTTCATACTTGATATAAAGAAATCAATATAACGTTCTCATCCCTTTGGATTTAAAGCCACAAGCAGATAAATAAATCAAGAGTATACCGAACATCATGTGAAAATAAATCACAAGTAGACAATATCAGAGAAACCCAAGACGACTGATAAAATTTAAAACATCGGATAAAAAATCCTTGTATCAGATGAAATTTCAAACAAACAGACAAAAATCAGGATAATAGAGAAATAATATGAATATCTCATATAAAATAAGAACACAATTCTAAATGGGTTAGAACTATACATTAGAGCTAAATGATCAAATAAAATATAAAATAGATGTTTAATTAATTAATCGAGAATTGATATAATTAATTAATTAGATTAAGAAAAATTAATTAGTAAAACTGCGCAAAGATAATAAAATAGTACTAAAACAATTAAATGATTAACACACAATTAATTAAGTTAATTAAAAATATTTAATAAAAACTAATCGATCAATATTAGTTTAAACTAAATATAGTTGATTAACGAAATTAATTAACAAACAATTAACAAAAGTAAAAATTATAACAATTAAAAAAAAAACATTAAACACAAAGGAAAAGGGCTTAGAAACAGTAAAAGAGGATGTAAGCATTAGTAATTGTATGGGCTTGTGAATACTAGCAAGGGCCAAGTAATATATCAGCAAAATTTTAAAACAAAACAAAAATGGTGCATGGGATTTACGGTTGGGCTTATGAGCAACAAAATCAGTAGGCCCAAGTTGTGAATCAATGAACAAATTAAACAAACTAAAATTGGTGTCGGTGTTGATGAATTTGTGACCTTTGATAGTGTTAATTTGGATGGTGAGAAGCATTTGGTGAGAATGATATGTGTATTGCAATTTTGATGGCCCCTCCGCAATGCACTTTTTTGATTTCCTATTTAATTAGACATAATAAAAACAAATAATAATAATAATAAGGGAATGAATTTTTCACTTTTATATATATATATATATATATATATATATATATATATATATATATATATATATATATATATATATATATATATATATATATATATATATATATATATATATATAGGAATAATATAACAAGTGTAAGTAAGTGGAGAAATAATCACACATTAGATAAAAATGTAGAGACTTAAATATATATAAGCGGGACATCCCACTCACCTATCACTTTAAGATTTTAGGTGAATAAATGGTGTGTCTCTCACAAAGATATTTATTCCTAACAAATTCTGACATGATTTCTCACACACTTATACAATTGATAAACCTAATTGTATCCTATATAAAGAAGTGCGGAGGAGGGAGAAAAGATCCAGCCACCAACACAAAAAATCAAGCCAAAAATTATCTACGTTTCATCTCCTTCAATCTTCACCGAGCAACAAAAGCTCCATCTATATTTCACCTCCGAAGCCCTCTGCCGTGACCACACGCTCAAAGAAATGGAAATGAGAGAGTGAAGAGTGAAAGAGATGGAAACGAAAGAGAGATGAGAGATTTTGTGCTTTTAATCCGTTTTCATTCTTTTTCTATTTTTAATACTTGATTTTTTCATTTTATTTTTTTAAACAATAAAATGCCACATGTCACATTTCTGTTTGTGCTAGATTTGAAATATGAAGTATATAATCCCCATCGTTACTACCATGAGCATTGAGTGACGGCCCTTGGATCATGATCAAATTTAATTATTTTAGTTTAATAATCGATTAATTGATTAATAAATATAAAAATCACTAATTTCTTTTAATTTCAATCTAGTAATTGAACTATTTCACGATTTAATTCAAATCATTTTCATGATTCAACCAAATACTTTTTAAAATTCGAATGAAAAAGAATGATTGGATGTACATCCGTTTTATCCGTGAATAATCGGATGCAAGATATACATCTTGTTTAAGATTGATTATTTGTCTTCCATCAAAATTTTTTAATTAAAACTTTGTTGAAAAAGGATGATCAAATGTACATCCGTTTTATTCCCGAGTAATCAGACACAAGATGTACATCTTGTTTAAGATCGATTATTCGTCTTCCATTGAAATTTCTTAATTAAAACTTGGTTGAAAAATGATAATAGGATCTACATCCATTTTGTCCCTGAATAATCAGATGCAAGATGTACATTTTGTTTAAGATTTATTATTTGTCTTCCATTGAAATTTTATAATTAAAACTTGGTTGAAAAATAATGATTGGATGTAGTTTCATTTTATCCCCGAATAATCTGACTCAAAATGTACATCTTGTTTAAGATTTATTATTAGTCGTCTTCCATCGAAATTCTTAATTAAAACTTGGTTGAAAAGGATGATTGGATGTACATCTTTTTTGTCCCCGAATAATTGGACGTAAGATGTACATCTTGTTTAAGGCCAGTTATTCATCTTCCATCGAATTTATTAAATAAAACTAGGATTAAAATGAATGATCGGATGTACATCTGCCTTGTCCTCAAACAATCAAATGCAAGGTGCACACTTTGTTCAAGGTTGATTATTTGTCTTTCGTTTAAAAATTTGTTAATCAAAACTTGGATGAAAAAGGGTTAATGGATGTACATCCATCTTATCCTCGAATGCTCGAACGCAAAATGTACTTCTAGTTTAAGGTCGTGTATTCGCCTTTCACCAAAGATATTTTATTCAAAACTCGAGTGAAAAAGGGTGAATAGAAGTACATCAATCTTATCCTCGAATGCTCTGACATAAGATGTACATCTTGTTTAAGGCCGGGTATTCGTCATCCGCATAAAAGCAACTTCAACTTATCAAACCTATTTTTTCTGCCTCAACACGACAAAACTATTTTCATAAATGAATGATGTTTTATCCATTCTGATGTGAAGAACAGAAAAACACTTCATTCCTCTCATGTGTGAGTAGCAAGCAATGTTTTCCACTTATTGTGATCAAAACATAATCTGAGAGAATTCGGATCATGTTATCCATTCTAATGCGAAGCATAAACAACATTCCCTACTCCCATGTTTAGGTAGCAGACAATGTTTTCCGCTCAAATGCGACCTAAACATATTTCTCTAAAATCGACCAACAAACAAACATTTGCTACCAAGAACTACGTAACTTTGAGTTTCTCATTACACCTAAGGATATGTAGGATCAAGGCTCACAATATTGTCAAGCACCATAATAAAAAATGTATTTATTCTCGCTCATAACTATGTAGCGTTGAATCCATCATCGCACCAGAGGATACATAGAAGCAATATTTACAATCTCATCAAGCACCATAATAAAAAATAAAAAAATTTGTTTGTTCTTGCCTAGAACTACGTAGTTTTGAATTCCTCATCGCACCAGAGGATATATAGGAGCAAGATTCACAATCTTGTCGAGCATCATAATAAAAAATCTAAAAAAATCTACTTGTTCTCACCCAGAACTACGAGCTTTGAGTTCTCCATCACACCTGGGGATACGTAAGAACAACATTCACAATCTAGTCAAACACCTTAATAAAAAAACTCATTTTTCAACTTTATTTCATCTTATAAATGTCCTGCAATAATTAGAAGAAATCAAATAACGTACACTAACACTCTCATTCTCAAAATTGACTAAACGGTTCCCTTTGAGTACAATGGATGTATGGGGGCGTTAATACCTTTCATACACATAATTAACTCCCGAACCTGAATTTGGTTGCGATGACCATATTTTTTATTTTAGGGTTTTATCAATGTTTCCCTTTTAAAAAATAAACTTCGATGGTGACTTTATTGAATCTCGAGAGTTCATTCGTTCAGGTATATTTCGTGCTGCCACACTATGAGGAGTATTGTTATTGGGATTGACATTTCCTTTGAAGATTTCTTGATATTTCAGGCGTTTTCAAATTGTGTGTGGGTTATGGTTGGGTTTTACAAATCTAGTAGAAAAGAATAACGTTCTTCTCTCCATAAGTACTTTGGTAGTGTTGTGTGAAATCCTACAACCAAAATGGAAATTCTTCTCAATCTTCAGACGGAACAAGGCTCAAGATACCAGAAGGATCGAGTAAAGATCGATGCAGAATGAAGACATTGGAGCTTCATTCTTGGAGATAGAATATTTAAGTTGTTTTCGATTAAATATTTCTGAAGGATTCAGTATTAGATACCGTGTATAAGTCAACTAGGATTCAGATTGAATATTTTATATTTTTAGCATTATTCAGATTGTGATTGTATTGAACATCTTGTAATATTTGTCAAAATCACAGTGGAAGAACATCATATTTTCTCCAAGATTTTATGGAATTGTCTTAAAAGGCCTTGACCCACGTCATGGTGGCTCCCTTGGTGGCTCCCTTGAGGGTTAATACAAAAAACTTCTAGCATAGTGATAATTAAGCATATGGTCCATATGTTCTACGTTTTCATCTATATCTCTAGTTATGTTATAGTTATCAAGCTTTAGTAGTTTCTCTATACACTTAGGGATCTCACTATCAATAATGTGTTTGGAAAATGGATTCTTTGGATAGTGAGAGGGAGCCTAAAAATTGGTGGCGTGCTCATCTCCCATTTGGGAGTGGTGTATAGGGGACCTCTTCGGATGACGGTCTTTAGCAAAAGTGTGGCTATTATCCCCCCTTGAGAAATAAGGAGGGAAATTTTGGCCATGGTGACACCCTAGTGATTCAAAAGGTTTATTTGGTTGGGATGACAGTTGTTGGGAGCTGCCCTAGAGTTATCATGTTGTAAAACCTCAAGCTGAGTAGCGAGATGAAAAAATATTGTGTTGGTTCCTTTTTATATAGAGAATTATCTCGTTGAGTAGACGTGTGTTATATTAGTGTATGTTATAGATGCTTGTAATGATTTTGTTTGCACCTTGCAATTCTAGTATGGCCTAGATCCATTGGAAATTTTGGTACATTTTTTGCTCTGACAATTATAGTTATGGGGGAGGTGGGGGTTGCTTCAATGTTAGACCTTGAAATTGTTATTGAAGCAGTTGAAATAAAAACAATACTTGAAAATTTCCCTAGCCAACTGGTTCTAGGGTTGGGGCGAGACAGGTCAACTTGAGAAGTCACCGAAACAAGAATAATTGCTTCTAACAGAGGAAGTGCATCTTCAAATGTGAGAGTGAAGAATGAAGCTACAGTGTCTTGAAGCAGCTAGAAAAACGATTAGACATCGTGTGTAGGGGCGGCACTGCTATGAACCTTTGAATTAAGTTGCTCTAGAAACTAGCATTGCTAACAATTTTGTAAAGGTTAACAGTGACTGAATCAATTATATATAAGAAACACTTGTGATGGTGCAAGAAAAAAGATAAGAGAAACCAGGCATGAAATTTCACAAGAATCAAGAGACGGTTCTCATAGACGACACCATTATTCTGATACACGACAAAAATTAAGTAGTAAATTAGTTTTGTCTAACACGGAAGGTCTCTGGAATGACATAAATGTTTTTTTTTCTAGTTGGGTATTAAGGACAAAAATATTGATATATTTGTAGACAATTTTGTGTTCTTTGCACTCTATTTTGATAATTAGTAGTGTTTAAGTTTATATATAGATGTAAATAAGTAATTATATAGTTTTTGAGATAAATCACTTTGTTTACTTAGTTTTATTCTTATTTTGTAGGTTTTGATGTTGGAGCATTGGAGCTTTAGGCAAGCTAGAGCCAAGAGTGAGGTGCAACAAGTCAAAAATTAAAGTTTTGCTCAGGCTGGCGCGCTAAGCGCAAATTGCAATTCACTTTGATGTTTTGCCCATTTGGCAGAATGGCGTGTTTTTTAGGTCCGCTAAGTGGCCTCGTCCCGCTTAGAGCGGTCCATTGAATCAGAAAAAAAGATATTTGCGTTGAGCCCGCTTAGCGCACCCTGGCCGCTTAGCGGGACTCACTTTTTGGGCACTTGTATAAATAGTATGCTTTGTGATATTTTGGAAACCAACTCTTGTCAAACACACAAAAATCATATATTTGGGACTAAGAAACATTTCTTAACATTTGTAACTCAAGATCAAAGATTTCTACCTTAAATCTTTGATATTTTCTAGTTGATGTTCATCAAGATTCATACTTTTCTTGTTGACCAAACTACCATGGTGATGGGTAGTAAATCATTCTTTGTGTCAATATTAGAGGTAGATAATCTTCATCTTTGTATGTATTTAGCTTGATCATTTGTATGTGAACATGTTGATGATAAATATATGGTGAAAATTCTTGTTTTATGGTTTATATGTGAGTTGATCATTATTGAGAAGTATGTTCATCTCTTGACCTAGGTTTTCAATTATGAATAAACAATTTCTAGACATAGTTTTGTAAGTCGATATTCACTAATATTGAGCTTTCAAAGTTATCAAATTGATATTTAGGTTGAGAGATCTGTTAGACGATGTGACGGATCTAGAAGGGGGGGGGGGTTGAATAGATCCCTTTGAAAATTTTGCGCTTTTGTAAAAAAAAATTATCAGAGAGCGGCAACCCTTAATCTGATCATCTAAACTTTCCGTATTAGAAAGATCAGATATGCGAACCAATTTGATGAAAATGATGAGAATAGAATCACAACTAAAATTGAATATGATGAATCACTTTAGCAAGTTTAACAAGGTGTAAGTTATTACCAATTTGTTGCAGAGAAGATAAAGGAAATTTGTGAGTTGTAAATTCACCAAACACTTGGTGTACGTACTATACAAGGTTTGGTTATACTCAAATTGTAGTGATTATATGATTCAAATGAATGATATATGAGTTGTAAATTTTAGTTTGTCACTACAATTATATTGTATGAATGAGAAAAATTGATAACTCACAAATTCAAGCAAATAGAAATAAAATGCAGAAAACTAAAATGGACACAGTATTTGTTAAGGCAGTTCACCCTAACGTCCTCGCGTGGGATACTCTGCCCCCAATTCTAGAATCTGGAATTAGGATTATGAGATTAATTTTGCAAAGTTTGTAAGAGAAGATACAATCAGCACAATCCAAAGTCACTTGATGAATCTTATATGTTGCACTCCTTTTCCCTTGATTCAGATTAATCAAGTATGCCAAATCTTGAACAAAATCTCCTTCTACCTTGAATGATTTTGAACCCTAGAAATTGGCCCCAAATACTTCTTCACAATCCTCCGGTTACCGCTACCCGATTGAACACCCCACAGTCTTCCAATCCCTTAGCTCGGCTGAATTCAATGAAGCAAAGAATTGTGATAAAAAACCCCAATTTTGGAGGACAAAACCCCAATTTTTTTTATTCAAGAAAAAACCCACAAATATCTCTATCCAAATCTAAAATTGCACTTTTAATTCGGATGTTATCAACACAATCCCAAAAACTTGATCAATGAAAATGATTGTGTGTAATTGTTGATGGTTGATGAGAGGTTGAAGATGAAGAGAGCTCTTGTGTCTATCTTTCACTTTTTCTTGTTATTTAAGAAAATAGAGGTCAAGCAATATATATATAAGTGATTCCCATAATGTAACAACATAGCAGAAAAAATGAGACAATTTAGCGATGCATCGGCTCATGCAGGGTGTACAGAAGGAGTGCGCCTTCCCGAGCGAGAGAGGTTGAAATTCCTTCAGTCATGTGTTGACTCATTGCCTGATGCGTCGACTCATGTTTTCCCAGAACTATGCGTCAATGCATAGAGAAAGCGTGCGCCTTCCCGGACGTTGCCAAGCCAAAATCTTCTTCTCATGAGCCAACCTAAGGTTCCATGAGCTGGCTCATGCAGTCTGTTTTGAGAAAAATGCTTGTTTTTGATGTTTCTCACTTTCACCTGTTTGAAGCATGACATATTTGCACATATAGGTTTTTGACAAGCATTAAAACTCGGTTATTTCACTTTTGCCCTCATAAACTCCCCCTTTTTTATGATGGTAAAAACCACAAATATGAATTGTCTCAATGGTTGCGAATCATCCAATCATCCTCCCCCTGAGATATTGCATATTTCTACTGTGTATTCCTTCTCCCCCTTTGACAACATCAAAAAGAAACAAGGACATGGATTAAGAGAACCAAAAAAAATAGAATGACCAATATTTTGCAACTTTTCAAAAAGAACACAAACTAACATGCACACAATATGAAGCAAGTGAAAATGAAAATAGATGCAATAACCAATAAAGTAATACAATACGATGTTCATTGTTACAAACCTAAAATAAAACACAAAGTAGTACGGGAAGTAAAACAGTTTAATACAAAACCATAGTAATACAAGCATAACAAGCAAGAAATAAAGTGCCAAGCATTAACTAATGTTGTTGTTCCTCATTGTCTTGAGGTGGTTCAACAGGTTGGTTTGGTGGAAAGCGAGCCATGAAAGCCGACTGAAAGTTTGCAAAGTTTGTGTTTTTGTGTTTCCATCATTCCATAAAGAGTGTTATATCGGTTGTCTTAGAGGCTAGCATAATCCTTAAACTGAATATTTTGAAGGTTGACTATCCAACAAGATTGTTAATTCGTTCATTTGCTAATACCATGTCTTCATGATGGTGGACGTGCATTTCCTCAAGTTTGCGCATCACCTCGTCATAGGATCTATGAGGCTCATGGTCATCATTACCTTTGTCATCTTCTTCATCCTCTTCCGTACTTTCTTGATTCTCAGTACCAACTTCACCGCCCTCAGCATCTTCCATTTCATCATCTTGTTCAACATCTTCATTTTGAAGCATTACTGAGTTTGATTTCACAAAATACTTGTACTTACCAAGCTGGGGATTCCATTGATGACCCATAAGTGCGAGAGTTTTGGAGGTAAAATCAGAATCCGACAGGATATATGTAGGTGAAATACCAGTAAGATCAAGGTTTTCTTGACTTAGAATTCCATGAATGAACGATGGATACCCAAAGCAGATCCTCTAGGGGAATCCCTCAATGCAAATAGTCGGCTAGTGATGTAATACGGCCAATGAATCTTAATTTTGTTTAGAATAACCCAAATTAACATAACCTCAGGTTGATCAATACGGGACAACCCACCCTTTTTGGGGAGAATTATCCTTGACACAATCCATTGCATAATTCGAGCTAGAGGAACCAATTGACCTGTTGTGACAGTTTTTGGAAAAGCACTACTTTGCACAAAACTCTCAGGATATGGTCGTTTTAACATGGAATTCAAGGCTTGTTTGAAGTCATAGTCTGCAAGAAGCTTAGTGTCGGTGATTTTAATAGCATCAGTGTCAACAAGGAACAACTCAAAAGCTTTCAAAATTTCATCATCTACCTTGACAACCTTATTTGCAATTCTGTATGAAAATTGGTTATCAGAGAATTTACCTTGTCTACCCGCATAAAATACCTTGACGAGTACCTTGTTGTAGTCTCCATCCAACTCAGGGAATGGAAACACCTTTTGATGGTCTAACAATTCCACCACATCTGAGATATGCAAGCATTTGAGAGTGATACGGAAGGCACATAATTGCCTAACCAACCTCCTTCTAGCAAACTTCTTATCATACTTTTTAGTGAGATCAGGAGGAGGAAGTGATAGAGGATTAACTCGAGTTTTATTTGAAGAGCTACCTCTGATACTTATTTTCTTTGTTTCCCTAGAAGCCATGGATGAAGGTTTGGAGAGATTTGGAGTTGAAATGACACTGTGGGTTTTTAGGGTTTTGAGATGGAGAGGGAGGCCGGATGAATGCTAGCAAGAGGTAACAACAACATAGCAAATGGATGCATGCAAATGGAACCACACAATACAAACTAAGATATAATGGTCTGCCAAAAAGCGACGCGTCGATCTATGCAAAGATGCATCGACGCATTCCAGTAAAATAAGCCTAAATACTTTTTTCAATCAGGCGTGTGCCGACCGCTCAGAGTTATAGGTCGGCTCATGTATGTAAAATTTTGAAATTTCTTGTATTCCATGGCATGTAGGTTTTGTAGAAATTAATTGAACACAATAAACAAGTACACATGAACAGAAGCAATAACACACAAAGCATTTAATCATTTCATAGCACCAACATTTAAGCAAAATGATCACTAATGAGAAAGAGTAGGAAGGATATTACCGAACGTATTTGAATGACATGATCCCTCACATGTCGCCAGCGCAAGATGATATTCACAAATCATAGAGAGACAAAGATAAATAAAGGGAACTCAACTCATTGGAGTTGCAATCTATCTGAAATATCAAGGACACTGAGTTCCCTACGAATATGAAAGAATGGTTCGGTTGCAAGTGGTTTTGTAAAAATATCGGCAAGTTGATTTTTGCTATCAACATGCTTAAACACGACTTCACCTTTCTCTACATGATCCCTAATGAAGTGGTGCCTAATTTCAATATGTTTAGTGTGCGAGTGTAGAACTGGATTTTTGGTTAGATTGATGGCACTTGTGTTATCACAAAATATTGGAATATGATTAAGTTTTAAATCATAGTCGAGTAATTGTTGTTTGAGCCACAAAATTTGAGCACAACAATTACCGGCTGCAACATATTCCGCCTCGGCCGTTGACAAAGCAACTGAAACTTGCTTTTTGCTATGCCAACTAACTAAGGAGTTTGAAAAGAAATGACAAGTGCCACTTGTGCTTTTCCTATCCAATTTTCAACCCGCAAAGTCGGAATCGGAATAGCCAACCAAAGAACAATTACTACCCTTGGAGAACCAAAGTCCATACTTAGGAGTACCACAAAGATACCTAAGTATATGTTTTACAGCTTTTAGATGACTCTCCTTAGGACAAGATTGATATCTAGAGCACATGCAAACACTAAACATAATGTCGGGACGAGAAGCGGTAAGATAAAGAAGAGATCCGATCATACCTCTATACCTTTTTACATCAACCGACTTACCATGTTCATCCCAATCTAGGCTAACCGCGGTAGGCATTAGAGTGTCAATAACTTTTGAGTTTTCCATATCGAAGCGCTTGAGCAACTCATAACAATACGTCGTTTGGCTAAAAAAAGTTATTTCCTCGAGTTGTTTGATTTGAAGACCTAGGAAGTAATTTAACTCCCCCATCATACTCATCTCAAATTCACCCTGCATCACTTTAGAAAATTCCTTGACCAAGGTGATGTTAGTAGACCCAAAAATGATATCATCTACATAAATTTGCACCAAGATGGAGTGATTTCCTTGGCGCTTAATGAAGAGGGTTGTATCAACCTTCCCTATAGAGAATCCCTTTTCTAGTAAGAACTTTCTAATTCGATCATACCAAGCTCCAGGGGCTTGCTTAAGACCGTATAAAGCACAAATTTAAGTTTATAAACATGTTTAGGAAACTCGTGATTTTCAAATTCCGGAGGTTGAGATACATAGACTTCTTCATTAATATAACTATTTAAGAATGCACTCTTAACATCCATTTGAAACAGCTTAAAGTTTTGTGAGCATGCATAAGCTAATAACAAGCGTATAGCCTCGAGTCGGGCAACTGGAGCATAAGTTTCCTCATCGTCGATGCCTTCCTCTTGGTTATACCCTTGAGCAACAAGACGCGCCTTGTTGCGAGTTATGATTCCGTTTTCGTCAAGTTTGTTCCTAAATACCCACTTAGTACCAATTATTCGATGGTCTCGCGGAGGGGGACAAGGTCCCAAACCTCATTTCTCTTGAATTGGTTTAATTCTTCTTGCATTACCAAAAACCAATGTTCATCGAATAAAGCTTCTTTAGGGTTTTTAGGCTCAATTTGAGAGACGAATGCGAATGAAAATAAAAGTTACTTATCTTAGACCGTGTAGTTATTCCCTTTGATATGTCTCCAAGAATGTTGTCAATGGGATGATCCTTGGTTTATTTCCACTCCAAAGGAGGATTTATTTCATTTGTTGGTTGAGTGTCTTCTTCTTCTTTGCTAGACACATGATCCATCTCCCCTTTTTTTTCCTCAAGTATGGGCTCATTACTCTTTTCATCTTGATCATTAAGTATCCTTTCCGAAGAAGCACCTGCACCATTAAAAGAAATACCCTTTCTGACCATTTTTGGACATGAATCATCAAAGGAAAGATGTACGGATTCTTACATAATTTGTAACCTTTTATTAAATACCCTATATGCTTTACTAGATTGAGAGTATCCGAGAAAGATACCTTCATCGACTTTTGAGTCAAATTTGCCAAGATTTTCTTTGCCATTATTTAATACAAAACATTTACAACCAAAGGCATGGAGATGAGAAATATTTGGTTTTCTACCTTTCAAAAGTTCATACGGTGTTTTGTTGAGCATATGACATATCAAGATCCTATTTAGCACATAACAAGCCGTATTAATGACATCGGCCCATAAGTATTTTGGAAGACCATGTTCATTGATCATAGTTCTCCCAAGTTCTTCTAGAACACGATTTTTACGCTCAATAACTCCATTTTGTTGAGGTGTTCTAGGAGCAGAAAAATTATGGTCAATGCCATTTCTTTCACAAAATTCATCAAAAAGGTGATTTTGGAATTCACCTACATGGTCACTTCGGATGGTAACAATTTTTGTATTCAACTTGTTTTGAGATAATTTGGCAAAATTTTCAAAAGCATAGAAAGTCTCACTTTTGTTTGCTAAGAATATCGTCCAACAAAATCTAGAGTAGTCATCAACTATAACGAAGCCATAATAATTTCCACCTAGACTTTTAATTCTAAATGGTCCAAATAAGCCCATATGGAGGATTTCAAGTGGTTTCATTGTAGAGATGACATTTTTAGATTTAAAAGAGACTCGTGTTTGTTTACCCATTTGACAAGCATCACATAGATGATCTTTTGAAATTTTGATTTTGGGTAAGCCAATCACAAGGTCTTTAGATATGATTTTATTTAGCAAATCAAAGTTAACATGTGCTAATCGCCTATGCCAAATCCATGAGTCTTCACTCATGGAGACTAAGCATTTAGCACCTGTTAAGGACACATCATTCAAGTCAAGCATATACACATTGTTTATCCTCAAGCCCTTAAACACATCCTCTTTCTTATCATTATGTTCGATTATACAATCATCCTTTAGAAAAGTAATTTTATAACCTTTGTCACATAATTGACTAATGCTAATAAGATTGTGTTTATGGCATTCAACTAATAGGACATCTCAGATAGTGGTGGATGAAGGATTACCTACACTAACTTTACCGAGTATTTCTCCCTTGTTGTTATCACCATAAGTAACAAATCCTTTCTTCTTTGCCACAAAGTCAAAGAATAGCGAAATGTCACCCGTCATGTGTCTTAAGCAACCACTATCAAGAAACCATCTTCTCTCGAGAGGCTCAAGACATTCCACCTGAAATATCAAACATGGGAGATAGGTACCCAACATTCATTGGGTCCTTGAGTGTGAGTTAAACATTTGTTGCCTTTGGGGAACCATTGGTATATGCCTTTAGGAACTAAGAATCTCCTAAATCGACATTTACTAATGGTATGTCCCTTCTTGCAACAATATAGGCAAGAGATATCTAAGTGAGATCTACTCTTTCTATCTTGATCCCTTACTTCATAGATATATTTTTGATATGGATTAATCATACTTTTTCTGAAGTTTGAGCAATCGATAGCAAACGTAATCTTAGGTTGTAAAGCTTTGTCTAGTTTGGCTTTGAGAGTTCTAACTTATTTTTGCCAAATATGACAAGTTTCACACCCATTCCATTTAAACCAGGGTCTCTCTTCTTTTTCACATTTTCCTTCAATATTTTCTATCATAGATGCTTTAAGAGCTTCTAATTCATTTTTGGAATCAGAAACCTTTTGTTCTAGATATGAAAAGATTTTCTTGTTTAAGGCTAAGCGTTTGAAAGCTTCCTTAGCCTCTTGATGTAAAATATTGAAGGAATTTAACAATTCTAAATAAGACATTTCATCAACATGATCATACTTAGCATGACTTACATTCTTTTTCTTATGATGATGTCATGAGACAAAGGTTGACAGTTTCTTCTTCATCACTTGAGAAACCTTTACTTGAGGAATTACTATCGCTCTCCCAAGCAATGTATGCTCTTCTAACTTTGGTTGGTTTCTTTTGATTTTTGGCCTTGGCTTTGTGTTTCTTCAAATAGGGGCAATCCGGCTTGTAATGATCGGGTTTGCCACAATGGTAGCATGATCTTCGTAACTTAGGCTTTTTAATTTCATCTTGCTTGGTTGGTTGAGAGTGGAGTCTATAATTGATGAGATTCTTATCTGAATGTTGAATTTCGTTTTTCTGGAGAAATCTATAGTATTTTCTTACGAACAGACCCATATCCTTATCCGGACTCTCATCGTCATCACTTGATTCACCTACACACGAAATTGAGGTGGATTACTTGGAGCTTGAAGCCTTTAGTGCTATATACTTTTTTTCCAAGTCCCTTGACTTTTCCTTCTTTTCTTTCTTTTCACGCTTTCCAAGGCTTATGAGCTCTTGCTCATGTTCTTGAAGCTTACCCCATAGTGTTGTGAGATCCAAAGTATTTAGATAATTGGATTCCTTAATTGTCGTAACTTTAGGTTGCCATTCCCTGCTAAGACATCTCAAAATTTTGTTAGTAGCAACAGAATTGGCAATTACATGACCAAGTGTATGCAAGCGATTCATTATATGAGAAAATCTCTTTTGCATGTCGGCGTTGGTTTCACCTTGCTCCATGCGAAAGAGATCAAACTCTTGCATCAAATTATTGATTCTAGCCAATTTTACAATGTTTATGCCCTCATGGGTGACTTGCAAAGCGTCCCACATTTCCTTAGCCGTAGCACAATGTAAGACCCGAAAATACTCATCAACTCCTAGAGCTGCTATGAGCATGTTTCTTGCTTTCCAGTCATAGGCGTAATTTTTCTCATCTTTTTCATCCCATTGTGCTTCCGGTTTAGGAACAGTTATCCCGGAAGCATTTTGCATAGTTATGGCAACTGGCCCATCTTGGATAACCTTCCATATTTTCCTATCAACAGACGTGATATGGACACGCATACAATATTTCCAATAGCTATAATTTTCACCTGTGAAAATGGGTGCTCTAGTGTATGCCTCTTTTAGATCATAATCCATTTCTAGAAGTTGTATGTGAAGCAATGGATAAACCGGATCTCTTGATACCACTTGTTTGACTATGTGACGGATCTATAAGGGGGGGGGGGGGGGTTGAATAGATCCCTTTGAAAATTTTGCGCTTTTTGTAAAATTGTTTTTATCAGAGAGCGACAGTCCTAAATATGATCGTCTAAACTTTACATATTGGAAAGATCGGATATGCAAACCAATTTGATGAAAATGATGAGAATAGAATCACAACTAAAATTGAATATGATGAACCGCTTTAGCAAGTTTAACAAGGTGTAAGTTATTACCAATTTTTTGCAGAGAAGATAAAGGAAATTTGTGAGTTGTAAATTCACCAAAGACTTGGTGTACGCACTACACAAGGTTTGGTTATACTCAAATTGTAGTGATTATAGCGATTCAAATGAATGCTATATGAGTTGTAAATTTTATTTTGTCACTATAATTATTTTGTATGAATGAGAAAAATTGATAACTCACAAATTCAAGCAAATAGAAATAAAATGCAGAAAACTAAAATGGACACAATATTTGTTAAGGCAGTTCACCCTGTCGTCCTCACGTGGGCTACTTTGCCCCCAATTCTAGAATCTAGAATTAGGATTATGAAATTAATTTTGAAAAGTTTGTAAGAGAAGATACAATCACCACAATTCAAAGTCACTTGATGAATCTTATATGTTTCACTCCTCTTCCCTTGATTCAGATGAATCAAGTATGCCAAATCTTGAACAAAATCTCCTTCTACCTTGAATGACTTTGAACTAGAAATTAGCCCCAAATCCTTCTTCACAATCCTCCGGTTACCGCTACCCGATTGAACACCCCACAGTCTTCTAATCCCTTAGCTCGACTGAATTCAATGAAGCAAGGACTTGTGATAAAACCCCCCCAATTTTGGAGGACAAAACCCCAATGGTTTTATTCAAGAAAAAACTCACAAAGATCTCTACCCAAATCTGAAATTGCACTTTCAATTTGGACGTTACCAACACAATCACAAAAACTTGATCAACAAAAATGATTGAGTGTAATTGTTTATGGTTGATGAGAGGTTGAAGATGAAGAGAGCTCTTGTGTCTATCTTTCACCTTTTCTTGTTATTTAATAAAATAGAGGTCAAACAATATATATAAGTGATTCCCATGATGTAACAACATAGCAGAAAAAATGAGACAATTTAGCGATGCGTCGGCTCATGCAGGGTGTACAGAAGGCGTGCGCCTTCCCGAGCGAGAGAGGCTGAAATTCCTTCAGTCATGCGTCGACTCATTTCCTGATGCGCCGACTCATTTTTTCCCAGAACTATGCATCGACGCATAGAGAAAGCGTACGCCGTCCCAGACGTTGCCAAGCCAAAATCTTCTTCTCATGAGCCGACCTAAGGTTCCATGAGCCGGATCATGCAGTCTGTTTTGAGAAAAATGCTTGTTTTTGATGTTTCTCACTTGCACCTGTTTGAAGCATGACATATTTGCACAGATAGGTTTTTGACAATCATTAAAACTCGATTCTTTCACTTTTTCCCTCACAAGATCATCTAAAGATTAATTTGATAAAACTCACAATTTGTTTTAGAGATGAAACATCTTGAGAGAATATGTGATTATATTTATGGTTAATAAGTTCACATACTTGATTGATAAAATACGTAGAGATTATTGAGCCTTAATCTTGACACGCTTTTACTAAACATTTAAAACTGAAACTTTGTTTTCCCTATACTTGATGTTTTTCATGAAATCGGCATTTTCCGTTACTAAAACCAAAATCAAACCCTTTTATGAAACTTAAGTTTAAAACGATTATAATTGTAGAACACCGGTAATATCACAACAATCTCTATGGAAAATGATAATTTAAATACTTGCCCTGTAAAGTGCATTTCAACACCAGAGAATGTGTGTTCTTGTAAGTTTAACACTCCAACTCCAAGTTAACAAAATCAGATAGGTGAAACTTGTAAGTATGTTGTGAATCGTGCCCTGGTAAAATGCAGAGTCACACTATATAGGAACAATGGATAGAACTATCTCTGATGAATGTGGCGTCTTCGATGAAAATCATTGGATGTGTCAAATGATTCAGATGGAGGACTACTTCAAATTAAATGGATGTGGTTGTTGGATTGTGCCTCCAAATAAAATCGATCTTATTGGATCATTTGACATGTCAGGAACAATATCCAATACTTTTGCGACATGAGATATTTATCTATTATAAATATATAAAAAGTAAATTACTTAGAAAATACAGTTTTAACCCCACTAATTATAGTTTAAACTAATATAATATCATGGGCATAAGAGATTTATTGTATTAATGTTGCATTTACATGCATTTGGTAATTAATACGGTGATGTGTCATACCACCATTTTTTCTTATATTTTTTATTTATTTTAATCAAATGTAATTAGTGATTGGTGTGGGCCCAATGGAAATTCTCAGAATACTGTTCATTGTCGTTCATGGAAAATTTAAAAGGCTATTTAGAAACAATAATACACACAACTTGCCATATGAAAAATCATTTATGTAGCTTTTCATATTTCTATGTGTGGCGTCTTCCATAAAAACCCTAAGGATGTCAATCAAAATCACAACTTCTCATCTTCATGCTTCAAGTCTGAACACTATTTGTAAGTCCAATCTTCAAGCTCCGACTTTGTTAGTCTCCCTGATGGGTGGTTGGTTCAACAACACCACCGTTGAATTGTCATAAACTTTGCGGCTACGTGACTACTATGTTTGTTGTTCCCAAATAATACTGGGGCTATGCCAGACCATACCGTTGATAACCATGGAGAATTGGCAATCTGATATCGCTGGAAAAGCGGCGGATCCCGAATAAGGCTGAGGTGATTTACGTTCACATTTATGCTAATTTGAAGAGAAACCAAATCTGAAGTTAGGACGTGTGAAGATGCAAAGTTTTTGATGTTGTGCTTAAACCATCGAGTGGTTCTGCGCCAACAATAGGACCACAAAAAAAGATAAATAAAAATTCAGTTCTTTATTGAATGTATCACTTCATACCACACGTTTTTTTCTGATAAATAAGCATATCTGATTGGAACAGTTGTATACGGATCCTGACGAAATTTAATTGAAATCTCTGAGATTGTTATTTTGTGACAGTTCCTTTAATATTATGGTTATGGCAGAATAAACATTATGTTTGGTGTTTGTGTGTTTCTTTGTTTCATAGGTTATGTGTTCATGTTAATCTGGTACATATGTCAAGGAGTGGAAGACGAAAGAAAGCAACTGCACCATTCAAAGGAAGTAGAAGAACAATGGTTGTGTTGCTTCTTCTTCCTTTCTTTGATATTCTTCTATTGCATTTGTTTTTCGTTACGTTGCTTCTTCTTCCCTTCTTTGATATTCTTCGATTGTATTTGTTTTTCGTTACTTTTTTTCTTCTAAATTTTGTTGTTATTGTAGTGATAAAAGGTGAGAGTTGTGATATTTCTCTTTAAAACAAATACTGAAATTGCTATGGTAAAGCATGAATGCTAGGTGTTGTTTTGTTTTTTTTAAACTTCGTCTCATTATTTTCTCCCTACCTTCAGATGAATCTCGTTGCTCTTTTATAGTCAAGGAATAAGTTTTGACCAGTGTTTTAAAACCCAACCCGGCCCGGCCGGTCAGACCGGTCTGATCGAGAACCGGTGGGCCAGGCGGTCCAATTAAGGGATAAGACCAGAATTACATTTAGATCAAATGAAATCGATGTGAACCGGCCGGATCACCGGTTAAACCAGTGAACCGGCGGTTTTTACTGAACCGACGAGTTTGACTATTTATTTTATTTTTTAAGGCTTTTGAAAAAAAAATTAACATAAACGCTTTGCCTCCTCGTTTCCCAAACCTAGGCATTTGAAAGGTTTTCTTTTTTATTCTGTCTTTTCTTTTTTAATTGAAGTCATATTCTCAATTTTCTCTACCAACAAAAACTCCCACTTGCTGCTGTTATTTGATATTCTTTGTTTGCCGTCAAAAATTTCATCAAAACATCAAAAACAGGTTATTTCTTTTTTACTTGGTCTAATTTGCATTGATGTTTTTCAATATGAATATTATTGTTTCATTTTGTTGATTAATTGATATAGAAAATAAATGATTAATTTTGATCATTTTCTATAAAATTGGGTCTTTTAGTTTAACAAATTGAGACAGAATTTGTATGAATGAAGCAGTTTTATACTTTTATGAATTAACTTATTATAGACTGATAATGAAGTTGTTGTATATTAGAGATAGAAATTGGGATAGATATATATTACTGTAATAGTCGTTGTATATATTATGGAGATAAAAATTGGGTTTAAAACTATGTAATCTAAATTATATAGTAAGACAAAGTTTTCTGTTTTTTATTAATTTAAATTATATAACAAAGAAAAGTTTTAGGATTTTATTAATCTAAAATATATAGCAAAGGCTGGAAAGCAAAGTTTCTATTTTTTTATTATATATGGTGATGCACAGTAACGATGCTTGGTAGCCTATATGTAATATACAACAACATATTCATATATTTTGAATTTAGATATGCTACATATTTAATGTTTCTTATAATATTTTATAAATTCAATAATTTTTGTTTAGAATTGTGTTTTGTTAATATTTTTGTAATATAGTTTTGTATTTTTAAATTTTGATTAATGTTAGATATGACATCACTCGCTGAAGTAATATCTTTGGAAGAAGTTACATCTCAAAATCCAACCCAAATCCAGAGCAGTAGGGGAAAAACTGATATAGCTTGGAGTCATTGTAAACAAATTGAAGAGAAAAGAAAACTTGTAAATTTGTGTATTTACTGTGATAAAATTATTAGAGGATGGGGGATTAATAGGTTCAATATCCATTTGGCTGGAATAAAAGGTCAAGTTGAAACATGTAAAAAGGTGCCTCCAGATGTTCAATATCAAATGAAATAAAATCTTGATGAAGGTGCAAATAAGAGAAGAAAGACTCAAGCACAAAATTTTGATGTTGATCTTACTACTCGAGAGGGTGGTATAGTAGAAATGGATGTAGAATAATCAAGATCAAATTCGGTGATTGTGTCTCAAAAGAGAAAGAATACTAGTCGTATTGGTAATTATTTTATGCCTAGAACAACTCCTGGAGCTCAACCTTCTTTAAAAAGTGTGTTACAAAGTAAGGAATTGGTGGAGAAGTGTGATCTAGATATTGCAAGATGGTTCATTGATTCTTTTGTGCCATTCAATGCAGCTAATTCTGCGTATTTTCAATCTATGGCTGATGCACTTTGCAGCATGAGTCAGGGGTATAAAGTTCCAACTATGCATAGTCTTCGTGGCTATTTGTTAAATAAATGGGTTGAAGATGTGAACAAATTGATAGAGGAGTATCATGAGATTTGGAAGAAAATTGGTTGTACTCTAATGGCCGATGGATGGACTGATCGAAAAAGAAGAACTCTTATAAACTTTATAGTTTGTTGTCCCAAAGGTACTATTTTTCTAAAATCTGTTGATGCTTCACATGCTTCAAAAACTGCAGATATGTTGTATAAGCTTTTTAGAGAAGTAGTTTTATTTGTTAGGCCTGAAAATGTAGTTCACATAGTGACAGATAATGCTGCAAAATATGTTGCTTCTGGAAGGTTATTAGAAAATGAGTTTCCTATTTTATTTTGGTCTCCTTGTGCGGCACATTGCATTAACTTGATGTTGCAAGACATGGGAAAATTAGAGGAAGTAAGTGAGACAGTGTCACATGCTTCTAATGTTACCAAATATATTTATAACCATTGTTATGCATTGTATTTAATGAGAAAGCAAACAGGTGGAAGAGAAATCCTTCGTCTTGCTCCAACTCGATTTGCCACTAATTTCATTGCTTTGCAAAGTATTTTGTCTCACAAAAACTCACTAAGAGCCATGGTAACATCTAAAGAATGGACAAGCTCAGCATATGCCAAAGAAGCAAAGGCAAAACAGTTTGTGGATCAAGTTTTAGATTCTGGATTTTGGAGTAAATGTGTTGATGTAGTTAAACTCATTGAACTACTTGTGCATGTGTTGCGTATTGTTGATAGTGAAGATAAACCTGCTATGGGCATTCTATACAAATCTATAGTCAAAGCTAGAGAGGAGATGGTGAGGATGTTTCAAAGAAATAAGAAGAAAGTGGATCCTTACTTGAAAATCTTAGATAAACGTTGGGATTCACAGCTCCGCAAAAAATCTTCATGCTGCCGGTTATTGGTTGAATCCAGCTTGTAGATATAATGATGTAGAATTTGAAAAATATACATCCACAACATCAGTACTTTTAGATGTCATTGAAAAGCATGCTAATGGAAATTCTTAACTTCGATTGAAGTTAACAGATGAGATGAGAATATTCAAAGGCGGTGAATTAGATTTTGGAAGGAAATCAGTCGTGGATGAACGATGTATTGTGAGGGCAGGTAATTTCATAACTTCTAACTCTTGATATATATTTTATTTTATATTTCAATATGCTTATAAATTTATTTAATCACATGGTATAAACAAATCAATGATGGGAAACTTATGGCACTTGTACACCAACTTTGCAAAGGTTAACTATTCGTATTTTAAATCAAACTTGTAGTGCTTCGGGTTGTGAACGCAATTGGAGTATATTTGAGCATATTCATTCTAAAAAAAGAAATAGATTGGAGCACCAAAAGCTTAATGATTTAGTGTTTGTTCGTTACAACTTGAGACTTCAAAATATGTATTATTATGGTTATTTTTCTTTGATCATTATATTTTTATATTTAAATACATATACTTAGATTTAATTCATGTGTGCTTAGGAAAATAAGAAATGGGAGTTATGATCCTACCAATATTGAAACAATTGCCGACCATTCTAGTTGGGTATTAGAGGATTCACCACCTCTCTTAACCAATGAAGAGTTAGAAGCATTGCGGAATGACCTTGCAAATATGACCATCCAACTAATTTCAAGTGATATTGGTATGTTCTAATATGAGCATAATATAATTTGTGGTTGTGAATCAATTTAATGTCTCATATTTACCATCTCTAAAAAAATTTTGTTAATTATTTTTAAAAATATTGTTATGGATCAAATAGATTTAGATCAGGATGAAGATGGAGATATGAGTAATGCACAAGATACTATTGTTGATACTGTGAATCAAGAAAAGAGCAACACCAGAGAAGATGAAGTTGGTGGAGAAGACAATGAAGTTGAAGATGGATATGAATATAAAGATTATGACAATTTGACTTCATGGACATAAAAAATTATGGATCGTTGAGTATGGATTTTTGTGACTTATTAATAATACTATAACTTATGAATTGTTAAGTTTCTATCACTTCTTTGAATTTATAATTTGCTACATTAAGTTTGTATCACTTATTTTCATTGTTACTAATACTTTTGTTTATTCTAAATTATTTGAATTTATAATTTTCTATATTATTATAGTTACAAATTTCAGGTAATGAATATATTTTTTATAGAAACCGGGTCAAAAGTCATGCGGTCTGACCAGTGACCCACTGGTCCGACCAGTAACCCAGTAACTTTACCGAGTCGATCACCAGTCTAAGTTTTAAAATATTGGTTTTGACAATAAATTTTTACTTTAGTATGACGTAGGAAGTTTTTTAATTTGATTTATGGTGCATTTTATTAATTAAATGAGACAAAATTTCAGATTTTGTCTAATACGGTGTATCAAATTGTTGTAATGGAAAAGATTCAATTTAGTTTTTGGAAAGACTTGATTTTTCTTGAGATATATTTTGTATATTTTTTTTGTTGTTGTTTTGGATTCTATGGAATGAGATTTAGAAAGAAGGTGAAACTGTGTGAATGCTTCTGCAAAATTATTCTTCAAACTCCAAGTGTTGAATACTAAAAATACAACAAACACAAAATTATTTTATTTTTACCGTATTTTTAGTTACAAAATTTTCAATTAAACAAATTTCATTTTTTTTAGTATCCAATCTTTTTTCTAAAAGTTATTTTAAAATTTTATTTTTAAAATAAAATATCTTATATTGTATTTTGAGAAAATTATTTTTAATATTTTTATTACTAAATATTTTAATAACTCGATTATAAAATTATTATTTTTAAAAATTAAATATTAAAATACTAAAATATCAAATGAGGATAAAATATTTCAATTTTTTTTTTTATACATCAATCATTAATATTAATATAAACAAAGATAGAGAAAATAAAAAATGAAAGATAATACATTAACAAACTTAAACTTAATTAATTATGAAGTAAGAGAAAATGTTAATTATTGAATGGAGTAAATCAATAAAAAATGTTAATTATGACTTTTAATTTATTTAGTTTTTTTTGGAATGAAGAGAATTATAGGTTCAAACATGTTGTAAGTGAATTTTTTATTTTTATTTTGAAATTGGAGATTCAATTAATTTTTCTTAATAGTAATAATCAATAATCAATAATATATAAATTTAATTTTAAACGCCTAATAACAATTAAGGACCTAAATAATAGAATTAACTTAGTTTAAATTTGTGTTTAATTATAAAAATGTTGTTAGTAAATTTTAGAATTTATTTTTTAAATTGGAAAATATATCGAACATTTAATTGGAAAGAGTTTTATCCAATAAAAAATATTGCAAAATTCCAATGATGATTAATTTAGTTTACAATATCATTATTATTATTATTAATTTAACAAAACAAAATTTGAAACATTTAGATGGATAGATTATAATTTATAACAAATAGTGAAAAATAATATTTTAAATTTGTTAATATAACACTAAATCTTTTTAAAATAATAATAAATAGTAGTCATGAAAAAATAAATGGTAATATAGTAATCATGAAAAAATTGTTTCGGACTGGGCCCACCTAGGCCCAAAGTGTAAATAAAGGCTCAGATCCAAGCAGCTCCTCGGGGAGTGCGCACAAGCGGACCATCACCGAACGTGCCTGACCACAGACTACAACTGCAATGTCCGTCGTTGCCCACAACGAGCAGCGTCCCCGACTTGGGGAACTCCAGCTCGAGCCTGGCTCGAGCATCCTCTCCGTAGGGCAGATTCTGTCCACTCCAACCGTTATGGGATCTCCAAAGCTCCGGAAAGACTGCGTCATCGTTCTTCCTCATTCTTCGCAGAACACCACCCAGGGAGGGGACCACGTGCGGGACCCCACTACACACGTAGAACCTGGCAGTTCCTTTATTGGGCCAGTTCTGGTCAGCCCAATGAGGGGATCTTGGCCCAGCGCTGGAGGCTATAAATACCCTCTGTTACCAGAGGGTCAGGTATTCATCTAACACACGCCTATATACTTTTTGCCTGTCCATTCCGTCTCTCATTTTAGCATCAGAGTGTCTTGCAGGTACCCCCCCATCTTACTCAAACCCAGTTCGAGTCAGTTGTGACGGTCTAAGTCTGATCCGGTAAGATCAGTGACGCCGTCTGTGGGAAACTAGCTTTCCCGTCTTATAAAATCTCAAAGACCAAAGCTAAAACCATCTTCCACCGTCATGGCTGACCAGAATCGGGAAGACCAGAACGTCCGTATCGTCGATGCCAACAACAACCTCGCGGACAAGAACGGAATCCCCGACAACGTCGGCAACCCCTGTCATACTACACTTCTCGGGGGCGTCATCCTCGGGCCCTCAGGCCACCGCGGCGGAGCCACGGCCTCATCTTCTTCAGTCCCCCCTCCACTCCAAGAGGACAATACAGCTCCCCTAAACTATCTAGCCCAATTCCATGAGGTCCCTGTCCCCGCGGGGGCAGATGCCACGACCCGAGCACTGTTCGCAGCGATCAATCAAATCAACTACCTCATCTTTGCCTAGGGGGAAAGATTGAGGGCGCTGGAGGACGACAGAAGACCCGCGAAGAGATATAGGAGGCCTCAGACCCTACCTCCTCGAAGAACAGAGGTACGTCTCCCATCTCCCCCGTGGAGACAATACAGAGACACCTCCTGAAGCCCTTCACCCCGACAACCGGGGAGACGACCCCCCTTGGAGAGGGAACCAATCATTGAAGCCGGAGGGCGAAACCACGGCCCCTTACGGCAAGAAAGAAGACATCCTGGAGACAGGCACGGAAGGACGGACCAACGAGCGCACCGCTCGAGGGACATCCAACATGATCAGGACCGTCGGGCCCGATAATACCTCAGGTCCCTGTCCCTTTCCCCATAACGAAGTAATGAGGACGACCCCCGCGGTCCCCTATCACAAGCCATCATGGAGGCTCCAATCCCCCCGGGCATGGAGAAGCCCCCTCACCTGAAGGAATACGATGGAGTTGCCGACCCAGTCGACCATATAGATGGGTTCGAAGCTATGCTGCACTACCATAACGTTGGGGGACCCATCAAATGCCGGTTGTTCCCCACAACCCTCAGGAAAGCAGCAATGGATTGGTACAAGGGTCTCGCCCCGGGGTCAATCACCTCGTGGAGAAACTTGAAAAACCAATTCATAAGCTCGTTCACCGCGTCACGGCGACACCCAAAGACCGAAGCAGCGCTCGAGGCTATCATCCAGAGGCAGGATGAAACTTTGAGAGAATTCGTCAACTGCTTCAATCGTGAAGCCATCCAGGTCCCCTGCACGGACCACATGAAAAGATACTTGCTAGAGAGGGGACTCCTCCCCGGCACAGAGTTCAGAAAAGCAGTGGGCATCGAACCGCCCCGAACGTTCGATACTCTCCTCAAGAAATCCAGGGCCTATATGGATTACGAGGAAAGGGAAGCGGCCAACAGAGCCCGTGACCCCAGAACTCGCGAATCCAGCAGCAACCCGCACCAAGAGGTCGTTCCTCCTCGACGGGCCGGGGAGAAAAGAAAGGACGACAAACCCCGAGAAGTCCGGGAACAGCGAGGACCCTCGGGGCGTTTCACATAATACACCCCGCTCACGGCTTCCCGCGAGCGAATCTTGGCGGAGTGTTCCAGCACGAATTTCAAATACGGCAGCGTCAAGTGGCCCCGACCAGCTCCTGCCAAGCCCGGGGTGGATAAGAGCAAATATTGTCAGTACCATAGGAGCCATGGTCATCTGACAGAGGACTGCGTCCACCTCAAGGACGCCATCGAGACCCTCATAAAAGGGGGGAGACTCGCCTAATATCGGCGAAACGACGCTCCTCATCGCGATGCTTGGGAGACAAGAGAGTCGGAGGAGGATACCCGACCATCTGATGAGTCGGTCCCCATCCCGACCGCCTTCTCCATCACAAGACCTGAGGACTTCTACGTCCCCGAGCACCTGCAAGAGCCGTTATCAACGCACAGCAGGTGGGAGCACTTTCCCTCCGCCACGGTCTTCAACGGTGGAGGATTCAACGACCTAACCATAAATTCGGCCAAGAGGAAGCTGGATGAACTGGTCGACTCTGCACCTCCTTAGACGGTGACTTTTGAAAGGGTGAAAGGTAGGTCGGAGCCTATCACCTTTTACATCGAAGAGCTCCCCGGAGGGGCCCCCAACGCGGTCATTCCTCTGCTAATAAGAGCGAGAATGGCTAACTTCGGCGTACACCACGTTCTCATCGACGAAGGAAGTTCCGTCGACGTAATATACAACCAACTATTCCGGACCCTGCAGCTCGACGACTCGCACCTTTCACCTTATGTGGGGTCGGACCTACAGGGCTTCAATGGCTCGACCTCCAAACTTTGGGGATATGTCGAGCTCATGGTTACCTTTGGCGAAGGCACAAAGACGAGGCAGGTCAAGGTGCGCTTCCTCGTCACCGACTGCCCGTCCCTCTATAACTGCATTCTGGGAAGACCAACACTGGCAGAACTGACCGCGGTGCCCTCTACCGTCCACTTGAAGATGAAGTTTTACACCAAGAGGGCACGGTTCGCCACCATCTAAGGGGACCTGGCCGCCGCTCGAAGGTGTTTTAACGTGGCATCCAAGGGACGCGACATGATCGACACTGGGACAAGGCCCGCCAAGAGACCAACGACGATACGACCAGAGCCCGAGAAGACAGAGTCCGTCAAGGCAGAAGAGCAGAGGGCTCCCCTAAAGGTCGACTCCATAGCCCTGGACACCCGCTTCGACCAGGATGACCCTCCCAGTGGCGAGCAAGTCCCCCTCCGACCAATTCCGGACGAGGACTTCGAACTCGTCCCTCTCGGCGAGGACGCGAGCAAAGGAGTGAAGATTGGTACCGACCTCCCCGACCTGGAAAGGAAGCAAATCAAAGCCTGCTTACGCGAGAATGCTGACTTATTCGCGTGGAGCGCTGCAGAGATGCCCAGACTCGACCCTGAGGTCGCCTGTCACCATCTCACCATAGATCCAGCCGCTAGGGCAGTAGTACAACATAGACGTAGGCAGTCTCTGGAGAAAACTGAGGCTGCTGAAAAAGCTGTAAAAGACCTCTTAGAGGCAAATTTTATTTCTGAAGCCCGGTATTCAACCTGGCTGTCAAATGTTGTACTAGTCAAAAAGAATAATGGAAAATGGCGAATGTGTGTTGATTATACTGATCTCAATCGGGCATGCCCAAAAGACGCTTTTCCTTTCCCAAACATAGACATGCTGGTCGACAACTCGGCCGACTACAAAATATTGTCATTCATGGATGCATATTCCGGCTATAACCAAATCCCAATGGCCACGAGCGACAAGCATTGCACTGGCTTCATGACCAACTCGGGCAACTATTACTACAACGTAATGCCCTTTGGTCTAAAGAACGCAGGGGCAACATACCAACGTATGATGAACAGAGTGTTCCACAACCAAATCGGGAACATGCTCGAGGTTTACATGGACAACATGATCGTCAAATCCCGAGAAGACACCGACCATGCAGCCCACCTTAAAATAGTCTTTGCCCAAGCAAGACAGTGTAAGATGAGGTTCAACCCCGAGAAGTGCACGTTCGGGGTCAAGGCAGGAAAATTCCTCGGTTTTTACTTGACAAAACGAGGAATTGAAGCTAATCCCGACAAGTGTCGAGCCTTCTCCGACCTCCCGACACCCACGTCAAAAAAGTTAATACAAGTCTTGAATGGCATGCTCACCTCGCTGTCCCGCTTCGTCGCGAGATCCGCTCAGCACGCCCTCCCCTTCTTCAAACCCCTTCGTAAAGAGGCAGCCTTCGAATGGACCGAGGAATGTGAACAGGCGTTGCGCCACCTAAAACAAAGCCTATCCCAACCGCCCGTACTGTCTCGACCAATCGACGGGGAACATTTGTTCTTATATCTGGCCGTCTCGAACGAAGCCATCAGCGCGACTCTCATCCGCGAGACCACCGACGGACAGAAGCCCGTTTATTTCACGAGCAAAGCGCTACAAGGGCCCGAGAGCAGATACCAACAGATAGAAAAAGTAGCTTTAGCCCTCGTCAATGCTGCGAGGAGACTCAGACACTATTTCCTGGCTCACACGATCATAGTACGAACGACCAACTAGTGAAACAGCTCTTAGGTCGACTCGACATGGCGGGTCGAATGTTGAAGTGGTCCTTGGAGCTCTCCGAGTTCGACATTCAATACGAGAGCAGGAAAGCCCTAAAGGCACAGGCCCTGGCCGACTTTGTCGCAGAAATAACCGCTTACAACCCCCCCGCAGGGAAAGAGCATAAGTGGACCATCTTCGTCGACGGAGCTTCCAGCTCATCCGGAAGCGGCGCGGGGATCCTCCTAGGAAACGAGGAGGGTGTGGTGATCGAGCACTCGTTAACCCTCACTTTCCCAACTTCGAACAACCAAGTAGAGTACGAGGCCCTGCTCTCGGGACTAAGGCTAGCCGAGGACCTAAGGGCACGTGAAGTACAAATTTTCACGGACTCTCAACTCGTTGCTTCCCAAGTCCAAGGGAGTTACCAGGCTAAAAACGACAGCCTCATTGAATACCTGAACTTAGTCAGAGAACACATGAGGAAATTCGACCGAGCAGAAATATCGCACGTCCCGCGCGAGCAGAACACACGGGCCGACGTACTTTTGAAACTCGCAATCACAAGAAAGAAGGGCGGGAACAAATCCGTCATACAAAAATCCCTATCGCGCCCAAGCATCGAAAGAACCTCGACCCCCCTCGAAGTACACACCATCAGAGACGCTTCGTGCTGGATGACCCCGGTGTATAACTTCCTAACAAAGGATGAGCTCCCTTCGGACCGGACAGAGGCGGCCGCGACCAAACGACGAGTGTGCTCCTACGTAGTGCTCGAGCATTGATAACGAGAAATCGTATCATATAATTACTATGCTTTTTACCAATTTTATAATACATTGAGTCGTCTAACTCCCGATTATTCCGAGTTTCTGTGTCTTTTTCACAAGTACAACATTTGTCAACTCAAATCAATGAAAAAGGTCCACATGAAGGAAACTAAACAAGAAACAGAAGAGAAGGAACCAAATCTGCAAAGTTTGCAGATTTTGTAATGGTGACGACTGTCACACCCTGTGACGACCGTAACGCATCCCCAACTAGAAAGAACGCTCGTCACACATCATTGACGAGCGTAATGCGCTATTTAAGCGCATTACGACCGTCACCCACCTGTGATGACCGTCACACGCGTAAAGAGGAACGTTATGAATTAGTGGAGACGTGGGCAACGCCAGGGCAGAAGTGTTCTCCTATATTTCCTCCACTCAGTAACCATGCATCCTGTTTTTACTCCACTCAAGCCTTTTCCAAGATTTTTTCAACTGCAATATTTTCTCCTATATATATGTGGTAGTGCAAAGGGATGAGGGTCGACGAATATCTCCCAGAACCAAATTTCTACTTTCCTGCAATTATTCTATTTTCTTGTTTTAGAGCTTTTTCTACACTACTGTAATTTCTATTTCCAGCATTAGTTTAAGAGTGTTAATTCTTCATTTAAGAATTAACACAATTTATTGATTTCGATCGAGCTGCAAGGAATATTGTAACATCCAAGATTACCATAGCAACATTATTTCCAGGTTTTTTATTGCAATTAATATTTATTCATTCTTATGATATGTCATTTATTTTTATGGATTATATTTTAAATTGCATAGTTATTAAATATATTATGTCCGGCTAAATTAATTGTACCAGTATGTGAATCCTAAGTACCGAAAGAATTCAGTGATACCTTGGCTAAAAACATTTATAAAACAATTTCTGGTTTCCAATTTCCATGTTTAATTTAACTACCCTTGTCACGAGAGTGAGACAATAATTAACACGATTTTGCCACGAGAGTGGGAAATTAATTAAGGCAAGAACCTGCATGCGAGAGCTGGGGTTCAACCCAGATAGTGGTAACGAAACATTAATTTTTAAATACACGAGAGTGTTTTAATAAATTAATTAAACTCAAATTGTTTTCAAAAAGTGTTATTAAATTTAAAGTGCATCCACTAGGTTTAGTAGCATGACTTGTTTCATGAACACGAGAGTGTATGTCTCAGGTTTTTAAACAATTAGTTTTTACCGAAATACTCTATATGCCAAGCGATTCACCGAATTCCCGAAGTCTGACTATCACATACCGGTATAACTATTACTATTGTTTTTAATTAAACTATTTCCCCCCTAAAACCAAATATTCATCGCTTAGTTAAACAAATTGTAGCATTAGATCGTATGCGATTGATCCTCAGTCTTCGTGGGTTCGATAATCATTTAAAACTAGAACGACTAAACTGTATACTTACAGTTAGTATCCCAATAGACTCATAAAGTCACGATCAAGCATAAGTTGTACCGCAGGGGATTCTCTATCCCCCTCTTGAAGTGCATCGACGAATCTACAGTTCCCGAGGTATTACGGGAAATACACGAGGGGATCAACGCCCAGCACATGGGCAACAAATCCCTAGCAAGAAAGGCTCTATGAGTAGGGTACTATTGGTCGACAATGAAACAAGACACCAAAGATCACGTTAAGAAGTGCGACAAGTTCCAGAAGCATGCCGACATGCATCTCGCTCCCCCTCACGAGCTAAGCATATTGTCATCCCCGTGGCCGTTTGCCTGGTGGGGGATGGATATCCTCGGACCATTCGTACAAGGGACGTATCAAAACAAGTTCCTTATTGTGGCTGTGGATTACTTCATGAAATGGATAGAGGCCGAGGCCCTTGTAAAGATCACCTCGCACAACATCCTCCGCTTCTACAAGCGAAACGTCCTCACCCGATTTGGGATCCCGAAGGCGCTGGTCACAGACAACGGCACCCAATTCACCGACCAAGGGTTCCGAAGCTTCGTCGCCAAACTCAAGACCAAACAACATTTTGCCTCAGTCGAGCATCCCTAAACCAACGGGAAATCCGAGGCCTCCAACAGGGTCATCCTACGAGGACTCAAACGCCGGCTAGGCGAAGCAAAAAGGGGGTGGGTCGAGGAACTACATAGCATCTTATGGGCCTATCACACCACACCCCACTCAACGACGAGTGAAACCCCTTTTCGACTAACATACGGCACCGAGGCCGTCATCCCCGTGGAAATCAGGGAACCCTCCAGGCGAACAGAGATGCCTCTCGATGAGGAAATGAATGAAGAAGTCCTTAGGGACGAGCTCGATCTGGTCGAGGAAATTCGATCGGGGGAAGCCCTGCGCGAAGCCACTTTGAAACAACGAGTAGCCCTGCGTCATGACCACAAAGTCATCAGACGCGAATTCCAGATCGACAGCCTAGTCTTGCGAAGGAACCAGGAAGATTCGCGCGAAGGAAAATTGGCCGCAAACTGGGAGGGACCCTACCGCGTCCAAGGCGCTACGGGCACCAGAGCATATTACCTCGAGCAACTAGACGGAGAACCACTACCACGACCCTGGAATGCTGATAAGCTTAAACAATACTATATCTAAAGCCCTCAACCACTGTGGACTTTTACCATCGAACATCCATCCTTAGCCAATAAAAGGGAAAAGTTTCGACCATGTAGGCGAGTCGAGGTTCGGACCCGACCTACCAACCACTGAGTGACGTATCGTCATTCACCCAACGAGCTGAACGACTAAACCCGGCAGGGACACCTCGATCGAGCTCCACTGCCGAAGTACCCGCAAGGCAGAACACCCAGCTCGCGATGGGCAGTTCACGCCGCGGGCATAGGACCCCGGACTGGGTCATGGGCCCGATACACGGATCTCACTCCGCGCATTCGACGCATTTCGAAGTGTGTCGAACCATCAGAAGGGTCGAAAGGATATCTCCGTTCGAGAATAAAACTTCATCAAATATCCATCACGAAAGTGACAGTCGGGCATTAGCCTAGAGATGAGCAGGTTAAAGCAAAATAAACATTGAAAGAACATGCACAAAACAGGTTAATAATGAACCGACCAAGAAGGCCGACGATGTTCAAAGTTACAAACCATGGCACAACGACCAAAAGAAATCAAGAATTATCACAGGCACGCAGGCCCCAAAAACATAGAAATACACAGGCATGCATGCCCAAACATCAACTTAATGTTAAACTTCCCCGGGACTACCGACATCTACAACAGGAGACTCTGGAGGAGGCACGACCTGGCCATCAATAATCTGGGACAGAAACCCAACTCCCTCGGTGTTCATGCCCAGATTTAGGATAGAGAGTTGGCTGACCGCGGCCTCGAACCCATCGGCTAGGGCACCGACACAATCTGACTCGAGAAGGTGGATTCGGGCAACCAAATCTGAACGGGTACGCAAAGAGGCTATCTCCTCTGGCTCGTCGTCGGTAGGGAGCATAGCAGCTTTTAGCTCCTCAATTTCCTTGGACAACAGTTGGTTGTCGCTCTCCAACCGTTCCCTGTCGAGCTGGAGGCAATCCCTCTCCTCAGCAACCTTCGCAGTCTTTTCCTTCTCCCCCGATAGCAGATCGGCCTGCTCGCGAAACATCTCCTCAGACCGCTCGAGGGCCGCCTTTAACTTGCGGGATTTGGCAGCGAAAGCAGCCTTCTCTGATTCTAACTCCCTGACGCGGTCCGAGGAATCTGACCCTTCCCTGGCAAGGACCACGACTATCTTGGCCATCTTCACCACTCCGACCATGCTGGCGGCAAGGTGTTTCCTCCGGCCTTCTTTGTCGAGCCGTTTAATAGTCTCGGCCTCATTATCAGATACTGTCAGAGGAAAACCCTCGAAGAAATCCTTCTCTGCAAAGCAGGGCAGTAAGCCGAAGGCCCGGGAAGCTACGGGCTCCTCACTAGTCTCCGGCCTGCTCTCGGTCCGAACCCTCTTCCTGGTAACCAAGTCGGTCGGCTGCTCGGCATCAGGAGAGTCCGAGGACCCACTGGAAACATCTTCGCCCGAACTAGTTGGCGGGCCCATCCTTGTGGCTTGCGGTGCCCTCACCAGCCTCTTGTTGATCTTCTTGTCTTGAGTTAGCTTCAATAACCTCTCTCGTCGTTCAACCATGTCACCTGCAAAAAGGAGCGAACACAAGTTAGCTACAAACGAGCAAAAACAATAAAAATGGAATAAAACAAAGCAGAAGCGAGAAACCTAGTAGATCTACGGCCTGCCTGTAGGATTGGCACTCGACGAGCGCCTTGGTGTTGATAGGACGTGCCTCGAACGTAGGGTACCCGTCCTCATCAAGAATATCATCCCCTTCCCTCGTGACCCATCGGGCGGGGAAGAAGCTATTAACAAACTTGCAAAGGACAGCATATGCCTCCTCATCCTCGACACTCATGCTCCCTGCGGGTGTATGATAGTGCCCAGTGCCATGATCGTAATGACCCGAGCACCAATGGATCGGGAACTTAGAAATACGCCCGACCGCGGGACTACCCTCGACATCCACGAGGGGCTCCCCGTCCCCTTCGACCACCACAGTTTCCGATTCAAATAAAGATTCCAGAGCAGTTTGGGTGACCGGCTGCAGCACATACCATTTATCCTTGAAATCCCTTACTGAGTCCATGTACATCCTGAACAACCTCTTCGACTGTTTCAGGGATACCCAGCTGTGCCTGGCTCCTCGAGAATGACGTTGCAGATGAAAGACCCTGAAGAAAAGGGGAATCGTCGCCCCAATTCTCAAGAAATGACAAGTCATCTCGAACGCCCGAAGGAAGGCGATCGCGTTGGGGTGAAGCTGCGAAGGGGCCAGGTTCAGATGGCTAAACACCCCGACTTGAAAATCACTAAAGGGTAGCTTAAGACCGAGATCCCTGAACATGATCTCGTACATAAGGAATGCATACTCAGTAAACTCCGAGCAGATACGCGCGTCAATCGTCGACCTCATTACTACAAAATTCTTTTGAAAACCTGGACGACAGCCGCCATGCTCAACGACAGTATAAGCACGTCGAATTCGTCGATAGTACGCCGAAGCAATCCCCCGGGGCTCGGCGCCCACCCAGTTTAACGCAGGGTCGTCAATGGTGTCGACCAATGTAATGTTCTCTTCTGTATTTGTTTCCTTGGCGTCATTATGCCTCAAGGATTCCGGATTATTGGCCATTTTACCTGCAAAGCACAGGAAACCGGTGAATTCGACAGCAAATACGCATGCTCGCCACAGAGGAGGGAAGAAGTACACAACGGTTCAGACTAAAAAGTCGAATACAGACACCCCAGCTCCGACCAAGCATCAGGGACAACACGAGCGTAGCATGAGCGCCCCGGGCGAATCATGAGTCACTCGAGCAAGTTCCTGACTTCGCCTACCCGATACTAGGATACCGTGAGAAGACTACCTTACATGCTTCTTAAAAGGACGAACATCCCGGCCAGATCATGAGTATACCGACCAAACACATGAGGATCAGGAGCAATATCATGAGCTAGACGCCTAAAACTATGAATATCACGGGCAATATCACGAACTATGTGCCTAAACTATGAATACCACGGGCAATATCATGAATTAGATCCCTAAACTATGAGTATCTCGGGCACAATCATGAATCCATCGGGCACTACTTCCAAATATGGATCTCTAGTATCAAAAATAACATCAAAACTACCTACAAAGCAGAAAAACAGATGGAAATGACACTTACTTGAATAAAAAAGGGTACGAATGACGGCGGTGAAGGTAATCAACGGCGGATGGCATGGCGGTCTCACAGTGTTACGGGAAACGACGACAATGAAAATAGAGAAAGAGGGGGGAGCGTGAAGAGGAAAAACAAATTATGGGTCCAAGGGTCCTATTTATAGGGATGACGTGGAATGTGAAACGTCGCACCATGGAGACACGAACTTCCCCCGTCCTCGACACCTACCCTCCTAGGCAATGATGACCCTATTTGCTAGGGTGGCGTTGCAATTCCCAAGGTCTGCGCCATGTATCCAACGGACGCAGCCCGCATACCCCCGCGGAAAATTCCTCGAGCACACTTCAAAAGACAAAGTCCTGGTCCGGGCACAAGGTCCCCGCGGTAAAAGCAAGCCGAGATCAAGTCATAACTCCTGCACCAGGAGCAACGACTTGGGGGCTCCTGTTCCGGACTAGGCCCACCTAGGCCCAAAGTGCAAATAAAAGCCCAGATCCAAACAGCTCCTCGGGGAGTGCGCACAAGCGGACCATCACCGAACGTGCCCGACCACATACTACAACTGCAATGCCCGCCGTTTCCCATAATGAGCAGCGTCCTCGACTTGGGGAACTCCAGCTCGAGCCTGGCTCGAGCATCCTCCCTGTGATCGGTGGAAATAGAACTGACTGTTTTTTAAGCTGGTTTCGCGAAATGTCGCGGTAAGCAAGAGTCTCCACCGTCTTTTATATTCTCCAACATGGAAAGGACAAAAGTACAGCAAAATTCCTTCTTTGAGAATGTTTCTCGGTTCGGGAGGTAGATTTATAGAAAGGGAAGGTATTAGCACCCTTTCTATCTGTGGTTATCCACAGGCTCTTAGGTACTTGCTCTTATGTTTTCAAAAGATGTTTGCTTTTCAAATGTGTGTGTGGGTTTGAAAAAGTTTCGTTTGAAAAATTTCTAAGTAACTCTTGTATCTGTCCTCAAGAGTGTATGAAAAATTTGTTTGAAAACCTTTTGAAAGTGTAGGTGCGAAAAGTTGTTTTTGTTTGTTTGAAAAGAGAAAGTACCCATGAGAATCTACCTACTCTAAGGAATTAAGCTGTGTAAGAGTCCTTTGGATAGTACTATCCCACCATTGAGAGGTAGGTAGCACCATCGTTGGAGGTGTTCGGGTCAATTTGATGATTAGGGACAGTGTGGTCACCGGAGCAATAGTAGGACACCTTAGAAGTAACCCTAATGTCCTAGATCCTTTTTATCCGAGGCAACCGTTTTGAGGCAACTGGATCTTTAGACAAAAGGGCGACCTCTAAGACACCCTATACTTGATGACCACGTTCTAGGCAACCAGTGAGGCGTACCTTAGAAGTGGCATGTGCTTGTGTTTTGTTTTTTCAGTTAAGGTTATCTTGTACATGTTGTTTGTGAGCTACGGATTGATTTTATTATTCATACATTCTTGCAGGCATAATTAACAGTTAGGAGTGCGGAAAATAAATTGCGGAAAGATAAATTCTAACTATTACAAGGCGCGGGTCTATACATCGCCAAAAAAACAAAAACCCATTTTGGAAAATAAAGTGCGAGAATTTAAATAAGGCGATAAAATCCTAATTAACTATTACATACTCTGTACAGATACATAAATCTAATCAAAATAAATAAATACGCGCGAATAGAAATTTAATCGGGAACGTCTTGAGGGTTTTGACCCTTTTTTTGAAATTGAAATTAATTAAATAAAGCCTAATTACTAATTAATTAATTTATTACAAGAAAAAATATTTTTTTGTATTTTTATGTTTTTAAAGGAAATAAACTAAAAAGGAAATTAAAAATTGAAAGTGAGAGACCTAATTCTAAATTAATTTTATTAAAAAAATGTTAAAATTGTCCTAATTACACAACTAATTAATTAATATTAGAATTTATTTACAAAATAAGTTAATAAATAATAAAGTGTTTTCTTGTTTTTTTTGTTTTTTTGTTTTTTTCTGAATTTTTATTTGTAAAAATGATTAATTGGCTGGGGAATAATTAATAAAAAAAAACAATAGAAATAAATAAAACAATAAAAAGAAAGAAAATAAAATGTAAAATGCAAAACCCAAGGGGGGGGGGGTGTGGGCCAGATCTGGAAGTGTATCTGGAAATTAGGCCCAATAGAAGCAAGCCTGTTTGACTTTGTGAGATTCTCTATGGCACGGTTGACTGAGAGCGTGGTGTCCAGCATCTTTTGGCCATTAGATCAGCGTTTAAGGACACATGGCGTGCATCAGGATGAGGTGTATGGTAGGACACTTGGGATAGCCTGCACAGAATCATGTTAAGAAAAAATAGAAATAATGTTTGGGGGACCTGGGAATCGAACCCAGGTCCCAATGGTTACCACCCACGTCACTTTCCACTACGCCATCTTGCAAGCTTTGTTAATATAACAATCAAAGAAATTAAAATATGAAAATAACCATTATTCTGGAAATTAAAAAACAACACGCGCGTTTCATTTGAATGAGCCAACCATGTATCAACACGCAATCATCTTCTTCGTATTTTCCTGTAAAATAAAAGTTAGATAGCGGGGGTTTTAAACCCCCACAACCTGTAAACGTCAAAAATAGCGAATAGAATTGTATGTAATATAAATTGGGCGCGATGATTGATTTGTGTTCGTCTGGTTGCAAGGATCGCAACCATATGTATAAAAGGTCCCAATTTTGCTGGATGTGTAAACCCCCAATTCAAAGGTTTATGAACCCTAGAATTTGAACATGGTGATTCATGATTTAGGCCGTTTCAAAGCAATTAACTTATGCCAAAAGTTCCCTGCAGATTCAAGCAACACAATACAACCAAAAAATCATGTTAATGATGCATAAAGGTAGAGCTATGATTCTGAAAAAAAATAACAAACCGAAGGTTCGTGAATGGTGATTCTTTGAGGGTTAGCACGTTGTTTTGATTCCAAATCAACCCTGAAGCTTCCAGCAATGTGTTTGAATTGCTCTAAGGCTTCGAATTGGCCTGCAATATCAAAAACAGTTTTGGCTTTTTGCTTGGATTTTTGAATTTGGTTATGGCCGTTTTAGGGGTGCTTCGGTTGTGAATGAGGCTTGTCACACTTGCATATGTAGTAATGAATGAGAATAAGTCACATTATGAGCCAATGATCCCTTGCAATTAAGTTTTTGGATTCTTCATAACCACCATTAAAGATCATTCCAAGTTTGTTCAAATTTTGAATTTTTATGCATAAAATGGCCCTAGCACGAAATTGGTAGGTTGTATATGATACATAAAAGTCATTCAAACCACAAAGATGCCATTTAATTAATTTTTTAGATTTTATTTGAATATTTATGGATTTAAAATGAATTAAATCAATAAAAATTAAATAAAATAGAAAAATAATTATTTGGTCTTGAAATTGATCATGGGACACGTGGGTGGCATGACAAGGCTGAATCAAGTGGAAGAAAGTGGGCCCTTTCGTCAAAAAATGAAGTTTCAAGGATAGTTGACTTTTGTCATTTCACAAAAATTTCCCAACTTCTTCAATGCATATCTTGCTCAATTTTGATCATATGAACATGTTATTGGATATTTTGGAAAGGTCTTGAAGTCCTCTAACCAATGCCTTTGGTCCCATGTCATTTGAATTTACCAATCTCAAGTTATGGTCTTTGACTTAAAATGCCTTTTTGTTGACTTTTGAAAATGACCTATAATGTTGAAATTGATAACTTTTTGTGAGAGCATTTCTTGGACTTGGAATGTGAAGATGAGTTGTAGGAAATGTCCTCCCCTTCAAAATGAGCATTGGATGAGATTTTTCTGATGAACCATGAAAAAGTTATGCCTTGGTCAAGTTACAGTTGACTTTTCAATTGTCCCAAAAATGGAAACTTTTGCATCTTGATGATTTTTGAGCCATTCTTGTAGAATCATGATCAAGACTTGATCAAATGATGATTGTGGCTTCAAAATAAGATGTTGACCAAAAATTCTGACTTTTGACTTCCAAATGACCATTTTGCCCCTATAGTTGATTGTGAAGCAATTATGGTTTTTGACTGTGCAACTTGACCTTGTGAGCCTTGAAACTTGGCATGTAGATGCTTGACAATGTTTATAGGCATGTGGGACTTGATTGGTCCCTTGAAAACCTCAACTTCCTTGCAAGAACAAAAACCCTAATTTTGACTGGCTTAGGAGGATGGTTGACTGTGCAACCCTTGAGTAGACTTGAGCAACTTGAGATGATGTTTGTCAAAACTTTGAAGAATATGGGAGGGAAAATTTTGGGGTACAACAGTTGCCCCTGTTCAATCTTCTTAGACCTGAGGATGTAGATTGGCTTGTGTGCCTTTCGTGATCCGAAGGTGGAAGATGATTGAACACTAGAGTGCCCAGAAATTTGCACTCACATAGTGAGGTATCAGCAATGTGATGTCAGGAATGGGCTTACAGATGCCATTTGGAGAGATGGTGGATAGGAGTGGAGATGGGCTTATAGATGCCATCTAGAGACTGTTGACAGGTGGATAGGCTTATAGATGCCATCTGGAGGTGTAATTTTTGTAAGTTGAAAGAGGGAACCTGTGTAGGGTTGCCTGATGTTGAGCTCGTGTAAAGCTGCATCTTGGAAAGAAGGACACCTGTGTAGGGTTGACTGATGATGAGCTCGTGTAAAACTGCATCTGAAAGGGAGAAGGAAACCGTGTGGGGTTACTTTGATGACGAGTCCGTGTAAAACCGCATCCAGAGCTGAGAAGGAAACCTGTGTAGGGTTTACTGATAACGAGTCAGTGTAAAACTATGTCTGGAGTTTGAGAAGGGAACCTGTGTGGGGTTACTTTGATGATGAGCCCGTGTAAAACTGCATCCTGGAAGAAGTAAAACCTGGGTAGGGTTTCTGATGACGAGTCCGTGTAAAACTGCATCCTTGGGAAGAGAGAACCTGTGTAGGGTTTCTTTGACGACGAGCCCGTGTAAAACTACGTCTGGAGAGAGAGAACCTGTGTAGGGTTTCTTCGGGATAAGTTCGTGTAAGACTTCTGGAGGAACCGGGGTAAGGTTACTTCGGGATAAGTCCGTGTAAGACTTCTGGAGGAACCGGGGTAAGGTTACTGTAGGATAAGTTCGTGTAAAACTTCTGGATGAACCGGGGTAAGGTCATCTTGAGATAAGTCCGTGTAAGACTTCTGGAGGAACCGAGGTAAGGTTACTGCAGGATAAGTTCGTGTAAAACTTCTGGATGAACCGGGGTAAGGTCATCTTGAGATAAGTCCGTGTAAGACTTCTGGAGGAACTGGGATAAGGTTACTGCAGGATAAGTTCGTGTAAAACTTCTGGATGAACCGGGGTAAGGTCATCTTGAGATAAGTCCGTGTAAGACTTCTTCTGAAAGAAAAGGAACCGGTGTAGGGTTACTTTGATGATAAGTCCGTGTAAGACTTCGTCTGAAAATTGAGAAGGAACCGGTGTAGGGTTGCCTGATGATGAGTTCGTGTAAAACTAACATCTGAGGTTGAGAAGGAACCGGTGTAGGGTTGCCTGTTGATGAGTTCGTGTAAAACTAACATCTGAGGTTGAGAAGGAACCGGTGTAGGGTTGCCTGTTGATGAGCCCGTGTAAGATTTCTTCTGAAAGAAAAGGAACCGGTGTAGGGTTACTTTGATGATAAGTCCGTGTAAGACTTCGTCTGAAAATTGAGAAGGAACCGGTGTAGGGTTGCCTGATGATGAGTTCGTGTAAAACTAAGATCTAAGGTTGAGAAGGAACCGGTGTAGGGTTGCCTGTTGATGAGCCCGTGTAAGACTTCTTCTGAAAGAAAAGGAACCGGTGTAGGGTTGCTTGAGGATGATCAAGTAGATAATTGTCCTGTTTGGTTTCGGATATTAACCCACGATCAGTCGTCCAAAGAATTTTCCTGGCTTGTTATCGGTGTTGATCTGGAACTGTAAAGGTAGATGGTAATCATCTTTTGATTGACTTTTTTTCTGAAAAGGCAAAGTATTAGTCGTATGCAATGTCATGATACATGAACTGCATGATTTTAAGATGTTCTCGAAAATAAATGAGATTTGTGTTGTATGATGCGTATGCATGCTATAATGTATGAAGATGTGATGTTTATGAATGTATTCTCGTCTGGGAAAATAAATCCTTGACGAATGCCGGGAGTTTGTTGAATCCTGGGCTGATGTTGAGGAGTAGAGTCCTTCGTTCCTGCTGGGGATGATGATAGCAAGAATAAACCGGTAGGAGAAGATGACTCCGTTGGGAAATAAACTTGTTGGAGAGATTACTCTGCGGGGAGTTACTCTGTGGGAAGAGATACTTCGCTGAGGTTTGATGATAACTTCGCTGGGGATTCCGTTGATATGTTTTGTTGAGGAATTGATGAACTCCGCTGGGGGGTAGGAAGAACTTCGCCGAGGACGATCTTTCCGTGGTAATTAGCTGAGGATAACCCAGTTATAAGCTCTGGTGGGGAATAACCTTTAAATGAAGTCGGGGAGAGACGTATGTACTCTGCAGGTGATAAGCTTCCAGAATCTACTGGGGAGGATAATCAACTCTCCTGGGGAGACTTTGGACTGCACTGGGAAGTGGCTCCACTGGATGTCTGTATTCCGCCGGGGAACAATCTCATATTAAGACTGCCGAGGATACTTGCTTAGGAACATCTGCATACTCCGCTGGGGAATATTGAGATTTTCTGGGGATACCCAACTTCCTTAAGGCTGACAGTAGGCTAACTCTTCTTGGGGAGAGCGTTGCTGACTTGCTAGGGATATTGTGCCTCTTCGGGATCGATTGGAGACCAACTCTGTTCGGGGAGAATTGTTGAATCTTGTCTTACTCTATGGGGAGTGGAGGTATCTTGGTTACGTTCTTCAGCCGAACCTACCTCGGTACTTTGGTGGACAGAGCAACTAGATTGCTTAGACAATTCATTATTGCCCCAGTTTCTGCGGGAGGAAGTACCTGTGGAGGTCTTGATTGACAAATCTTCTTCTGGTAGGCAAGTGACGAGATGATGGGACGTAGTTGTACACTTTAATCCCTAATTTTTTCCTGGACCGCCCTTTCGGGTTTTCAGTCCACCGGGATACCCTTTTTTGCCCAAGCCTCCTTTTCAGGTTTTCGACTTGCCGGGCGTACAGATTTTTCATTTTCATCCCTTATTTTTGCCCGAACCCTTTTGGTTCGTCGGGAAGCCCTTGTTTTTGCCTAGGCCAGTCGACCTAGCGGGTCTTTGATTATGTGTAGTATTTTTTTGACTATGTCCGTACTCTCAGGATGTAGGGAGGTGCCCCTGTCAGTAGTGTTGCGTTGCCCTACTACCAGAAGATCTTCGTTTGATCGTCCAATGCCCCAAGTGATCCAGATGGAGATTTGCCCCAAGCTGGTTGGCCTTTTGAGAGATTCTCCGAATCTTGACTTAACTGTCCCAGATGACAGACAATGATCGTGCCGTGCCCCTTGATTGGAAGTGTTTCTTCCATTTGAGATGACCTTTTTGTTGGGAAGATTCTTGTTCACTGGATATTCTTCGTGCGAATTTCTATGTTGTTCAAACAAATAGTCATATGCAAGCAATGTTATATTAAAAATGCAAAGCTTATGTCTGTCTTGAAGTTTTTGAAAATGCCTTTTTTTATTATAAAAACAGGTGAATTTTTTGTAAACTGTGATGTCATCTCGTTATTTTACCGCAAGCTTTAAGGAGTCAGGATACCTTTCGTAACAGTATGCTTTCGAACTAACCCATGCTTCAGCTAGGACTTTTAAAGGTTGTAGCGTGGTCTGGTTCACGGTTTAAGAAACAAAGGATAAAGGCTCAAAATTTATTTGTACCCACCCGTTCTTCGTGATGTTCTTCAAACCTAAACTCAGCTGATCATGCGTTAGACCTCGTTTGAGTCTTTGTCCTGATATTCCAATGATGGTTCGGATGTTGACAATTTATTTTGAATAGGCAGTCATTTCCTTTTGTGTTGAGGGTTTGTAGGACCTCTTTCTTTTTTTATTTCGTTATCCCTGTTTTTTGCCTGAACTGTTTCTTTTTGTAATTACAGTCAGCGGGATGCCCCAGTTTTTGTAAGTCTCCTTCATAGGTTTTGACTTGTTGGGCTTTTATTTTGAGAAATGATGACTGCCTGTCTTTATGATTGTTCGGAACCATCACCGTCTTTTATTTTGTAAGGACCTCTTTGGTGCCATTCGTTGTGCACTTGGATCAGCTGAGAGAACTACCCTGCCCCAGGTTATGATTAAGGGTTTTAATTTTCGAAAAGAAAAACTCCAACTTCTTTGGCTCAAAGGGGTTGACGAGGGATTATCATCCTTATAACTCCAGTGTTTAGGAATTGAAACAATGCCTGTACCTCATCAGCGGGGTCTGTTCAAAAGCATATTGTAGATTGTGGCATCATTTTCGTCATCCTCCCTCAAGAGGCTTAGGATTATTAATCGAGCGTTTGATCATCACAAAAAATGAAAGCAGTTTGAATATAGAGAATGCGAATATATTGATTCAAAACAGATATATGTGATGCATTGATAAAGTAAAAGAGTTTGACATGACAATAATTGTTTGAACAATCAAAAGAAAATTACAACTTAAAAATTCTAATGGACAAAAAGTCTTCTCGTCTCAGGACTTGTCACTTCAAATGGTGAATCCTGCAGGGATGGTAGAAGAACTCAGCCTGACCCTCTTGGGTGAAATCCACTTCTCGTTCATTAATCAGGTCCTGAACCTTGTTCTTCAGAGCCCAGCAGTCGGCAGTGTCATGTCCAGGACTATCAGAGTGGTATGCACATCTTTTGTTGGGATGATAGTTAGGAGCAGAGATGTTGGGATTCCGGGGAGGAGCCCTTAGTGTAATCAGATTCAATCTCAATAGGTGTTGTAAAGCTTGAAACAGTGACACGTTGAGCTGGGTGAATTGCCTCCTAGGCTTGTTTGGCTTACTCTGATCAACCTGTTGCTCTAGGCGAGGTTGTGGTTGGACCTGTGAAGTGGTGGCAATTTGGAGAGGTCTATTCTTCACCATACCAGACTCTTGTCCTCTTGGAAGCTGATCAATGACCTGGTCCCTGACTTGGACTGGTTGCTTCATGTTGTATCTGTCTTAATGAAGCTGACTGATCATGGTCCTCAACTCTTCTTGCTCCCGAGCTAAGCCTTGGATGAGAGCCATTTTCCCCAGCATCTGGGTTCTCATTGTATCTACCTCAGCTTGCAGACGTTTCAGTCGTTCGTCCTTATCATCTTCGGGACCTTTCTTGGCCAAATTCCCCATGAGGAGTGTCCTCAACTCTTCCTGCCCCTTGGATAGGCTTAGGAAGATCTCCCTGAACTGAGTCTCTTGAGCATGAAGACCCTGGTTGTCTTGTTGGGAAGCCATTGCTGAAATAAACAGCGAAGAAGGTAAGTGACCTGTAACAAGGGTACCTGTAATGCAATGATATGTATGATATGCATGCAATATTTTCAAGGATCTCGCGGGATAAACAAGAAAGATTGTTAGAACTTGAATTTTGTAGCTTGATTGAAGGAACTTCATTTTGTTGAGAGTCCTTCTTCAAGAGTCAAGGCTCACCATATCGAGTGGGTCATAGCCCCTGACAACCTCGGCTAGAGGAAAATAAATCCCCTTTTCCCCTTGCTAGACACTTTGATTCATCATGACCTGCATCACAAGCCCTTGAGATCCTTGAAATGGATTAGTCTTTATGCAGGATGCATGCAATGGTATGATGTTATGCTATGCATGGAGTGATGTAAGTAGGCCCTGTAATGAGTCCCAATTAAGGACTGTAAACAAAACCTGCAAGGAACCCGTGTTGTTAGATAACAAGCATGCAAGTAGTCAAGTTTGAAGGCACACAAGTCACACAAGACAACCCTTAGGGTTTAGGCCAGCATGAAGTTCAGGTACTACCCTCTTTCAGTTTCGTTGGTTAAGACCTGTCCTATCAAAAGTAACCGGGTTCTAGAGGATCCCAATATCACTGTGTTGTACCCCAAAATTTTCCCTCCCATATTCTTCAAGAAATTGCCAAGTCATGCTTCAAAATTCCCCAAGGGTTGCACGGTGTAAGAGCCTCATGAACAGTCAAAATTAGGGTTTTGGTTATGATCAAGAAAATGAAGTTTCCAAGGGTCCAATAAAGTCCCACATGCCTACAAATATGGTCAAGCATCCTCATACCAAGTTTCAAGACTTTCAGCATAAAATTGCACAGTCAAAAACCCTAATTGCACTACAGTCAACTGTAGGGGCAAAATGGTCATTTGACAGTCAAAAGTTCAAATTTTTGGTCAATATCTCATTTTGAAGCCACAAACATCATTTTATCAATGCTTGATCATGATTCTCAAAGCTTGGCTAAAAAATCATCAAGATGCAAAAGTTTCCTTATTTGGACAGTTGAAAAAGTCAACTGTAAATTGACCAGGGCATAACTTTCACATGGATTATCATAAAAATTCCATCCAAATCTCATTTTGAAGAGAAAGACATTTCCTACAACTCCTCTTCATACTTCAAGTCCAAGAAATGCTCTCACAAAAAGTTATCAATTTCAACATTATAGGTCATTTTCAAAAGTCAACAAAAAGGGACTTTAAGTCAAAGGCCATAACTTGAGATTGGTAAATCAAAATGACATGGGACCAAATGCATTGGTTAGAGGACTCAAAGACCTTTCCAAAATGTCCAAGAACATGAGCAAATCTTAAAAATTGAGCAAGTTATGCCTTGTGAAAGTTGGGCAATTTTTGGATATTTTGAAAAGTCAACATTGATTCAAATGACCTAAAATTGCTAATGGGCCTATTTTTCTTCCACAATTCATCATCCAAGACATGCACACGACCATTTGGCCCAAAGGGAAGTTTTTTTATTATTTTTATTTATTTATTTGAATTTTTTATTACAATTAATTCATTTAAACTAAATAAAATATGAAAAAAATACTAAACTAATGAAATCAAATCTTTTTGTGCAGAAAATACTCTCATTGGACACTCAAGATTCGTGCATAATCATTTTTGGAAGGTTTTGTCATGATTTGATATCAAATTGCATGAAAAAGATTGAAAATATTTTGCCATAAAAATCAAATATCCATACATCAATTCTTTGATTCCTTGGACAAGAAACTTAACCTAATTCATTCCATACATAAGCTGGATCAAGACCTAATGCTCAAAAACCAAGAAGCTGCGCCAGAAATCCTTACACAAACTTGGAATTTTTCAAAGAAAACTCAAATCTGAAAACATATTTGCAGGTCGATTGAAGCCAAGAAACTCATTCCATTGCATCCCTGGGACATCAAGCAACGTACCTGGATCAAGAACACAGTCCCTAACCCTTTGAATCATTGTACAGAAGTCAAACTTTTCTCACTTTTTTTCATAATCGTATTTTACAATTTAAGCCTATTCATTGCATTTTGTTCATGAATTCTTATTAATTAATTGATTCTGAAGCTAACCATGTAGATGAATTGAGTTTTTATGCACTATACAAGAAATCACCATGGGCGATGTTTAGGGTTTTCAGAACCTTAAATTGGGTTTTTTTTAGTTAAGGAAAAATTAGCATTCAAGACTTAGACCACTGAATCAAGCATGATGGGACGATCATAAAGCCACCCTCGCGCTCAATTTATGAGCATCCCTGGGCTAATCGCTATTTTTCAGAAACTGGCCTAAGGGGACGCTAAAAAAACCGTTGCTAATTGTTTTTGTGTTTCAGGAAAAACAAACCACGAAGAAGACGACCCCTGTGGCATAAGCTGATTGGCTAATTTGAATTCTCGCGCTAAAAAATTCACTAATACGCGTTTTGTTTTATATTGTTTCTTAATTATATTATAATCAAAAGGCGTTGGATGGCTCAGTGGTGAAGCGTGGCATTGGTAAACCATAGGACCTGGGTTCGATCCCAGGTCCTCACCCCCTTTCATATTTTTCTTCATGTAATATTCATATGCAGTTTCAACGTAGTGGACCACCGTATGCCTTCAAAATCAAACGTCCACGCGTCCCACTGGATTCAATCAAGGGCCATGATCTGGAGAGCATGGTGGACCCTAGTCAAAGATCTCACACGTGTCCTGAAAAGTCAAAGAGGCCAGGGATAATTGGGCCCAGAATTACTACAATAAGTCCTCACAACTGGGGACAACACCCCCCTGAGGTTTGCAACATTTTTCTTTTTTTTCATTCTTTTTTTTTACTTTCAATTATTATTCTTAATTAATTCTATTAATTTAATATTTTCATAATATATAAAAAACACCAAAAAAAATCAGAAAAGAGAAAAAATAATAAATATTTTATTTTAGTATTTTTGTAAATAAATTGCATTAATTAAATTTAGTTATTAAATTAGGTTTAATTGTAATATTTTCTTTAATAAAAATCTAAAATTGGTAGAATTAGGGTTTATAATAATTTTTTATCCCTTTTTTCTTTTCTTTCATAATAATTAAATATTTCCTATTATTTATTTTTATAATTAAATGGCATGTAAATAATTAGGTTAAATATTAGGTCAAAATTTAATCTTTTCTTAATAAATTAAAAACAACTAGAATTAGGGTTAGCATTTTATTTTAATTAATTCTTTTTCATTAAAATCATAAAATACCAAAAAATACCAAAAACAATTTCTTTTCCTTTTTAATTAATTAATTTCATCATTTAATTTAATTTTGCAAAAAGGGTCCAACGCCCTCGTTTTAATTCTTATTTAATTCGCGTGTTTATTTCTTTCTCGTGTAATATTTATGTACCTCTCCCAAGGCCTTGTAAATTAATTTCTCGCACTTTACTTTTCATTATTCTTTTATTTTCTGTCAAATCGGGTCCTGGAAATTTTGGCGATGTGGACCCGCGCCTTTTGTAATAGTTTAGAATTTTATCTTTCTCGCAATTTCTTTTTAACTGTTAACAAATGGCATGCAAGAATGAATGGCAAAATAAAAACAAACACATATATCACTTTAACAAAAGACAAAAATAAATGAAAACGACACACAAATCACACACCACCCCTAGGGTACGCCTCACTGTTGCCTTGCCTCGAAAAGGTGATCGTCGAGTAGAGGATGTCTTAGTAAGTCCTCATGATCCGGGAACCTGGCATGAGGGTAGCTTCTAAGGTGTCTTCCTATTGCTCTGGTGATCACCATGTCCCGAACCTCGAATTGACCCGAACACCTCCAACGGTGGTGCTACCTACCTCTCAATGGTGGGATGGCACTACTTTAAAGGACATTTACACAGACGAATTCCTTAGGGTAGGTAGGTTCTCGTAGATACTTGCTCTAAATCTCAAAACAAATCAAAATACTTTTCACACCAACACATTTTCAAAAAGCTCTCGAAAGCAATTTTTCAAACACTCTTGAGGACCGATACAAGAGTCGAACTGGAATTTTCAAAGAAACTTTTTAAAAACCCACATTGAAAAGCAAACAAACCATTTTTGAAAACACAATGAGCAAGTATCTAAGAGCCCATGGATAACCATGGATAGAAAGGGTGCTAACACCTTCCCTTTCTATAACCTACCTCCCGAACCGAGAGCAATCTCTATAAGGAATTTTTCTGTGCTTTTGTCCTTTCCATTTGGAGAAAATAAAAGACGGTGGCGACTCTTGCTTCCGCGACATTTCGCGAACCAGCGCAAAACAGTCAGTTCCAGATCCACCGATCACAGAACTGGCGACTCTGCTGGGGACATCTTTTTAAAGTGAGGTGTACCTTAGGGCTAGTTCATAACTGTGTTTTCAATTGTTTTCCTTGTGTGCTTTAAATTGTGGGTTGCTTGGGAGTTCTATAGATCCTAACCCGGATCTGGGGATACCTTCTTAGAAAGTAGCAACAAGACTGTGAGGGAACTGTGCGGGGTATACCGACATGGTTGAAACAGTCTGCTACGTTGATGTGGCACTTTGGTGTGTACTGGTAACCCTTGAGTTCAGTCAAGGAGAGTACGGGGCCTCCGCGTAGTGTCGTGAAGCATCAACAGACCTTAGGAACCTTAATTGAACTATCTTGGTCTCTTTAGGGTAGTGAGATAACTGACTTTGGTGCAGTCCGAGGTTGGTTGATACTTGATACTACACTCAATTAAGGGTTGCTTTCCTGGAATATTTCGGTCGCCAGTTCAGTGGCTAAATCGAAACGATGAACAATGAAAGCAACCCCGTGATATTGGGACCCTTAGAACCCGGTTACTTCTAATAGGACAGGTTGAACCCACCAACTTCAAGAGGGTACTACCCAGACCCCATGCTGGCCTTAAACCCTAAGGGCTTGTCTTGTGTGCCTTGTGTGCCTTACATGTTTGTCTTTGTAAATATCTGTGGTGTGTTTAATCATAGCATCATGACATCATCCAGCATCATATGCATTGACTAACCATTTCAGGGGTTCGAATCTTCATCTTTGTTCTTTGTTTTGTAGGACATGGAAACTGTTCGTAGAAAGACAATTCAAGTCAGTCTTGTAAGGATCCCTCCTCAGCTTAAGGAGCTTATATCCAGGATTCCTGAGAACTCTTCATTCAGTGAAAGACATGGAAGTCTCATCAGCTTGGTCAATACCAACATTGAGGAAGATATGATAAAGGTCCTGTTCCAGTTCTTTGACCCTCTGCATCACTGTTTCACCTTCTTGGACTATCAGCTGGTACCTACATTGGAGGAGTTCTCCCGGCTCCTGAAGATCCCTATCCTTGATCAGCTACCCTACAACGGTATGGAAAAGGAACCCAAGCTTGAAGAGATTGCTAAAGCCTTGCACCTACAGTCATCTGACCTCAAGGGACATTGGGAAGTTAGAAGTGGTATCAAAGGGTTCTTAGCCAGGTTTCTATTTGAAAAGGCCCATGAATGTTGGAACTCCCTTGACTTGCAAGCTTTTGAAGAAGTTGTGGCCCTCCTTGTCTATGGTTTGGTGTTGTTCCCTAACCCAGATCAGCTTATAGATATCAGTGCTGTCCAGATCTTTATGTCCAAGAATCCTATACCTACGTTGCTGGGGGACATCCTTCACTCATGTTACACTCGAACCATGAGAAAAAGAGGTGTCCTTATGTGTTGCACTCCTCTCCTGGGAAGGTGGTTTATTTCGCACCTTCCACAATCAGTTTTGAAGAACGAGCGGGGTTTGAGGTGGTCACAACGGTTGATGACTCTCACACATGCAGATATACATTGGTGCCCTAGGTCTAGAGAAGATGTCACTATCATTGATCGTTGCGGGGAGTACCCTAATGTTCCTTTACTTGGAATCAGAGGAGGTATTACTTACAGCCCATGCCTGGCTTGGAGACAGTTTGGTTATGCTCGGAGGGATGGTCCTCATGACATGTTAATTCCTGACATAGTTTTTGACTTTGACAACGATACTCAAGGACTTCGCCAGAGATTTATCAGAGCCTGGAGGATGCCAAGTAGGATAGACAGTAAGACACTGGGGCACAGGAACTCCATCCTGTTGGAACCTTATCTCAAGTGGGTACGCGCCCGCTCCCAGAAGTTAGTGATGCCCTATCCTCACATGCTCCCAGTAATCAAAGAACCGGTCTTGGAAGGAGAAGTGTCCTACACTATTCAGCACCCTGATATGCCCACATCCTGGGAAGAGATGCAGAAGAGCTGGATCCAGCTTAAGGAAGAACGGAATTCTCTTGAGACTAGTCTACGTGCTAGTGAAGAGAAGGTCTTGGAGCTCACCCGCCTGTTGCATGAGGAGAGGAATCTCAACACTTACATAGCTCCAAAGAGGATGCGTAGTGTATTTTGGGATTGATTTGCTTTTGTATTATTTTGCCCATGAGGCTTTGATGTATTGAACAATTACTTCCTTAATGATAACGTGTGCTCTTTTTTGTCTACAACAAATTTGAACTTTCGAACCCTTGAATGCATTGCATAAACACATATCATTCATCATGTGCATAACAGGTTTTTCCTCTTTTCAGGTTGCTTACAGTTCTTCGCTGTTTATTTCAGCATCATGAATCCTGACTCATCATCAACCGAGATGTCCATCAAGGCTCTTCAGGCGCAGAATGCGCAATTTCAGGAACTAATCATGGGTTTGGCTCAGGGCCAAGAAGAGCTGAAAACTCTGCTCCTGAAGAAGGAGAAGAAGAAGAAGAGAAGAACTGTTCTGTTTAGCTCGGGCCGAAGGTTTGGCAATACTCTGCAAAATGAAGAGGCTGGTTCTTCCATTGGCAAGAGTACTCCTCAGGCAGAAAAGGGTCCTAGTCCGGTAGTCTCCGACAACGAGACTGATTTTGATGAAGAGCAATATCCTCTGGCATAAGATCGTTACAAGCAACTGGAGGATAGGCTGAATGCTATGGAAATACAACAGGTACCTGGGCTGGATTTTGGAGATCTGGGTTTGTCTACTGGTGTGATCATTCCTCGGAAGTTCAAAGCACCATCTTTCACTAAATATGACGGGGTGTCTTGTCCCAAGCTACATCTCAGGTCCTATGTTCGGAAGATCCAACCGTACTCAGCGGATAAGAATTTGTGGATCCACTTCTTCCAGGAGAGTCTTTCAGGGACTCATCTCGAATGGTTCTATCAGCTGGATGGGACCAAGGTTCGTAACTGGGAGGAGTTGGCTACTGCTTTCTACAAGCAGTACCAGTATAATACCGACCTTGCCCCTACACGTACCCAACTCCAGGGTATGTCGTTAGGTTCAAGTGAAGGTTTTAAAGAGTACGCTCAGAAGTGGAGGGATCTGGCTGGCAGGGTGCAGCCTCTGTTGACTGACCGGGAGCTAGTAGACATGTTCTTAGGGACCCTATCTGGGCCATTTTTCAACCATCTTATCGGGAATTCGTCTGCAGGGTTCACTGATCTGATTCTGACTGGAGAGAGAATTGAGGCTGGGTTGAAGTCTGGTAAGATTCCAAAGGGTGCATCTACAAGTTCTGAGAAGAAACCCTTCAAGAAAGAGGCCAGTGTGGTGTATGGGCCTAGAAGGCAAGACAAACCAGAGCGCCGTCAATCTGTCAACGCGTTGGTAATTGCGAAGCCCGCAGCCGCTCCTCGGCAAGCTAACCAACCAAGGGCTGAGAGACCCAGAAGGGAATTCACCCGTTTGAGTATGACCTTGTCGCAGATCTTACCACAGTTGCTCTCAACCAACCTAGTAACCGTCAGAGAGGCTCCGAAGTTTGCAAATACTACATCTCCTAAATACAACCCAAATGCCCGCTGTGCTTATCACTCCGATAGCCCGGGGCATTCCACTGACGACTGTTGGGCATTAAGGAATAATGTGCAAGACCTTATCGACGTGAAAGAGATACAGTTTGAAGCGCCTGAGAGGCCGAATGTGGTTACTGCTCCTATGCCTCAGCATGGGGTAAATGCTGTTGATGAAGATGTTTACGCTGTTTCCGTGGATGATCTAGCCACTCCTCTGAAGACTGTCAAGAGGAACCTGCTGCTGGCCGGTTTATTTCCGGGTTGCAGTGAAGGTTGCTTGTTCTGTGCTGTTTCCCTAGCTGGTTATCCCTTGCTGAAGTTAGGCATCCAAAGCCTAATGGATAGCAAGGAGATTCTGTTTAAGAAGTCTGTTGTTCAGTTGGTTCCGGTAGAAGAAGTTTCTGTGGTTACCATCTTCAATAATCCGATCAAGGCTCTCCCGAAGAAGCCTGTTCAAATCATGACTGTCGCACCTGTTGTTATCACTGTTCCGGGGCCTCTTCCCTACGTATCTGATAAAGCTGTCCCCTGGCACTATGGGGCAGATGTGTATGTGAATGGGATCAAACAAGAGTTCAACACTGGCGCCAGTATCTGTGATATCACTGGCCCAGCCAAGGTTACCCGCAGTGGCAGGCTCTTCTCGCCTGACATTGCACCGCCCGCTACCCGAAGACCCCTCCTCGTAACACCTACAAGTGTACCTGTTCTTGTTGCTGATCAAGTTGTTTCCCCTGCTGCCGAGTCATCCAATGCTCGGGGCAAAGGGGTTGAAGTTGAGCCTGCCCGAATGGAGGCAACTATACCTATAAATGCTGAGGCCTCCCAACAAGAGATGGAGGAAATCTTGAAAATTATAAAGAAGAGTGACTTCAATGTTGTGGGACAGCTGGGGCACACGCCCTCCAAAATCTCCATGCTCTATTTATTGCTGTGCTCCGAGGCCCATGCTAAGGCCTTGATCTCGTTCCTCAAGACGGCCCATGTGCCACAGGAGACATCTGCAGTCCAGTTCACTGATTGCGTAGCAAATCTGACAGCAGACAATGGCTTGGGTTTCTCAGATGCTGACCTGACTGCGAAGGGAAGAGACCACAATGACGCCCTGCATGTCTCTATTGAATGCAGGGGCACTACTCTGGCACATGTATTGGTGGATACTGGTTCTTCCTTGAATGTGCTACCCAAGAAGGCTTTAGACCGTTTAGATTGTGAAGGCCTGGAACTGAAACCCAGCAATATCATCGTCAGGGCCTTTGACGGTTCAAAAAGGATGGTTCATGGAGAGGTTGACATTCCCATTCGTGTGGGCTCTCAAGTGTTTGACTCTACTTTTTATGTGATGGATATCCGTCCATCGTACTCTTGTCTACTGGGTCGACCTTGGATCCATAAAGCTGGGGCAGTGACCTCTACCTTGCACCAGAAGCTGAAGTACCCCGTCAGAGGGAAGATTGTCACTGTGCAGGGAGAGGAAGAGTATATGGTAAGCCATCTGAATTCCTTCAGATACATTGAGATGGACGGGGAGTTTATTGAAACCCCCTTTCAGCATTTCGAGGAGGTGCTTCCAATTTCAGCGGCAGCAGAAACAGCAGTAGAAGAGAATGTTCCTTTGAAGATGGCTTCCCTGAAGGATGCTCGGGCTGTGGTTCAGAAAGGTGAATGTGCTAACTGGGGCAGGCTTCCCGACTTTACACAGAAAACTGACAAGTTTGGGCTGGGTTTTACTGCAGAGGGTCAGAAAGCTATGCGGAAGGCGAAGATCAGAAGACCTCCTGTGCTCATTACAAATCCAGGAGTGAATGTTGTTGGGGAAGACAATGAAGTGGATGAAGCAGAATTCAATAGCTGGATCTACCCGACGACCGAAGGCGGATTGACCAATTGGATTGCTAAGGACCATACTCCTGTTACTTTTGTTACGCAGTAATAAACTTCCTTGTTTTGTTATTTTGTAATAAACAATAATAAACTCTATGGCCCGGTGTCTTACCCGAGGCACCGTGGTTCTATTTTTGAGGGCATATAAATTGTCATTTCATATATCATAAATGAAAATCTTGGACGTTTCTCGCATTGCAAATCTTATGCTCCTTTCCTGTCTTTCTTTCCTTTACATATATTTCAAAACAGCTGTATTTACACACACACTCACTCATACAGGTTTCAATCCACCCTGGATCTCACTGATAACGACTCTGCTACTGCCAATTATGACTTCGAAAATCCGATCAACTTAGCCAAAGACGAAGGTGAAGATGATTGCGAAGTGCCTGGCGAGCTTGCAAGACTGTTACTTCAGGAAGAAAGGGCAATTCAACCCCATGAAGAGCCAGTGGAAACAATAAACTTGGGTACTGAAGAAGACAGGAAAGAGGTAAAGATTGGTGCCAACCTAGAGCTCAGCGTGAAGCAACGGTTGACTCAGATGCTACATGATTATATGGAGATCTTTGCCTGGTCCTACGAAGACATGCCCGGGTTGGATACCGATATTGTAGTACATCACTTGCCTACTAAGGAAGATTGCCCTCCGGTTAAGCAAAAGGTCCTCCGTATGCGTCCAGAGATGTCGGAGAAGATTAAAGCCGAGGTTATGAAACAGTTCGATGCCGGGTTCCTTGCAGTGACTTCTTACCCTCAGTGGGTTACTAATGTGGTGCCGGTACCTAAGAAGGACGGTAAGGTCAGAATGTGTGTCGACTACAGGGATCTGAACAGGGCCAGCCCCAAGGATGACTTCCCTTTACCTCACATTGATGTCCTTGTTGACAATACAGCTCAGCATAAGGTGTTCTCTTTCATGGATGGCTTTTCAGGTTACAATCAGATCAAGATGGCACCTGAAGACATGGAAAAAACTACATTTGTTACTCAGTGGGGCACCTTCTGCTACAAGGTCATGCCTTTTGGACTAAAGAACGCTGGGGCAACCTACCAACATGCCATGGTTGCTTTATTTCATGACATGATCCATCATGAGATAGAAGTGTATGTGGATGACATGATCGCAAGGTCCCAGACTGAGGAAGAGCACCTAGATCATCTGCAGAAATTGTTTGACCGATTGAAACTATACAAGCTGAGGTTGAACCCGAACAAGTGCACCTTCGGAGTAAGGTCTGGAAAGTTGCTAGGCTTTGTTGTAAGTGACAAGGGTATTCAAGTGGACCCTGCTAAAGTCAAAGCTATTCAAGAGATGTCGGTTCCTAGGACAGAGAAGGAGGTCAGAGGCTTTTTAGGACGCCTGAATTACATTGCCCGGTTCATTTCACACCTAACTGCTACCTGTGAGCCAATCTTCAAACTGCTGAAGAAAGATCAGGTAGTACGTTGGAATGATGAATGTCAGGCTGCTTTTGACAGAATCAAGGAGTATCTCCAAGAACCACCCATCCTTATGCCACCGGTTGAGGGGAGACCTCTGATATTATACCTGACAGTGCTCGACAACTCAATGGGGTGTGTGATGGGGCAGCATGACGAGTCTGGCCGAAAAGAGCATGCCATTTATTACCTTAGCAAAAAGTTTACCGACTGTGAGACCCGATACTCACTGCTTGAGAAAACTTGCTGCGCTTTGGTATGGGCTGCTCGCCGGCTGAGACAATATATGCTGACTCACACTACCTTGTTGATCTCAAAGATGGATCCTATAAAGTACATATTTGAAAAGCCTGCCCTGTCTGGGAGAATTGCAAGATGGCAAATGATCTTGACGGAATACGACATTCAGTACACGACCCAGAAAGCCATCAAGGGAAGTGTATTGGCAGACCACTTGGCACATCAGGCAGTAGACGACTATCAGTCAATGAACTTCGAGTTTCCAGACGAAAGCATCATGATAGTGACTGATTGTGAAGTACCTGGACCGGATGAAGGACCTGAGGAAGGATCTTGATGGTTTATGCACTTTGACGGAGCCTCCAACGCTTTGGGTAACGGTATCGGAGCTATAATCATATCACCGCAAGGCACTCATACTCCACTCACTGCCCGACTGTGATCGGTGGATCTGGAACTGACTGTTTTACAGCTGGTTCGCGAAATGTCGCGGTAAGCAAGAGTCGCCACCGTCTTTTATTTTCTCCAATTGGAAAGGACAAAAGCACAGAAAAATTCCTTTAAAGAGATTGCTCTCGGTTCGGGAGGTAGGTTATAGAAAGGGAAGGTATTAGCACCCTTTCTATCCATGGTTATCCATGGGCTCTTAGGTACTTGCTCAATGTGTTTTCAAAATTGTTGTTTGCTTTTCAATGTGGGTTTAAAAAGTTTCTTTGAAAAATTTCAGTTCGACTCGTACGTCAGAGTGTTTGAAAAGTTTGCTTTGAAAGCTTTTGAAAAGTGTTGGTGTGAAAAGTCTTTGAATTTTTGTTTTGAAGAGAGCAAGTATCCATGAGTCGTCTACCTACCCTAAGGAATTCGTCTGTGTAAATGTCCTTTAAAGTAGTGCCATCCCACCATTGAGAGGTAGGTAGCACCACTGTTGGAGGTGTTCGGGTCAATTCGAGTTTTAGGGACGTGGTGGTCACCGGAGCAATAGGAAGACACCTCAGAAGCTACCCTCATGCCAGGTTCCCGGATCATGAGGACTTACTAAGACGTTTTCTACTCGACGACCACCTTTCGAAAGGCAACAGTGAGGCGTACCCTAGGGGTGGTGTGTGCGAATTGTGTGTCATTTTCAGTTCATTGTTTGTCTTGTCATGCATTGGTGATCTAAGATTCAATTTTATTTTCGGGCATTCATTCTTTCATGCATATTTATTAACAGTTATATTTGCGAGAAAATAAATCTAACTATTACAACTGGCGCGGGTCCACATCGCCAAAAAAACCGAACCCGATTTGACTGAAAATAAAGCGAATAGATAAAAGTCCGAGAGTTTTAAATTACATGGCTTTGGGGCATATACATAATTATTTACACAATATAAAACAAATGCGCGAAATAAAGAGATTAAACAAAATTTGGGCGTTGGACCCTTTTACAAACTATTAAAATTAACCAAGGAATCTAAAATTAAAAAATTAAATGAAAAATAATGTTTTTGTGTTTTTTAGGTCTAAAAGAAAAAAGGAAAAAAATTAATTAGAATTAAAGTGCTAAACCTAATGTTTTTTAAGTTTATTATGAAAAAAGATTTAATTTCTAACCTAAGTAAATTCTAAACTAATTTATGTACAATTTTTGATTTATAGAAAATAAATAATAAATAATAATATTGTGAGAAAAAAGGAAAAAATTAAAAAGGATATAAAAAATTAATAATTAACCTAATTCTACATTTTTTTGGATTTTTATTATGAAAAAAGAATTAAAATTAACATTAAAACCTAATTAAACTAAATGAGTTACATTTTAATTTATTTAAAAAAAAGAATCAAAATTAATTATATTTTTTTTGTCCTTTCTGTATTTTTTAATGTTTTTTGCATTTTTGTAAAAATTAATTAAATAAGAAAATAAAACACAAGTAAATTTAAAAATAATAGAATATAAAGAAAATTAAAAAAAAAGAAAAAAAAGATAGAACCAGGGGGGGGGGTAGACCCCAGAATTGGAGGTGCAGTTTTGAGAAGCCTGGCCCAGTTATTTGTGAGAATTTGTTGACTTTTTTTTGATCCAGTGTAATGCATTTGACTGAATGTATGGTGCACTCTTTATCTTGGCCATGGATCTGAGGCCCTGGGACACGTGGAGGTTGAATCCTGATGGAGTATGGTGAGCATCAATGTGAGCGTTGCATGGAACCTGGAAAGGAAAAATAATATTGAATTTTTGCAGGACCTGGGACTTGAACCCAGGTCATTGTGGTTACATGCGCGTGTCTTGGCCAGCTGAGCTATTTCATTTTCAATTAATATATAATAGTGAGTAAACAATATAAAAGAAAAACATCAGCGCTCTTTAAAACGCGCGCTAATTCAAACTCGTCCAATCCCTTTGTGCCACGCCATCATCCCTTCCAATTTCCTGAAACACAAACAAGTAAAGCCACGGTTTTGAAACGTGGTGTTAGGGAGGCTAGCAAGAAATAGCGAATAGGCCTATGGTGATCAGAAATTAGGCGCGAGCATTTCATTCTCTTCGTCCAGATGCCAGGAATGCAATGGTGTGACTTTCATGGGCTAATTGTTCCTGGATTGAAAACCCCTAAATAAAAAAAACTGTAACCCTAGGATTCGAAAATGGCAAGTTCTTATTCAAGGCACAAAAATGAAATTAAATGCAAGGGTTAGCTCAGAAACTTCACATGGAACAAGAATGTACAACTGAAATGCAAAGAAGATGCTTAAAATGGAGGGTACGATTTCAAAAATTCTTCTGTACAGTTTGGATGGTAACTACCGTTTCTTTGCGTTTTGATTGAGGTTATGGATTGAAATGCGTTCAGTGATGGTCCAGGATGCTAATGGTATAAAAATTGAGGCTTGAAAAGATCCCTAGCACTGATTTCAGTTTTGCATTTTATGGCCAAATTTTCAAATGTCCAATGGCCTTTTCAGCGTATCATATGGTCTCTTATGGTTAGGGTTTGACTTAGGGGTTATGCTGGAGTGGAATTGGCTTGCTAGCCCTCCTTAATTCATGCTTGAGAAAGAATTGGCATTAGGGTTTCATCCATTAACCATTTTTCCTATTTTCTAGCCAAAACCTAGACCTAGTGTGTAAATGAACCTTGGCCTGATTTTTGAGTTGGTTCATGATACATAAGAATTGTCCAAGTTCATTTGACACCATTTCATTGATTTTTAAATTTTATTTGAATTTTCAAAGAATTAAAATGAATTAAATCATTAAAAATTAAATAAAATAAAAAAATCAATATTTGGTCTTGAAATTAACCATGGGCCACGTGTGTGGCATGACAAGGATGGACAAAGTGAGAAAAATGGGGCCCTTTTGTCAAAATTGGATTTTCAAGGATAGTTGACTTTTGCCATTTCACAAAAATTTCCCAACTTCTACAAGGCATAACTTGCTCAATTTTTAAGCTTTTCACATGTTCTTGGACATTTTGGAAAGGTCTTTGAGTCCTTTAACCAATGCCTTTGGTCCCATGTCATTTTGATTTACCAATCTCAAGTTATGGTCTTTGACTTAAAGTCCCTTTTTGTTGACTTTTGAAAATGACCTGTAATGTTGAAATTGATAACTTTTTGTGAGAGCATTTCTTGGACTTGAAGTATGAAGAGGAGTTGTAGGAAATGTCTTTCTCTTCAAAATGAGCTTTGGATGGGATTTTTCTGATAATCCATGTGAAAGTTATGCCCTGGTCAATTTCAGTTGACTTTTTCAGCTGTCCAAATATAGCAACTTTTGCATCTTTGATGATTTCTGAGCCAAATTTTGAGAATCATGATCAAGCATTGATCAAATGATGTTTGTGGCTTCAAAATGATAGGTTGACCAAAAATTTGAACTTTTGACTGTCAAATGACCATTTTGCCCCTACAGTTGACTGTAGTGCAATTTAGGGTTTTGACTGTGCAATTTTGAGCTGAATGCCTTGAAACTTGATATGGGGATGCTTGACCATGTTTATAAGCATATGAGACTTGATTGGGCCTTTGAAAACTTCCTTTTCTTGATCAGAACCTAAACCCTAGTTTTGACTGTGTAGGAGACAGTTGAATGCATAACCCTTGGGGGGAATTTTGAGACCTGGCTTGGCAATTTCTTGAAGAATATGGGAGGGCAAATTTTGGGGTATAACAGTTGCCCCTGTTCAATCTTCTTAGACCTGAGGATGCAGATTGGCTGACGTGCCTTTCGTAATCCGAGGGTAAAAGATGATTGGACACTAGAGTGCCCGGAAATTTGCGCTCACATGTTGGCAATGATGGGGATGGGCTTATAGATGCCATCTGGATGTTTGATTGCGTAGGAGATTCCTTAGCGAGAACCTGCATACCTGCAAAACAGAAAATGAGTACCTGACACGTTGCAGGGATGATTACTTCCTTAGCATGAATGGTAAGAGATCCTTGAGCGACTTTAACTTCAACAACGCTCGTTGAGAAAAATCTGGGGTGTCTTCTACTGGGATAAGAATCAGGGAGATCTTAAGGTCGATCTGACTGAACCAGAGAGGCCTTTGACTGGGTAAGCAATCAGGAAAATCTTGGGACGATTTAACTGAACCGGTCTAGGTCTTGAAATGTCTTCAATGGGATAAGCATCAGGGAGATCTTAGGTCGATCTGACTGAACCAGAGGAGGCCTTTGACTGAACCAGTCTAGGTCTTGAAATGTCTTCAAAGGGATAAGCATCAGGAAAATCTTGGGACGATTTAACTGAACCAGAGAAGGCCTTTGACTGAACCAGTCTAGGTCTTGAAATGTCTTCAAAGGGATAAGCATCAGGAAAATCTTGGGACGATTTAACTGAACCAGAGAAGGCCTTTGACTGAACCAGTCTAGGTCTTGAAATGTCTTCAAAGGGATAAGCATCAGGAAAATCTTGGGACGATTTAACTGAACCAGAGAAGGCCTTTGACTGAACCAGTCTAGGTCTTGAAATGTCTTCAAAGGGATAAGCATCAGGAAAATCTTGGGACGATTTAACTGAACCAGAGAAGGCCTTTGACTGAACCAGTCTAGGTCTTGAAATGTCTTCAAAGGGATAAGCATCAGGAAAATCTTGGGACGATTTAACTGAACCAGAGAAGGCCTTTGACTGAACCAGTCTAGGTCTTGAAATGTCTTCAAAGGGATAAGCATCAGGAAAATCTTGGGACGATTTAACTGAACCAGAGAAGGCCTTTGACTGAACCAGTCTAGGTCTTGAAATGTCTTCAAAGGGATAAGCATCAGGAAAATCTTGGGACGATTTAACTGAACCAGAGAAGGCCTTTGACTGAACCAGTCTAGGTCTTGAAATGTAGCTTGAGAACTTAACTGAATTTTTCCTGAAAGATAAAAGTCAGTCATGTGCAATGCATGATATGGATCAAGCAATGATGTTCTCAACATAAATGAGATTTGTATGATGCAGTGCGTTATGCATGCTATAATGATGTATGTGATGTTTTATGTATGTTTTCGTCTAGGAAAATGAATCCTTGACGGGTGCCGGGAAGTCGTATCCCGGGCTGATGTCGAAGAATAGATTTTGCTTCCGCTGGGGATGATAATTGCAAGGATACCGGTAGGAGAAGATGACTCCGTTGCGGAATAAACTTGGCAAATGGAGGATTCTGCGGGGAGAAAAGATACTCTAGCGACCATGCTGGGAAGCAATACTCTGTGGGAAGAGTGATGCCTTGCTGAATGTTGATAGTAGCTCTGTTGGGGATACCGTTGTTGTATTGGAAGTGTGAATAGACTTCGCTGAGGATAGGAAAGAACTACGTTGACGACGACTTTCCCTTGGCTTTAGGCTGAGGATAACCCAGTTATATCCTGTTAAGGAAATAACTCTTTAAATCAAGCCGGATGACGCGTTCGTGTCCTGTGAAGGATAAGCTTCCAGAATTTACTGGGGATAAGCTTACTGCTTGGGGAGATGAATTCCACTTTTCCTGGGGAACTTGGATGGGACTCTCCTGGGGAAGTTTTGATATGCTGGGGAAGAATGCACTGACTTGCTGTCCTCTGGGGAATTTAAGATGTCTGGTTAGGTTCTTTAGTCGAACCTACCTTGGTACCTTGGAGGATAGAACAATTAGACTGCTCAGACAACTCTTTATTGCCCCTGTTTCTAGTGTCACCTGCAATTAGTTCTTTGTTTCATATGCAAATATTTATGAGTTAGCAAATTATTGTCAATGCGTATATCACAAATTGAACCTTGGACGTTCTTCGCAAAACAAAACAGAAAAAGAAAAACACTTGGCACTTTTAACTGAAAAGTATATTTGTATTGATTTTGAATAGCCTGTGAATAGGCGTTTTATGTACAAGAGGCTGACGTCCTAGTAAGAGGAACGTCGCCGAACAAAAGAGTTTATACAAGTTTTGTACAAAAGAAAATAAAACAGCTGTGTGAAGGATGAATGATCCACTGGGTTTCAACTCCGCTATTGCCTTTATGACTCTGAGCATCTCATCACTTGATGACCTTGGTTGAAGGTGAAGCTGACTGATCGATGCCGTCTTGATGTAAATACCGGATTCTGGATGCAAAGTGATCCAATGAGACATAGTATTACGCTTTTATCCCTAACTTTTGCCTGGACTGCCTTTTCAGGTTTTCAGTCCACCGGGATACCCATTTTTGCCCAAGCCGCCTTTTCAGGTTTTCGACTTGCCGGGTGTACAGATTTTTCATTTTCATCCCTTCATTTTGCCCGAACCCTTTTGGTTCGACGGGAAGCCCTAATTTTTGCCTAGACATGTCAGCCTAGCGGGTCTTTTTCATGCGCAGTATTTTTTAACTATGTCTGCATTGGCGGGGTGAGGAAGGTCGTCACCATCCATGTTGGTTAATATCATTGCTCCTCCTGAGAACACATGCTTAACCACAAATGGCCCTTCGTACGTAGGGGTCCATTTGCCCCTTGGATCACTCTGAGGAAGGATGATTCGCTTGATCACCAGATCCCCGACTTGATATTCCTGTGGTCTGACCTTTTTGTTAAATGCCCTGATCATTCGCTTCTGATACGTCTGACCATGGCAGATAGCAGCAAGTCTCTTTTCGTCAATAAGGTTGAGTTGATCAAGTCGTGTCTGGATCCAATCATCTTCATTCAGATTTGCATCCTTCATTATCCGGAGAGAAGGAATTTGTACCTCAATCGGCAAGACTGCTTCCATGCCATAAACCAGAGAGAAAGGAGTTGCCCCGGTTGACGTCCTAGCTGAAGTACGATACCCATGCAGAGCGAACGGTAACATCTCGTGCCAATCTTTATACGTTACTGTCATCTTCTGCACAATCTTCTTGATGTTTTTATTAGCTGCTTCTACAGCCCCATTCATCTTCGGTCTGTAAGGAGAAGAATTGTGGTGCTGTATCTTGAACTGTTCGCAAAGCTCGGTGATCATCTTATTGTTCAGATTGGTACCGTTGTCTGTAATAATCCGCTCAGGGACGCCGTACCGACAGATCAGGTTGTGCCGAATGAACCGTGCCACAACAGTCTTGGTTACCGTAGCATAGGATGCTGCCTCAACCCACTTCGTGAAATAATCAATTGCCACTAGGATGAAGCGATGTCCATTGGATGCCGTAGGTTTTATCTCACCGATCATGTCTATGCCCCACATTGCAAATGGCCAAGGCGCAGTCAGAACATTCAGGGGAACCGGAGGAACATGCACTTTATCTGCATAAATCTGGCATTTGTGGCATGTCCTGGAATGTTGGTAACAGTCAGCTTCCATTGTAGACCAGTAATACCCTGCCCGTAGGATCTTTTTTGCCATGGTATGTCCACTGGAGTGTGTACCAAAGGTCCCATCATGTAGCTCTTCCATGATTCTTTCCGCTTCAGTCTTATCTACACAACGCAGTAGGGTCGAATCCTGGTTTCGCTTGTACAAGATGCCATTGCTAAGAAAGAACTTGGCTGCAAACCTTCTCAGGAATTTCTTATCATTGACAGATGCTCCCTCAGGGTATTCCTGTGCTTCCAGATATCTCTTTACTTCGTGGTACCAAGGCTTCTCAGTCACCAATTCAGTTTCGAGATCACAACAGTATGCCGGTTCGTCCAGTTTCCAGATGATGATCCGGGGAGCTTCATTATCCCATTTAACCTTGAACATTGAAGACATTGTAGCTAACGCGTCCGCCAGCTGATTCTCTTCTCTTGGAAAGTGCTCAAATGTTATCTCTGTGAAGTGGGGGATCAAAGCCAACACACATTCTCTATAAGGAATCAAGTTTGGATGTTTCGTATCCCACTCTCCTTTGATCTGATTGATCACAAGAGCGGAATCTCCGAAGACACTCAGAAATTTGATCCTCAGGTCGATCGCAGCTTGAAGACCCATAATACACGCTTCATACTCCGCCATGTTGTTGGTACAATTGAAACACAGCCGGGCGGTGAGTGGAGTATGAGTACCTTGTGGAGATACGATTATGGCGCCGATACCATTTCCCAAAGCATTGGAGGCTTCGTCAAAGTGCATAGACCATCGGGATCCTGGTTCAGGTCCTTCATCCGGTCCAGGTATCTCACAGTCAGTTACTATCATAATGCTTTCATCTGGAAACTCGAAGTTCATTGATTGGTAGTCATCCACAGCTTGATGTGCTAGGTGGTCTGCCAATACACTTCCCTTGATGGCTTTTTGAGTCGTGTACTGAATGTCGTATTCCGTCAAGATCATCTGCCATCTTGCAATTCTCCCAGACAGAGCAGGCTTTTCGAATATGTACTTTATAGGATCCATTTTTGAGATTAACAAGGTAGTGTGAGTCAGCATATACTGTCTCAGCCGGCGAGCAGCCCATACCAAAGCGCAGCAAGTTTTCTCAAGCAGTGAGTATCGGGTCTCACAGTCGGTAAACTTTTTGCTAAGGTAATAAATGGCATGCTCTTTTCGGCCAGACTCGTCATGCTGCCCCAGCACACACCCCATTGCATTATCAAGCACTGTCAGGTAAAGTATCAAAGGTCTCCCTTCAACTGGTGGCATAAGGATGGGTGGTTCTTGGAGATATTCTTTGATTCTGTCAAAAGCAGCCTGACATTCATCGTTCCAACGTACTACCTGATCTTTCTTCAACAGCTTGAAGATGGGCTCACAGGTGGCAGTCAGATGAGAGATGAAGCGAGCAATGTAATTCAGGCGTCCTAGAAAGCCTCTGACTTCCTTCTCCGTTTTAGGAACTGGCATCTCTTGAATGGCTTTGACCTTAGCAGGGTCCACTTGAATTCCCTTGTCACTGACCACGAAGCCTAGCAACTTCCCAGATCTTACCCCGAAGGTGCACTTGTTTGGGTTCAATCTCAGCTTGTACAGTTTCAAACGGTCAAACAGTTTCTGCAGATGATCAAGGTGCTCTTCCTCAGTCTGGGACCTAGCGATCATGTCGTCAACATAAACTTCTATCTCATGATGGATCATGTCATGAAATAAAGTAACCATAGCACGTTGGTAGGTTGCCCCAGCGTTCTTCAACCCGAACGGCATGACCTTGTAGCAGAAGGTGCCCCACTGAGTAACAAAGGTAGTCTTTTCCATGTCTTCAGGTGCCATCTTGATCTGATTGTAGCCTGAAAAACCATCCATGAAAGAGAACACTTTATGCTGAGCTGTATTATCAACAAGGACATCAATGTGGGGTAGAGGGAAGTCATCCTTGGGGCTGGCCCTGTTCAGATCCCTGTAATCGACACACATCCTGACCTTGCCGTCCTTCTTTGGTACCGGCACCACATTAGCAACCCACTGAGGGTAAGAAGTCACAGCAAGAAATCCGGCCTCAAACTGCTTCATAACCTCGGCTTTAATCTTCTCAGACATCTCTGGACGCATACGGCGGACCTTTTGCTTAACCGGAGGGAAATTTTCTTTAGTTGGTAAGTGATGGACCACAATGTCGGTATCTAATCCGGGCATATCTTCGTAGGACCAGGCAAAGATTTCTTTATAGTCATGCAGCATCTGAGTCAACCGTTGCTTCACGCTGAGTTCTAGGTTGGCACCAATCTTCACCTCTTTCTTGTCTTCCTCAGTACCCAAATTTATTATTTCCACTGGCTCTTCATGGGGTTGAATTGCCCTCTCTTCCTGTTGTAACAATCTTGCAAGTTCACCAGGCACTTCGCAATCATCTTCACCTTCGTCTGCGGCTAAGTTGATCGGATTTTCGAAGTCATAACTGGCAGTAGCAGAGTCGTTACCAGTGAGATCCAGAGTGGATTGAAACCTGTATGAGTGAGTGTGTGTGTAAATACAGCTGTTTTGCAATATGTAAAGAAAGGAAAGAAAAGGAGCGCAAAATTTGAAATGTGAAAAACGTCCAATGCTTTTATTCATGATATATGACGGTGACAAACAAAAGCCCTCATAAATAAAACCACGGTGCCCCGGGTAAGACACCGGGCCATATAGTCTCAAATTATTGTTTATTACAAATCAAAAACAAAGAAATTCATTACTGGGGAACAAAAGTTATGGGAGTAAAATCTTTGGCAGTCCAATTGGTCAATCCACCGTCGGCCGTTGGGTAGATCCAGCTATCGAACTCTGACTCTCCCACTTCATCTTCCTCTCCAATAGCATTCACTCCATGCTGAGTGATGAGCAACGGAGGTCTTCCAATTCTTGCCTTGCGCACCGCTTTCTGAGCTTCTGTGGTGAAACCCAGCCCAAACTTGTTAGTCTTAGGAGTAAGATCAGGGAGCTTGCCCCAATTTGCACATTCACCTTTTTCGATCACAGCCCGGGCGTCCTTTAAGGAGGCCATCTTCATAGGAGAAACCTCTTCATCTTCTGCTGCTGCCAAGGTTTGTGGTACTTCCTCAAAATGCTGAAAGGGGGTTTCAATGAACTCCCCATCCATTTCTACGTATCTGAAAGAGTTGAGGTGGCTGACCATGTATTCCTCCTCCCCTTGCACTGTTACGATCTTCCCCCTGACCGGGTATTTGAGCTTTTGATGCAATGTAGAAGTCACAGCTCCAGCTTTGTGGATCCATGGGCGACCCAGCAAACAAGAATAGGACGGATGGATGTCCATCACATAAAATTTTGAATCAAATACTTGTGACCCAACCCTGATTGGGATGTCCACTTCACCATGCACCATTCTTTTGGACCCGTCAAAGGCCCGGACAACAATGCTACTTGGTTTGAGCTCTAGACCCTCACAATCCAGCCTATCCAGAGCCTTCTTAGGCAGCACATTTAATGAAGAACCTGTGTCAACCAGCACATGAGCAAGAGTAGTGCCCCTGCATTCAATGGAGACATGCAGGGCATTATTATGGTTCTTCCCCTTTGCTGTCAGATCGGCATCAGAGAAACCCAGGCCATTATCAGCAGTTAGGTTGGCCACACAATCGGTGAACTGGTCAGCAGTCGTATCTTGGGGTACATGGGCAGTCTTTAAGAAAGCAATCAGAGCCTTTGCATGGGCCTCTGAACACAGCAGCAGTGACAACATGGAGATTTTAGAAGGGGTGTGCCCCAGCTGTTCCACAACATTGAAATCACTTTTCTTTATTATCTTGAGAATTTCTTCCATTTCCTGCTTGGAAGCCTCAACAATGGTCTTTGGTGCCTCCGTCCTGGCAGGCACATCAGCAGCAATTCCCTTGCCCCGAGTATCAGATGACTCAGCAGCAGGGGTGGATACTTGGTCAGAAGGAGAAACAGGCACTCTGGCAGGTGTGAAGATCAAAGGCCTATGAATTGCTGGAGGAGCAATGTCTGGCGAGAACAGTCTTCCACTACGAGTGACCTTAGCAGGCCCGGTGATATTGGAGACACCAGTATCAATGTTGCACTCTTGTTTCACACCCAGAACATAAACATCCGCCCCATAGTGCCATGGGACAGCCTTATCAGATTTGTAGGGTATAGGCCCCGGAACAGTAATGGTGATGGGAACATTCTTGTGAACTGACAAAACTTGTATAGGCTTCTTTGAAGGAGCCTCGGAACAGTTGTTGAAGATGGTAACGATTGACACTTCTTCAACAGGAGCGGCAGGAACAACAGTCTTTTCAAACAAAATCTCTCTATTATCTATCAGGTTTTGGATGCCTGACTTCAACAGAGAACAACCAACAGGGGAAGCAACACATAGAGGGCAACTTTCGCTACATCCCGGAAATAAACCGGCTAGCAACAAATTCCTCTTGACCATCAGCAACGGAGTAGCAACATCATCCACCGAAGCTACATACAAATTCTCCTCAACAGCATTCACTCCATGCTGGGGCATGGGAGCATTTACAACATTCGGCTTCTCGGGCGCCTCAAACTGTATCTCTTTTGCATCAATGAGATCTTGAACCTTATTTCTTAGGGCCCAACAGTCATCTGTGTTATGCCCCGGGCTATCAGAGTGATAAGCACAGCGAGCATTTGGATTGAACTTAGGGGATGCAGTGTTGGGAAACTTTGGAGCCTCCTTGACAGTCACTAAATTGGTGGATAGCAACTGTGGCAGGATCTGTGATAAGGTCATGCTTAACCGGGTAAACTCTCTCCGGGGTCTTTCAAACTTTTGTGGATTAGTTGGCCGAGGAGCGGCAGCAGGTTTGGCAATCATTACCGCACTGACAGATTGGCGGTGTTCAGGTCGCTCTGTTCTCCGGGAGTTATATACAGCACTAGCCTCCTTTTTGAAGGGTTTCTTCTCAGTACTGGAGGAGGCAACTTTCTGTATCTTCCCCGATTTTATACCAGCCTCGATCCTCTCACCAGTCAGGATCAGATCAGTAAACCCAGCAGAGGAATTACCAATGAGATGGTTGAAAAATGGACCAGATAGGGTCCCCAAGAACATATCTACCAGCTCCCGATCCGTCAATGGTGGCTGCACCCTGCCAGCCAGGTCTCTCCATTTCTGAGCGTACTCCTTAAAACCTTCACCCGACCCCAGCGACATACCCTGGAGCTGGGTACGCGTAGGAGCGAGGTCGGCATTATACTGATACTGCTTGTAAAAAGCAGTGGCCAGATCCTCCCAGTTACGAATGCTGATTCCATCTAGCTGATAGAACCAATCGAGGTGAGTCCCTGAAAGACTCTCCTGGAAGAAGTGGATCCAAAGGTTCTTGTCTGCTGTGTAAGGCTGGATCTTCCTTACATAAGAACGGAGGTGCATCTTGGGACAGGAAGCCCCATCATACTTCACGAAGGCAGGTGTTTTGAATTTGTGTGGGATCACCACTCCAGTAGATAACCCCAAGTCTCCGAAATCCAATCCAGGTACCCGTTGAACTTCCACAGCCTTTAATCTGTCTTCCAGCTGTTTGTACCGGTCTTCAGCAGGAGGGTACTGGTCGTCATTGAAGTCTGTTTCAGTATCAGAGCCCACAGGAGTAGTGACCTCCCTTTCATGGTGACTACCTTCCGTCACAGATGGAGGAGTCCTTTCAGCTTCAACAACCAAAGTGTTCCCGAGTCTGCGCCCAGTGTTAAATAGCACAGTCCTCCTCTTCTTCTTAGTCTTCTTCAACAGCATGGTCTTTAACTCTTGTTGACCCTGAGACAAGCCCTTGATCAGCTCCTGAAATTGGGCGTTTTGCGCCTGAAACTGGACGTTTTGCGCCTGAAGAGCCTTGATAGCCGCATCGGTTGATGATTCAGGAAGGTTCATGATGCTGAAATAAACAGCGAAGAACGGTAAACAACCTGAAAAGAAGAGTATTTATGATGCACATGATGAATGATATGTGTTTATGCAATGCATTCAAGAGTTCGAAAATTCAAATTTGTCGTAGACCAAAAGGAACACACTTTATTATTAAGAAAATCATTGTTTTAATACATCAAAGCCTCATGGGCAAAAGTACAAGAAGATCAAATCACATCCAAAATATGTTGCGCATCTTCTCTGGAGCTATGTAAGTGTTGAGATTCCTTTCCTCGTGCAACAGACGAGTGAGCTCCAAAACCTTCTTTTCACTGGCATGCAAACTAGTCTCAAGAGAATTCCTCTCTTCTTTAAGCTGGATCCAACTCTTCTGCATCTCTTCCCAGGATGTGGGCATATCAGGGTACTGAATAACATGAGACACCTCTCCTTCCAAGGCAGGCTCTTTGATTACTGGAAGCATGTGAGGATAAGGCATCACTAATTTCTGAGAACGGGCTCGTACCCACTTGAGGTAAGGCTCCAAAGGGATGGAGTTCCTGTGCCCCAATGTCTTGCTGTCTATCCTACTAGGCATCCTCCAAGCTCTGATAAATCTCTGGCGAAGTCCTTGAGTATCATTGTCGAAGTCAAAAACTATGTCAGGTATCAACATGTCATGAGGACCATCCCTCCGAGCATAACCAAATTGTCTCCAAGCCAGGCATGGACTATAAGTAATACCCCCTCTGATTCCAAGTAAAGGAACATTAGGATATTCCCCGCAACGATCAATGATAGTGACATCTTCTCTGGACCTAGGGCACCAATGTATATCTGCATGTGTAAGAGTCATCAACCGTTGTGACCATCTCAAACCCCGCTCGTTCTTCAGGACTGATTGTGGAAGGTGTGAAATAAACCACTTTCCTAGGAGAGGAGTGCAACACATTAGGACACCTCTTTTTCTCATGGTTCGAGTGTAACATGAGTGAAGGATGTCCCCCAGCAACGTAGGTATAGGATTCCTGGACATAAAGATCTGGACGGCACTGATATCAATGAGCTGGTCTGGGTTAGGGAACAACACCAAACCATAAACAAGGAGGGCCACAACCTCTTCAAAAGCTTGCAAGTCAAGGGAGTTCCAACAATCATAGGCCTTTTCAAACAGAAACCTGGCTAAGAACCCTTTGATACCACTTCTAACTTCCCAATGTCCCTTGAGGTCAGATGACTGCAGGTGCAAGGCTTTAGCAATCTCTTCAAGCTTAGGTTCCTTTTCTGTACCGTTGAAGGGTAGCTGATCAAGGATAGGGATCTTCAGGAGTCGGGAGAACTCCTCCAATGTAGGTACCAACTGATAGTCCAAGAAAGTGAAACAGTGATGCAGAGGGTCAAAGAATTGGAACAGGACTTTTATCATATCTTCCTCAATGTTGGTGTTGACCAAGCTGATGAGGCTTCCATGCCTTTCACTGAAAGAAGAGTTCTCGGGAATCCTGGATATAAGCTCCTTAAGCTGAGGAGAGATCCTTACAAGACTGATTGGAATTGTCTTTCTACGAACAGTTTCCATGTCCTACAAAACAGGAACAAAGATGAAAATTCGAACCCCTGAAATGGTTAGTTAATGCATATGATGTTGGATGATGTCATGATGCTATGATTAAACACAGATATTTACAAAGACAAACATGTAAGGCACACAAGGCACACAAGACAGGCCCTTAAGGTTTAAGGCCAGCATGGGGTCTGGGTAGTACCCTCTTGAAGTTGGTGGGTTCAACCTGTCCTAATCAAAGTAACCGGGTTCTAAGGTTCCCAATATCACGGGATTGCTTTCATTGTTCATCGTTTCGATTTAGCCACTGAACTGGCGACCGAAATATTCCAGGAAAGCAACCCTCAATTGAGTGTAGTATCGAGTATCAACCAACCTCGGACTGCACCAAAGTCAGTTATCTCACTACCCTAAAGAGGCCAAGATGGTTCAATTAAGGTTCCTAAGGTCTGTTGATGCTTCATGACACCACATGGAGGCCCCGTACTCTCCTTGACTGACTCAAGGGTTACCGGTACACACCAAAATGCCACATCAACGTAGCAGACTGTTTCAACCATGTCGGTATACCCCGCACAGTTCCCTCACAGCCTTGTTGCTACTTTCTAAAAGGTATCCCCAGATCCGGGTTAGGATCTATAGAACTCCCAAGACAGTCCCACAATTTTAAAGCACACAAGTCAAAGCAATTGAAAACACAGTGATCTTAGTCCTAAGGTACACCTCACTTTAAGTTTATCCTCAGCAGAGTCGCCAGTTCTGTGATCGGTGGATCTGGAACTGACTGTTTTACAGCTGGTTCGCGAAATGTCGCGGTAAGCAAGAGTCGCCACCGTCTTTTATTTTCTCCAATTGGAAAGGACAAAAGCACAGAAAAATTCCTTTAAAGAGATTGCTCTCGGTTCGGGAGGTAGGTTATAGAAAGGGAAGGTATTAGCACCCTTTCTATCCATGGTTATCCATGGGCTCTTAGGTACTTGCTCAATGTGTTTTCAAAATTGTTGTTTGCTTTTCAATGTGGGTTTAAAAAGTTTCTTTGAAAAATTTCAGTTCGACTCGTACGTCAGAGTGTTTGAAAAGTTTGCTTTGAAAGCTTTTGAAAAGTGTTGGTGTGAAAAGTCTTTGAATTTTTGTTTTGAAGAGAGCAAGTATCCATGAGTCGTCTACCTACCCTAAGGAATTCGTCTGTGTAAATGTCCTTTAAAGTAGTGCCATCCCACCATTGAGAGGTAGGTAGCACCACTGTTGGAGGTGTTCGGGTCAATTCGAGTTTTAGGGACGTGGTGGTCACCGGAGCAATAGGAAGACACCTCAGAAGCTACCCTCATGCCAGGTTCCCGGATCATGAGGACTTACTAAGACGTTTTCTACTCGACGACCACCTTTCGAAAGGCAACAGTGAGGCGTACCCTAGGGGTGGTGTGTGCGAATTGTGTGTCATTTTCAGTTTATTGTTTGTCTTGTCATGCATTGGTGATCTAAGATTCAATTTTATTTTCGGGCATTCATTCTTTCATGCATATTTATTAACAGTTATATTTGCGAGAAAATAAATCTAACTATTACAACTGGCGCGGGTCCACATCGCCAAAAAAACCGAACCCGATTTGACTGAAAATAAAGCGAATAGATAAAAGTCCGAGAGTTTTAAATTACATGGCTTTGGGGCATATACATAATTATTTACACAATATAAAACAAATGCGCGAAATAAAGAGATTAAACAAAATTTGGGCGTTGGACCCTTTTACAAACTATTAAAATTAACCAAGGAATCTAAAATTAAAAAATTAAATGAAAAATAATGTTTTTGTGTTTTTTAGGTCTAAAAGAAAAAAGGAAAAAAATTAATTAGAATTAAAGTGCTAAACCTAATGTTTTTTAAGTTTATTATGAAAAAAGATTTAATTTCTAACCTAAGTAAATTCTAAACTAATTTATGTACAATTTTTGATTTATAGAAAATAAATAATAAATAATAATATTGTGAGAAAAAAGGAAAAAATTAAAAAGGATATAAAAAATTAATAATTAACCTAATTCTACATTTTTTTGGATTTTTATTATGAAAAAAGAATTAAAATTAACATTAAAACCTAATTAAACTAAATGAGTTACATTTTAATTTATTTAAAAAAAAAGAATCAAAATTAATTATATTTTTTTTGTCCTTTCTGTATTTTTTAATGTTTTTTGCATTTTTGTAAAAATTAATTAAATAAGAAAATAAAACACAAGTAAATTTAAAAATAATAGAATATAAAGAAAATTAAAAAAAAAGAAAAAAAAGATAGAACCAGGGGGGGGGGTAGACCCCAGAATTGGAGGTGCAGTTTTGAGAAGCCTGGCCCAGTTATTTGTGAGAATTTGTTGACTTTTTTTTGATCCAGTGTAATGCATTTGACTGAATGTATGGTGCACTCTTTATCTTGGCCATGGATCTGAGGCCCTGGGACACGTGGAGGTTGAATCCTGATGGAGTATGGTGAGCATCAATGTGAGCGTTGCATGGAACCTGGAAAGGAAAAATAATATTGAATTTTTGCAGGACCTGGGACTTGAACCCAGGTCATTGTGGTTACATGCGCGTGTCTTGGCCAGCTGAGCTGTTTCATTTTCAATTAATATATAATAGTGAGTAAACAATATAAAAGAAAAACATCAGCGCTCTTTAAAACGCGCGCTAATTCAAACTCGTCCAATCCCTTTGTGCCACGCCATCATCCCTTCCAATTTCCTGAAACACAAACAAGTAAAGCCACGGTTTTGAAACGTGGTGTTAGGGAGGCTAGCAAGAAATAGCGAATAGGCCTATGGTGATCAGAAATTAGGCGCGAGCATTTCATTCTCTTCGTCCAGATGCCAGGAATGCAATGGTGTGACTTTCATGGGCTAATTGTTCCTGGATTGAAAACCCCTAAATAAAAAAAACTGTAACCCTAGGATTCGAAAATGGCAAGTTCTTATTCAAGGCACAAAAATGAAATTAAATGCAAGGGTTAGCTCAGAAACTTCACATGGAACAAGAATGTACAACTGAAATGCAAAGAAGATGCTTAAAATGGAGGGTACGATTTCAAAAATTCTTCTGTACAGTTTGGATGGTAACTACCGTTTCTTTGCGTTTTGATTGAGGTTATGGATTGAAATGCGTTCAGTGATGGTCCAGGATGCTAATGGTATAAAAATTGAGGCTTGAAAAGATCCCTAGCACTGATTTCAGTTTTGCATTTTATGGCCAAATTTTCAAATGTCCAATGGCCTTTTCAGCGTATCATATGGTCTCTTATGGTTAGGGTTTGACTTAGGGGTTATGCTGGAGTGGAATTGGCTTGCTAGCCCTCCTTAATTCATGCTTGAGAAAGAATTGGCATTAGGGTTTCATCCATTAACCATTTTTCCTATTTTCTAGCCAAAACCTAGACCTAGTGTGTAAATGAACCTTGGCCTGATTTTTGAGTTGGTTCATGATACATAAGAATTGTCCAAGTTCATTTGACACCATTTCATTGATTTTTAAATTTTATTTGAATTTTCAAAGAATTAAAATGAATTAAATCATTAAAAATTAAATAAAATAAAAAAATCAATATTTGGTCTTGAAATTAACCATGGGCCACGTGTGTGGCATGACAAGGATGGACAAAGTGAGAAAAATGGGGCCCTTTTGTCAAAATTGGATTTTCAAGGATAGTTGACTTTTGCCATTTCACAAAAATTTCCCAACTTCTACAAGGCATAACTTGCTCAATTTTTAAGCTTTTCACATGTTCTTGGACATTTTGGAAAGGTCTTTGAGTCCTTTAACCAATGCCTTTGGTCCCATGTCATTTTGATTTACCAATCTCAAGTTATGGTCTTTGACTTAAAGTCCCTTTTTGTTGACTTTTGAAAATGACCTGTAATGTTGAAATTGATAACTTTTTGTGAGAGCATTTCTTGGACTTGAAGTATGAAGAGGAGTTGTAGGAAATGTCTTTCTATTCAAAATGAGCTTTGGATGGGATTTTTCTGATAATCCATGTGAAAGTTATGCCCTGGTCAATTTCAGTTGACTTTTTCAGCTGTCCAAATATAGCAACTTTTGCATCTTTGATGATTTCTGAGCCAAATTTTGAGAATCATGATCAAGCATTTATCAAATGATGTTTGTGGCTTCAAAATGATAGGTTGACCAAAAATTTGAACTTTTGACTGTCAAATGACCATTTTGCCCCTACAGTTGACTGTAGTGCAATTTAGGGTTTTGACTGTGCAATTTTGAGCTGAATGCCTTGAAACTTGATATGGGGATGCTTGACCATGTTTATAAGCATATGAGACTTGATTGGGCCTTTGAAAACTTCCTTTTCTTGATCAGAACCTAAACCCTAGTTTTGACTGTGTAGGAGACAGTTGAATGCATAACCCTTGGGGGGAATTTTGAGACCTGGCTTGGCAATTTCTTGAAGAATATGGGAGGGCAAATTTTGGGGTATAACACCGACTATGTTTCAACTGTACCAACAACATGGCCGAGTATGAGGCGTGCATCATGGGTCTTCAAGCTGCGATCGACCTAAGGATCAAGTTTCTGAGTGTCTTCGGAGATTCCTCTCTTGTGATCAATCAGATCAAAGGAGAGTGGGATACGAAACATCCGAATCTTATCCCTTACAGAGAATGTGTGTTGACCTTGATCCCCCACTTCACGAAGATAACCTTTGAACACTTCCCAAGAGAAGAGAATCAGCTGGAGGACGCGTTAGCTACAATGTCTTCTATGTTCAAAGTCAAATGGGATAATGAGGCTCCCCGGATCATCATCTGGAAACTGGACGAACCGGCGTACTGTTGTGATCTCGAGACTGAATTGGTAACTGAGAAGCCTTGGTACCATGAGGTGAAGAGATATTTGGAAACTCAGGAATACCCTGAAGGTGCCTCTATCAATGATAAGAAGTTCCTGAGAAGGTTCGCAGCAAAGTTCTTCCTTAGCAACGGCATCTTGTATAAGCGAAACCATGATTCAACCTTACTGCGTTGTATGGATAAGACTGAAGCAGAAAGGATTATGGAAGAGCTACATGAAGGGACCTTTGGTACACATTCCAGTGGACACACTATGGCTAAAAAGATCCTTCGGGCAGGGTATTATTGGTCCACAATGGAAGCTGACTGCTACCAGCATTCCAGGACATGCCATAAGTGCCAGATTTATGCAGACAAGGTGCATGTTCCTCCAGTTCCCCTGAATGTTCTGACTGCGCCTTGGCCGTTTGCAATGTGGGGCATAGACATGATTGGTGAGATTAAACCTACGGCATCCAATGGGCATCGCTTCATCCTAGTGGCGATTGATTATTTTACAAAGTGGGTCGAAGCAGCGTCCTATGCTACGGTAACCAAGACTGTTGTGGCACGGTTCATTCGGCACAACCTGATCTGTCGATACGGCGTCCCAGAACGAATTATTACAGACAACGGTACCAATCTGAATAATAAGATGATCACTGAGCTCTGCGAGCAGTTCAAAATACAGCACCACAATTCTTCTCCTTACAGACCGAAGATGAATGGGGCTGTAGAAGCAGCAAATAAGAATATCAAGAAAATCGTGCAGAAGATGACAGTAACTTATAAGGATTGGCACGAGATGTTACCGTTCGCTCTACATGGGTACCGTACCTCAGCTGGGACGTCAACCGGGGCAACTCCTTTCTCCTTGGTCTATGGTATGGAGGCAGTCTTACCAATCGAAGTGCAAATACCCTCTCTCCGGATAATGAAGGATGCAAATCTGAACGAGGATGATTGGATCCAGACACGACTTGATCAGCTCAACCTCATTGATGAAAAGAGACTTGCTGCTATCTGTCATGGTCAGACGTATCAGAAACGGATGATCAGGGCATTTAACAAAAAGGTCAGACCACAAGCATATCAAGTTGGGGATCTGGTAATCAAACGAATCATCCTTCCTCAGAGTGATCCAAGGGGAAAATGGACCCCTACGTACGAAGGGCCATTTGTGGTTAAGCATGTGTTCTCAGGAGGAGCCATGATTCTAACCAACATGGATGGTGACGACCTTCCTCACCCCGCCAATGCAGACATAGTAAAAAGATACTACGCATAAAAAAGACCCGCTAGGCTGACATGCCTAGGCAAAAATTAGGGCTTCCCGACGAACCAAAAGGGTTCGGGCAAAATGAAGGGATGAAATGAAAAAAAAATTGTACACCCGGCAAGTCGAAAACCTGAAAAGGCGGCTTGGGCAAAAATGGGTATCCCGGTGGACTGAAAACCCGAAAGGGCGGTCCAGGCAAAAGTTAGGGATAAAAGCGTAATACTATGTCTCATTGGATCACTTTGCATCCAGAATCCGGTATCTACACCAAGTTCAGACGGCATCGATCAATCAGCTTCATCTTCGTTTAGGTCATCAAGTGATGAGACGCTCGGGGATATAAAGGCGATAGCAGAGTTGAAACCCAGTGGGATCATTCATTTCACACAGCTTTTTTATTTTCTTTTGTACAAAACTTGTATAAACTCTTTTGTTCGGCGGCGTTCTCTTACTAGGACGTCAGCCTCTTGTACACAAAACGCCTATTTTCAGGCCATTCAAAAATCAATACCAATATATTTTTTTCAGTTAAAAGTGCCAATTATTTTTCCTTTTCTGTTTTGTCTTGCGAAGAACGTCCAAGGTTCAATTTGTGATATATGCATTGACAATAATTTGCTAACTCATGAATATTTGCATACGAAACAAAGGATTAATTACAAGTAACATTAGAAACAGGGGCAATAAAAGAGTTGTCTAAGCAATCTAATTGTTCTGTCCTCCAAGATACCAAGGTAGGTTCAGCTAAAAAACATAACCAGTACATCTTAATTCCCCAGAGAGTGAGCCAGCCAGTCAGTGCACTCTTCTCCAAGCAAAGTTATCAAATCTCAAGGAAGTTGGGTATCCTCCAGTGGATCTCAACATCTCCCCAGCAGCATATGTATTCTTAACAAGCATCCCCGGCAGTCTTGGTCTAAAGATTGTTCCCCGGCGGTATACCAGCATTCAATGGAGTCATCCTCCCGATACAGTTCAAGACTTCCCCAAGAGAGTCCAATCTAGTTCCCCAGGAAAGTTGGAATTCATCTCCCCAAGCAGTAAGCTTATCCCCAGTAGATTCTGGAAGCTTATCCCCAGCAGAGTCGCCAGTTCTGTGATCGGTGGATCTGGAACTGACTGTTTTGCGCTGGTTCGCGAAATGTCGCGGAAGCAAGAGTCGCCACCGTCTTTTATTTTCTCCAAATGGAAAGGACAAAAGCACAGAAAAATTCCTTATAGAGATTGCTCTCGGTTCGGGAGGTAGGTTATAGAAAGGGAAGGTGTTAGCACCCTTTCTATCCATGGTTATCCATGGGCTCTTAGATACTTGCTCATTGTGTTTTCAAAAATGGTTTGTTTGCTTTTCAATGTGGGTTTTTAAAAAGTTTCTTTGAAAATTCCAGTTCGACTCTTGTATCGGTCCTCAAGAGTGTTTGAAAAATTGCTTTCGAGAGCTTTTTGAAAATGTGTTGGTGTGAAAAGTATTTTGATTTGTTGAGACAATGAGCAAGTATCTAAGAGCCCATGGATAACCATGGATAGAAAGGGTGCTAACACCTTCCCTTTCTATAACCTACCTCCCGAACCGAGAGCAATCTCTATAAGGAATTTTTCTGTGCTTTTGTCCTTTCCATTTGGAGAAAATAAAAGACGGTGGCGACTCTTGCTTCCGCGACATTTCGCGAACCAGCGCAAAACAGTCAGTTCCAGATCCACCGATCACACACTGACTACTCTCAATCGGTCATAACTCCAGCTTCACAATCTTTTCTTGCGGCCAGAACCATCGCGAGAGTTTAGCCTCAATGGGTGTAGCATACTGCTACTGTTCTATGGCCAAGTTGGGTTAATTTAGGGTTCTAAGGTCGGTTGGTGCTTAATGACTCCTCAGAAGACCCATATTCTCCTCGTTGCAACACAAGGGATATCGGTACAGACCAAGGTGCCACACCAACGTAGCCACTGCTTCACCCGTGTCGGTCTATGCCGGACAGGTCCCTCACAGCTTATGCTACCTAAAAGGGTATCCCCAGATCCGGGTTAGGATCTATGAAACTCTGATGCAAAGCCCATAAATATAAAGCAATCAAAGCAAAGCAATTGAAAACATAAGTATGATGTAATCCTAAGGTACACCTCCCTTTTATAGTCCCCAGCAGAGTCGCCAGTTCTGTGATCGGTGGAAATAGAACTGACTGTTTTTAAAGCTGGTTTCGTGAAATGTCACGGTAAGCAAGAGTCACCATCGTCTTTTATATTCTCCAACATGGAAAGGACAAAAGCACAGCAAAATTCCTTCTTTGAGAATGTTTCTCGGTTCGGGAGGTAGATTTATAGAAAGGGAAGGTATTAGCACCCTTTCTATCCGTGGTTATCCACGGGCTCTTAGGTACTTGCTCTTATGTTTTCAAAAGATGTTTTCTTTTCAAATGTGTGTGTGGGTTTGAAAAAGTTTCGTTTGAAAAATTTCTAAGTAACTCTTGTATCTGTCCTCAAGAGTGTATGAAAAATTTGTTTGAAAACCTTTTGAAAGTGTAGGTGCGAAAAGTTGTTTTTGTTTGTTTGAAAAGAGCAAGTACCCATGAGAATCTACCTACTCTAAGGAATTAAGCTGTGTAAGAGTCATTTGGATAGTACTATCCCACCATTGAGAGGTAGGTAGCACCATCGTTGGAGGTGTTCGAGTCAATTTGATGATTAGGGACAGTGTGGTCACCGAAGCAATAGTAGGACACCTTAGAAGTAACCCTAATGTCCTAGATCCTTTTTATCCGAGGCAACCGTTTCGAGGCAACTGGATCTTTAGACAAAAGGGCGACCTCTAAGACACCCTATACTTGATGACCACGTTCGAGACAACCAGTGAGGCGTACCCTAGAAGTGGCATGTGCTTGTGTTTTGTTTTTTCAGTTAAGGTTATCTTGTACATATTGTTTGTGAGCTACGGATTGATTTTATTATTCATACATTCTTGCAGGCATAATTAACAGTTAGGAGTGCGGAAAATAAATTGCGGAAAGATAAATTCTAACTATTACAAGGCGCGGGTCTATACATCGCCAAAAAAACAAAAACCCGTTTTGGAAAATAAAATGCGAGAATTTAAATAAGGCGATAAAATCCTAACTAACTATTACATACTCTGTACAAATACATAAATATAATCAAAATAAATAAATACGCGCGAATAGAAATTTAATCGGGAACGTCTTGAGGGTTTTGACCCTTTTTTTGAAATTGCAATTAATTAAATAAAGCCTAATTACTAATTAATTAATTTATTACAAGAAAAAATATTTTTTTGTATTTTTATGTTTTTAAAGGAAATAAACTAAAAAGGAAATTAAAAATTGAAAGTGAAAGACCTAATTCTAAATTAATTTTATTAAAAAAATGTTAAAATTGTCCTAATTACACAACTAATTAATTAATATTAGAATTTATTTACAAAATAAGTTAATAAATAATAAAGTGTTTTCTTGTTTTTTTGTTTTTTTGTTTTTTTCTGAATTTTTATTTGTAAAAATGATTAATTGGCTGGGGAATAATTAATAAAAAAAACAATAGAAATAAATAAAATAATAAAAAGAAAGAAAATAAAATGTAAAATGCAAAACCCAAGGGGGGGTGTGGGCCAGATCTGGAAGTGTATCTGGAAATTAGGCCCAATAGAAGCAAGTTTGTTTAACTTTGTGAGATTCTCCATGGCACGGTTGACTGAGAGCGTGGTGTCCAGCATCTTTTGGCCATTAGATCAGCGTTTGAGGACACATGGCGTGCATCTGGATGAGGTGTATGGTAGGTCACTTGGGATAGCCTGCGCAAAATCATGTTAAGAAAAAATAGAAATAATGTTTAAGGGACCTGGGAATCGAACCCAGGTCCCAATGGTTACCACCCATGTCACTTTCCACTACGCCATCTTGCAAGCTTTGTTAATATAACAATCAAAGAAATTAAAATATGAAAACAACCATTATTCTGGAAATTAAAAAACAACACGCGCGTTTCATTTGAATGAGCCAACCATGTATCAACACGCAATCATCTTCTTCGTATTTTCCTGTAAAATAAAAGTTAGATAACGGGGGTTTTAAACCCCCACAACCTGTAAACGTCAAAAATAGCGAATAGAATTGTATGTAATATAAATTGGGCGCGATGATTGATTTGTGTTCGTCTGGTTGCAAGGATCACAACCATATGCATAAAAGGTCCCAATTTTGCTGGATGTGTAAACCCCCAATTCAAAGGTTTATGAACCCTAGAATTTGAACATGGTGATTCATGATTTAGGCCGTTTCAAAGCAATTAACTTATGCCAAAAGTTCCCTGCAGATTCAAGCAACACAATACAACCAAAAAATCATGTTAATGATGCATAAAGGTAGAGCTATGATCCTGAAAAAAAATAACAAACCGAAGGTCCGTGAATGGTGATTCTTTGAGGGTTAGATCGTTATTTTGATTCCAAATCAACCCTGAAGCTTCCAGCAATGTGTTTGAATTGCTCTAAGGCTTCGAATTGGCCTGCAATATCAAAAACAGTTTTCGCTTTTTGCTTGGATTTTTGAATTTGGTTATGGCCGTTTTAGGGGTGCTTCGGTTGTGAATGAGGCTTGTCACACTTGAATATGTAGTAATGAATGAGAATAAGTCACATTATGAGCCAATGATCCCTTGCAATTAAGTTTTTGGATTCTTCATAACCACCATTAAAGATCATTCCAAGTTTGTTCAAATTTTGAATTTTTATGCATAAAATGGCCCTAACACGAAATTGGTAGGTTGTATATGATACATAAAAGTCATTCAAACCACAAAGATGCCATTTAATTAATTTTTTAGATTTTATTTGAATATTTATGGATTTAAAATGAATTAAATCAATAAAAATTAAATAAAATAGAAAAATAATTATTTGGTCTTGAAATTGATCATGGGACACGTGGGTGGCATGACAAGGCTGAATCAAGTGGAAGAAAGTGGGCCCTTTCGTCAAAAAATGAAGTTTCAAGGATAGTTGACTTTTGTCATTTCACAAAAATTTCCCAACTTCTTCAATGCATATCTTGCTCAATTTTGATCATATGAACATGTTATATGATATTTTGGAAAGGTCTTGAATTCCTCTAACCCATGCCTTTGGTCCCATGTCATTTGAATTTACCAATCTCAAGTTATGGTCTTTGACTTAAAATGTCTTTTTGTTGACTTTTGAAAATGACCTATAATGTTAAAATTGATAACTTTTTGTGAGAGCATTTCTTGGACTTGGAATGTGAAGATGAGTTGTAGGAAATGTCCTCCCCTTCAAAATGAGCATTGGATGGGATTTTTCTGATGAACCATGAAAAAGTTATGTCTTGGTCAAGTTACAGTTGACTTTTCAACTGTCCCAAAAATGGAAACTTTTGCATCTTGATGATTTTTGAGCCATTCTTGTAGAATCATGATCAAGACTTGATCAAATGATGATTGTGGCTTCAAAATCAGATATTGACCAAAAATTCTGACTTTTTACTGGCAAATGACCATTTTGCCCCTGTAGTTGATTGTGAAGCAATTAGGGTTTTTGACTGTGCAACTTGACCTTGTGAGCCTTGAAACTTGGCATGTAGATGCTTGACAATGTTTATAGGCATGTGGGACTTGATTGGGCCCTTGAAAACCTCAACTTCCTTGCAAGAACAAAAACCCTAATTTTGACTGGCTTATGAGGATGGTTGACTGTGCAACCCTTGAGTAGACTTGAGCAACTTGAGATGATGTTTGTCAAAACTTTGAAGAATATGAGAGGGCAAATTTTGGGGTACAACACTCCCCGTAGGGAAGATTCTATCCACTCCAACCCTTATGGGATCTCCAAAGCTTCGGAAAGACCGCGTAATCGTTCCTCCTCATTCTTCGCAGAACACCACCCAGGGAGGGGACCACGTGCGGGACCCCACTACACACGTAGAACCTGGCAGTTCCTTTATTGGGCCAGTTCTGATCAGCCTAATGAGGGGACCTTGGCCCAGCGCTGGGGGCTATAAATATCCTTTATTACCAGAGGGTCAGGTATTCATCTAACACACGCCTATATACTTTTTGCCTGCCCATTCCATCTCTCATTTTAGCATCGAAGTGTCTTGCAGGTACCCCCATCTCACTCAAACTCAGTTCGAGCCAGTTGTGACGGTCCAAGTCTGGTCCAGTAAGATCAAAAATAAATTACAATTATTTTCATAAATGAAAATAAGTTACAATTATTTTGTTGACTCTGAAGAAAAATAAAATATTATATTAAAAAAAGCTTCTAAATATTTTTATTGATTAATTACTCAAAAAATTGTTTTATTGACTAATTTGTTGAAAATTAAAATAATATTACTTTGCTATAACATCAAAAGACACCATTAAATTAAATAGACAGGTTGTTTTTATACTGCTTTCACTTGTTTTTTGGTCAGCAACCCTTTTATTTTAAATTAATGCATTTCTAGTTTCAACATCACACGTCAAACATCCCAACACTTTTGACTTAATTTTGGATATTTGATTTGTCGGTATCTTTTTTGTTTGAGTATACGACACCATGCATATCACAATGTTTATTTAAATAAATCAATTGTTAAGATTTATCAACAGCAACAAAAACTAGATACTCTTGTATAAATATATGGTTTATGACAATTCATACTAGTCAAGTTTACATAAAAATAAATTTTAAAAATATAAACGTGAGCAAGTTGAACACAACAATAACCATTGAAAAAATATTATGAAAGAAAAATAATAGTGTACTATATGAAATCCATAGACATGGAATTAACTAGTGTTTGTTATATTGTTGAATTTTTTTACATCAGACATGAAATTAATTAATGTTAGTTATATAGTTGAATTTTCTTAACGTCAATCTGACAGATAAGAATTGAGAATATTCATAATGCCGTGGATGTTTCTTTAACACAAAATCTTTGGTTTTTGTTAATAAATTACCAACAACACCTACCAACATTTTTTTTATACTACATGAAATTAAATAATTTATAAGTAAAAACTTATACTTAATCTATACATATAGTTCAAAAAAAACTGCATGCATGGGATGGTACACAATATAATATTTAAATAGAAAGTCAATATTGGTAGACATTTTTATTCAAATTTTAGATTTTAAATCTATAAATAGATACAAGAGAACAAAGCTTCTCACACCTCATTCATTCAAACTATGGCTATCTCTTCAATTTTCTTGGTTTCTGTTTTCTCTCTCATTTGTCTTACTCCCATTGAATCTACCCACCATGTTTACCAAACTCTTGAAACTTTATCTTCTCACCATTCCTCAAAATCAAATCATCAACCTTATAGAACTGCATATCACTTTCAAACCTCTCAAGAATTGGATAAATGGTATATAGAGAGATATATTTCTTACCCTAATTTTGCTAAATATTTTTATTATTTATCTCTAACTAATTTCTACTTTGCTTTTTTTGCATCCTTTCACTGTTACGCTAAAATTGACATGCAGACCCCAATGGTTAGTCCAATCCTCTACTCTGAATATTTTTTATATTGAAATTAGAAAAATATATCATTAACACTTTTGAATAAATTATATTTGATGTTTGACAGTAAGACAGGATATTTACATATTTATTTTTAAAAAATATTAATATTAATATATCAGTATCGATATTGTGTCTGATGTGAGTGTATCGATGTTTTCTAACTTACTTATATTTTTTATTTTTTTTTATTTTTGGCTGAAAAAGTTAATAATGTTCTTTTATATTGATTTTTTTTTAGGACCAATGAGGTATGGAGGATTTTATCATTTATTTTACCAATATAACCCTAAAGGTGCTGTATGGGGAAATATTGTGTGGGCCCATTCAGTATCAAAAGATCTTGTAAACTGGACACCGTTGGATCATGCAATCAATCCTTCTGAACCGTCAGATATAAAAGGTGTTGGTCAGGTTCAGCAACAATACTTCCAGGTGGAAAACCAGCAATTTTATATACAGGAATTGATCCAAATAATCACCAAGTTCAAAACATAGCCATACCTAAAAACATGTCTGACCCATTACTTAGAGAATGGAAAAAATCACCAAAAAATCCATTAATGGAACCAACTTTAGCTAATAAAATTAATTCAAGTTCATTTAGAGACCCAACTACATCTTGGCTAGGAAAAGATGGGTTTTGGAGGGTTTTGATTGGTAGCAAAATTGATACAAAGGGAATGGCAATTTTGTACAAAAGTAAAAATTTTGTTGATTGGGTTGAAGCAAAACATCCTTTGCATTCAGCTGAAGGAACAGGAATGTGGGAGTGTCCTGATTTTTATCCAGTTTTGGATAAGAATTTGGATGAGAATTCGTTACGAATTGGTGTTGATACTTCTATGATTGGTGATGATGTTAGACATGTTCTTAAGGTTAGTTTGGATGATACAAAACATGATCATTATTTGATTGGGAGTTATGATGTTGTTAAGGATGTTTTTGTTCCTGAAAATGGATTTGACAAGGATAATGGATTTGTTTTGAGATATGACTATGGGAAATATTATGCGTCTAAAACATTTTTTGATGATGAGAAGAATAGAAGGATTTTGTTGGGTTGGGTTAATGAATCTTCGAGTGTTGCTGATGATGTCAAGAAAGGTTGGTCTGGGATTCATGTAAGTTTTCGCAGATTTTTTTTACTTTTTTTTAATTCTGAGTTTTAATGATTTGACGATTATAATTATTTTACGATGTAAAAAATATTTTTGTAGACTATTCCAAGAGAAATTTGGCTTCATAAATCTGGGAAACAATTG